>JAECXW010000402.1:0-282998 GCA_018153365.1 Drosophila fuyamai | reverse complement strand
CTGGAGTCCTAACAGTCGAGAGAACAGTTTTTTCCAGATCTTCGCATCTCGTTCTCTCGCACTGTTAAGTGTCTCCACTCCGCTCTCCAAGCGGCTCTTGAAACATCCACCCCGTAGCTTTAAGTTAGTTCTAAATTGTAAGTGTATCAAGAAGGAAGTGAAGTTCAACAAGTCGTGAAATAAAGTGAAAGAAAATATAAATCATTTTACTGGATTTATTCAACACACCCGTTGGAAAACCGCCCCTCGTCATTTCATGGTCCTTCGAGCCGGATAATTCCAGAAGAGGATAAAAGTTCCAAGCACCAGAGTTCAACCGGCGGAGTTTCAATAATTTCTCGACCAAGTTCAAGATAAGTACGACCTTTCTTATTTATACTTATTTCTGCCGACCAGCCAGATATTTCCAATTTTTCCAATCCAATTTCTTATATCGGTCTGATCGACCATTTCATTGTCCATACGACCGCCATATTCCGGCTTCCTTTTCGTATTGCTATTTCCATCTTCATACGGTTGCCATTTTCCGGCTTCTTTCTTCATATTTTCCCATTTCCATATTCTTGTTCATACGGACATATAATCCAGATGAACACTCTTTAATGTACGTACATATGCCTGACCATCTCAACATATGTACGTAAGGAAACGTACACGTACCTCCATTTGCGGTACACCCCACAAACATTTCTACAGCGACATTTACCATACAGTCCACATTATCTCCAATTTCCAAATATATTACAAACTACAATTTTATATTACAATTTATACACATACATACACCGAGTTCCCACAAACACACATATCCATACGCCCATACAAACACACATATTATATAACCCAAATGCATGCTTATTAATGTAGGTACATACATATGTATCTACAAATCCATTTCAACAAATGCACATAAGGGGAAAAGTCGTAGGGTAACGTAAGGCAACGTAAGCACGATAACCCACATACGTGCTTTCGCGGTACACCCTACAAACATTTCGAAGTCGACATTTACAATACAGTCCACATTATTTATAATATCCAAATATAAGAAGTATATAAATATACACACATATAACCCTGATGCATGCTGATTAAGATACATATATTAATATATGCATAATTATATATTATACATATTACCAAAAATAACTCGATTCCACCGAACCCATCACCACGACACGCCTTTCCAGAATTTGCATGATATTTATTTCAGCAGAGCTAATTCGCACACACCGTCGGCTCACATCCATTAAATAAATATAAATAAATACATTTTTGTTTGTGCAAGCCGTGGCGGTGCGCAATATATATATATTTTTTTTCCGATTCCTACAGCTCATTTTCGCAGCACAGCAACCAACTGCAAATATCTTGCAGAATATTTTTTCCAAATCATCGTTATTTCCTCGCATACAAAAAATAGTTGTTCTGAAAACTTTGAAATTTGTACTAGTATTCCGTTTCCACATATTCCAAAAATAGACCGAAACTGCAACGATAATAGCAAACACAAGCGGACCGCTTGCAATCTATACCGAGGAAACTAAGTAGACACTGCGATATATTAATTTTATTTTTGTTTTTTTGTTAAACAAAATCAAATTAGTTCCATACGATTTTTGTCGCGTCGCTCCACTATACATTGACATTGTTGACATTCCGCTATAAGGTTTTTCGAAATTTTGGCACCGCACCTGTATCTTCCGAAAGTATCGATTTCGTCGTTCCTTTCTTTTCGAATCCAACCCGGTGATCCGCAATAGCGTGACCACATTCCAGAACAGACTTTTCAGGGCGGGTCTAATTTTTTACAAAGCCAGACAGGTTTGCCCAGTTAATCTGATTTCTGGAATGCCAGGAGACAAAACAAAGTTATCAGTTCCGTCTGCAAATAAAACGCGATCACTATCCGCATCTCCTCGCGCGCGCACCTCAAGCCCACTAGCCCCAAACTTCATTAGCCACCCAAGAAGGCGACAAGAAGTTGTCTGTTCCTACGAGCAATCAGAAACGATTGTCTCCGAGTCCGCTCACGCCTAAAGTTAGGTCACAAATCCAGACCAAGTCCATAAAGTCGCTAGCAACTCGTTCTCAGGCAAAAATGAGGAACGAAATTGCAATTGCAGCCCTCGCACGGTTCATCACGGTGTTCGATCGTATGAGCCATTTCAGAGCGACGATTGAAACTCCAGGGCCGGCACCTCCGTCTGTCCACACCTGCAAAGTCCGTAAAGAATTCGAAGCGTGCTTAGACACGATCTCCAGTATTACGACTGAAGGGGCGGAGGATACTTTGGCAACTCTGCACCGCAAATATGAACATTGCTATTCGGTGTACGAAGAGCTGGCGGTTCAGCTCAGCGAGTTAATTGACCGTTCACAGCAACCGATGTCGAGCACCAACAATCAGTCCGCGTACATTCCGTCTGGGTGCCGGTTGCCTCCATGTGATACAGAAGTATTCGAAGGAGACTATCTTAAATGGCCAACATTCAGAGATCTTTTCCTTGCCGTCTACGTCAACAACACACGGTTGACGCCGGTCGAGAAGTTATTCCTTCTCAACGCGAAGACGAGTGGTGAGGCAAAGGCAATTGTTGCCAAGTCCCCGCTCACTAATGATGGTTTCGCTTCCGCTTGGGATGCGCCTCGAGACCGTTTCGAAAACAAAATACTTTTAGTGAACAGCCAGCTCAAGCTCCTATTTAACTTGAGTTCCGTTAACTCCATAAAAGAGCTTCAGAGCACCATCCAAGGGTGCCTGACAGCATTAGCCCATTCCAAAATATCAAAAGAAAATTGGGGTTGCTTGCTGGTATGCCTGTGCGCCAGTAAGTTGCCCAGGTTGACCCTTTCCTTGTGGGAACAATCCCTAGCCCACTGTACTTTCATATTCCTAATCCTTCTTGTTTCTTTTCAGCAGCTTTCATCTTCTTTGGCCGGACTACATGTGTGCTGCTTCCAGCAACCTTTTCCACAAGGACCACGACCGCTGGATGTGGTAAGCTACCGATCCTGATCTCCTTTTGGTTGATTCTGACTTTTCGCCGTCTTTATAGGTGTTCCTAGACTTCTTCTTCCGACGCCCTTGATGGGCCGCGCCGAACCAGGATATTTCTGTCTCCTGTCGGGGTCCCGGTCGTGGGCATCTCAGCGATCATCCTACGTGGCTGCGTCTCTCGCCTCTTAGTGGGACTTCTACGATTTGCTCTTGGTAGCTATTATCCAGGACCACCACTAGTTGTCGAGGACCAGCCGGAGATTCTCTTCCTTTTCTTTTTTTCTGTCTTTTTATTATGTTTTCTTTGGGCGCCACTCTGTTATGTCTCGACTTATTTTCGGTGATCCAACCCTCGGATTCCGGCTAGCAATCGGATTTCTCAAGCGTGAGTGTGACCTCGATAGTTGGATTTGTCGGCACAGAGTAATAATTTATTTTCTTCAGACTTGATGACAACTTTAAAAATGAAAGGAAACAAGGACTGCGGACCTGCTGTTGATGGCCGCGGAATATACCCCCCTTCCTTGAGCTGCTGTATCTTTTAAGCAACTCCCCGACACTGGCTACTGGGTCTGTTATGCGTCACCTCACCCCATTGTTAACACTCTACTCGCTCATTTTCTGTTCCACTTTAATTCACAAAACGCTTATAAATAACATTCATTTAACTTCACAATTCCCTAACCTGGGTACCACAGGGACGATTACATCACACATGAATAAATAGTTATATGTATAAATTAATGAATAAATAATATATATATAGGGTTACATGAGTATTTTAATTTATGTAGAAGTAGATTTGTAGTTTGTAGTGGGTGGTTATTGTTGATTATTTCGTGGTTTTATTAACTTTAAAACTAAACTTAAAATAAAAAAAACCTGGCACCACCACCCTAATCAAATTTTCAGTAGTTTTCTCCCAGTTTAATTCCTTTCCTCGCAGACTCCCACATTTCGAATTTGGCGCCGGAAGCTGCGAACACAAAAGAACTTTAATTTATATTTTTTTCTATCCTAAACTTGCACTCTCACTTTGGAATTTTGTTTCCAGAGACACGACTACTTTTTCTCAGCTTCTAGATGGTTCTGATTTGCCCTTTAGTTGCCCTTCTTGTAAGTCGGCTCAATTGCTTTTTCGAGAGAGAGTTTTCCGAAATTTAAACGTATCTTGAGCCCACTATTCTACTAGTTCCGCCACGAACCAGCACGACTCCGGAACCAGTTCTCCATTCCCAGGCCATCCCTAGTATCGGCATCTGTTGCTCCTCTCTAACCCAGGAACGCGGTCGTTTGGTATGTTTTGATTTTGTATAGGTTTATTTTCTTTATTTTTGGCAGACCATAACAAGCGGCAGGCCCCGGACACTTCGTGTGCTCGCGCGCTCATTGACGCTCGCGCGCTCATTGCGCGAGTTCGGTCTGTCAGTCGCCGAGACGCGCATTTTGAAAAAGGTTGTTCTGCGCTTAAATTGGGCTTTGTATGTATGCGTGTTCATGCATTCTCATACAGGGGTGCATGTGTGCGATCATTTCATTTCGATGCAGCACGGCATATTTTGTCTTTTGCTACTTTTCAGACTTGTGTGACGGTTCGTCGTTGTCGGGTGGCTCAGGGATGGCCAGGATTCGTCACAAGAATTTATTTGTGTCAGGCGTGGTTGCTGAAAGAGAGTTCAGACCCAGCCCAGAGTAGAAGTCGTGGGGAATTACTTAGTAATTGATTACAACTAGGTTTTATTCAGTAAGTATCTTGACATTTGATTCACAACTAAAGAATTCTCTGATCTGGCGGGGTGATGCCCTTGCTGCCTTCGCTTCCTTCGTCCACTTAGAATACCTGGTATCGGCAGTCGTCCAGCTGCTCGAGAGGAACAGCGCAGAATCTCGGCTGCGGGAGAATAGTCCCCGGGGTGGGTTGCTACTTAGCGAGCCTGAAATGAGAATGGGGTGCTCGGGGACTCTGAAGTCAGCCACGAGCGAGAGAGAGTTTTTAGTACTTTGGGACCCTGAGGTCAGCCGCAAGAGAGAGATTATGTTGCTTGGGGACCCTGAAGTCAGCCACAAGAGAGAGAGAATGTGTTGCTTGGCGACCCTGAAGTCAGCCACAAGAGAGAGAATGTGTTGCTTGGGGACCCTGAAGTCAGCCACAAGAGAGAGAGAGAATGTGTTGCTTGGAGACCCTAAAGTCAGCCACAAGAGAGAGAGAGAGAGAGTTGCTTGGGGGCCCTGAGGTCAGCCGCAAGAGAGAGAGAGTTGCTTGGGGACCCTGAGGTCAGCCGCAAGAGAGAGAGTTGCTTGGGGACCCTGAGGTCAGCCGCAAGAGAGAGAGAGTTGTTTGGGGACCCTGAGGTCAGCCGCAAGAGAGAGAGAGTTCGGCCGGTGAACCGCGCCGTAAGAAGGTGCGATCCTGAAATCAGACGCCTCCTAGGGATATCTCGAGGCCGGCAAGCCGAGAAGGTTAGAGGGAGGAGGAAGTACTACGGGAGCTAACTACAATGCATAAGCAGACTTGGATCGAATGATCTAGTCTACCAAAAATGACTTCGCTGCCTACCACCACTGGGGAGTTGCCTCTGTACCCTTAGACGGTTGGCTGCTAAGTGCCATTCTATGGCCCATGGTCCGTCTTATATAGGGTTCGGCGAGATCTAGTGTGCCCGCCGCCTGTGTAAGATTTGCCGGTCTAAGTGTGACCATCTCTCTCGGTCTAGTGTGCCCCTACGCGCGCGATCGTTGGCGCGCGCGCGTTCTTAGTTTGAATTTAAACGATCCTTTCGGTTAGTCTTTTTTATTTATACCTTGTTTTTGTGCGCGCAGCGTCACACTCCCCCCCCCGTTATGGATTTTAGTGGTATTGTATCGTGATGTAGTTTCCCCTGTTCGACACCACCCGCCAGGTTGCCTCTCCATCCTTGATAAGCCATCGCTGCTGCCTTCCGCTTCTTTTTTCTGCCAGCTTCTCCCTTATTCTGGCTCTTGCCGTTTTTGAGACTACCGCTCCTTCTGGTATTGTCCATCCTTCGTCGCCGCGCTCCTCCTCATGGAGTTCGACTATGTCCCGGTCCGGTGTCTCGGCTGAACGGCCATCCTGGACGATCCTGGCTACAGCGCCTTGGCTGGTGCCTTCGTCGCCCCGCCCGGACTGGATGCCGTTGGTTGCGTTTGTCCTGGCCTGCTTGTTTGCCGGTGCCTGGGTCTGCATGCTGCCCTTCATCTTTGCCGGTGCCGTCCGCTTTCTCCCGGCTCCCGCCATTGGTATCGGGTCCACCAACTTGGCCCTAGTCTGCGCTGCTCTGGGTAAAGCGTCTGCTACCTCATTCCATTTTCTCTTTCTATTCTGGACTACGCCTAAGTCCCTGGCATTCTCAGGGTGCTGCGTGCCCCTGCCAGAAAGTCCATTCCTAACAGTATTCCTCCAGCCACTTCTGTTAGTATCATGAACGTTACATTGAAAGCTCTTCCTCCGGATTGGACTTCTGTTGCGAATTCTCCTATCACCTTCTGCGTTGCTCTGTTGGCCATTGTTATTTCTGCTCGGGTTCCACACCATTTCCCTTGTTGTTTCAGATCTTGATATCTGCTTCTGCTTATCACGCTTCTTGATGCTCCTGTGTCCACGATTCCTTTCGCTGTCTTGTTACCGACCTTATCCGGGCTACTATTTGGAACCCTTCGCAACACAGCTGTTCCCCTGCTACTGGCTCTTTTATTGCCGCCTGAGCTACCAGCTTCACCTGCTCAGGCCTCCTGCAGCACTCCTTGGCACTCCTCCCGTTTCTTCCACATTCCCAGCAAAACAGCCTCGGCGGGTTGCTGCACGTGCTTGCCGCATGTCCGGTTCCTCCGCAGCGCATGCATATCTCCGGTCCTAGTTGCTGCTGTGCAGGTGGGCTTGCCTGTGTCCGGTCCTCTGCCTCTATTTCTTCTACTTCCTCCGCTAGTTTGAGGAATTATGTCAACGAGTTGAATCCTGCCCTCCTAGCGTATAGCTTTATCTTGCTCCTGCTGTTTTTGTATACTCGGACTTGCGAACGCCGCCAACACGCGTCTTAAATCTTCACTTCTTTCTGCTGTCCCTAGAGAGAGAGAGAGAGTTGCTTGGGGACCCTGAAGTCAGCCACAAGAGAGAGAGAGAGAGTTGCTTGGGGACCCTGAGGTCAGCCGCAAGAGAGAGAGAGTTGCTTGGGGACCCTGAGGTCAGCCGCAAGAGAGAGAGAGTTGCTTGGGGACCCTGAGGTCAGCCGCAAGAGAGAGAGAGTTCGGCCGGTGAACCGCGCTGTAAGGAGGTGCGATCCTGAAATCAGACGCCTCCTAGGGATACCTCCAGGCCGGCAAGCCGAGAAGGTTAGAGGGAGAAGGAAGTACTACGGGAGCTAACTACAATGTGTAAGCAGTTTAGGATCGAATGATCTAGTCTACCAAAAATGACTTCGCTGCTTACCACCACTGGGGAGTTGCCTCTGTACCCTTAGACGGTTGGCTGCTAAGTGCCATTCTATGGCCCATGGTCCGTCTTATATAGGGTTCGTCGAGATCTAGTGTGCCCGCCGCCTGTGTGGGATTTGCCGGTCTAAGTGTGACCATCTCACTCGGTCTAGTGTGCCCCTACGCGCGCGATCGTTGGTGCGCGCGCGTGCTTAGTTTGAATTTAAACGATCCTTTCGTTTAGTCTTTTTTATACCTTGTTTTTGTGCGCGCAGCGTCACAAGACAACGGAGGCGTTCCGAACCAGCGCGAGGCAAGGCAGCGGAGAGCGACGGTGGAGCCACTTCATCAGGAAGGCGTTGAGACAACCATCTGTCACCATTAGTCCCAGGCCGAGGGACAAGTCGACGAATAAAGATCCTAGTATAAACATCCCAACACTCTGCGCGTTGTCAATAGACAATCGGGCGGTCACATTTATATAAATTTGGTGGGACGAACAACACACGTCTAGTGAGCTAGCCGCACGATACTCGTAGCGAGCAGACATACAAAAATCAGTTCGTTACATCTGGCGCCCAAAACATGATTGTCCGGTCGGTGAGAATCAGCAAATAAACAGATAATGGGGAAAGGATGGATATATCTCCTCAAGAAAGAGGATTTCGCCAAAATAGGAGCCAAGTTAGGCATCACTTTGGAGGGAAGAACGGATGACATGAGGAAAGCCCTCTCAGAGTACCTAACAAGGAAACAAAATGACCCAGGAGTAGCAGAGATCTGGGCTAAGCTGGAAGAGAAATACGACGATAAGCCAGGCCCAACAGTCAAGTTGCTGAGCCCTGACGCCGAGGAACTCATAGCAAGTCTTGGAGTGGACAGCATGAAGGAAGCTGGCAGGAGTCGAAAGCCAAGAAAGAAAATCAGGGCAGCAAAGATCTAGCACACCAGATTACGCCAAAGTCGCAAGGCAAGTGAGAGAATGGTCGTTCAAATTCGATGGCACAGAGAAGCCACTGGAATTCCTAGAACAGGAGGAGTGGTCCGCGAACACGTACGGTCCGAACCTGAACATGATACCACGTGCAATGCCAGAGCTATTCGGACGTTGATGCACTAAGATCAGCGCAAACAAGTGGCCCTTACGACACCAGAGCTATTGCAAGGCAAAGCTCTGAAATGGTTTATTTCAAACAATTAACATTGGAAAACATGGGGAGATTTCAGCAAAAGTTTCCAGACGTACTGTTTGCCGTGAGGGTTTTTCTCGAAGTTGGCAGACAAGGTGAAACAGCGGAAACAAGGTTTCAGGGAACCGTTCAAAGACTACATGGTGGACATGCAGACTTTAATGAGGCCACTCGGGTACTCGCCAAAGGAGACCCTAGAAATAATCAAGGACAATTGCACACCAGACCTGAGAATTTCACTAAGAACGTACAAAGTGGATGATCTGGACACATTAATGATCCTGGCTGACGAATAAGAAGAACTGGACAAAGAGCAAGAAGAGTTCGTTCACGAACATAAGTTCTCTCGAAACAAAATCGCAGCACCACCACAAACTACATGCAGGAGATATGAAGACAGCACGGTAAACCAAACACCGTCCTATGGCAGTGGACACCGGCCAATGTAACACAACAAAGGCAGCCAACGAACACATTATGGAGGCCACCAAACACCACTCAGGTGGCACGCAACCCAATGCCAAGAGCCACCAATGCACAGACCCACATAGTGAACCGACAGGATGCATGTCGCCGTTGTGGAGCTCACGAACACTGGGCACGAGGATGCAGAAACTAAAGAATACTGTTCTGTTGGGTGTGCGGCAAAGTCTGCCGTCGCAGAGAGGCACACAGGGGTCGCAAAGTGCCTCCTCTCCAAACTAACTGGCAATGTGATCGAGGAAGAGCACCAGTTATCCGCGTACGTTGAAATTGAAGGCATCGCATACAAGGCCACAATTGACACGGGAGCAACGTCAAGCTTCATTAACGAGGAGCTTGCGGACACACTGGCTGACAAAGGAAGGATCACAAGAACAAGACGGCAAGTTAGGTTAGCAGACGGCAGATGCAGCAGAATAAGCTCGCAACTCGAGATCACGGTGGAATTTGGAAACAAACAATTGGAGATGAATCTGCTAATACTTCGAGGAGTAGTGGATGAACTAGTGCTGGGATGGAATTTCCTCACGGGAGTCGGGGCGGAAATAAAATGTGCCGGGCATGAATTGCGAATACCGGCAGGAAAACGGCATAATGGATGTCTGGAAGAAAGGCTGTCGGTGGCGGTAGATTCACACTTAAGTGATTGAGAGGACATTAAAAAATTCTTCGACAAACAGTTAGCAGAATTCAGCACCATATCAGGAACATCTACAGTGGCCGAGCACCAAATTACCATGAAAGACGAAAAGCCAATCAAACAGAGGTATTATCCTATGTTTACGTCGCTCTCCCCGCATTTAAACTGCCCGCGCTTCCCTCGTAGCGAATGCCTACTCGCCCGCACTGTATGCTCGTGACTCCAGGCTCTCCCGCTCTCCCGCACTGGACGCTTGCGATTCCAGGCTCTCCCGCCTTCCCGCTCCCGGAATCTCTCCACTGCTAATCCGACGACTTCAGTTAGTAAATTACAATTCCAATTCCGTCTTTTATTTCTTCGTTCTCTTTTAACGTGCGGCCATATTGCCTATTTTCTAATTCCTTTTCGTGTGCATATTGATGTACATGTTTCATATTCGCATTTGGCCGTACATCCACTAAATATCCATCCAACATCAAATCAAAGAAAATAAAAAATATAAATCCAAATTAAAGTGTGCAAATAAAAAGTCAAGCATACAGTGAAAAATAAATTAATTTCAAAATTGAGTTCAAATTAATTTTCCACAAAAAAAGTGAAACAAAAATTAAGTGTTCCGCCAATTTCGGCCCACAAATATTTTTGATATTAATTTTTTTATTGTACATCCGCTGTGACAATATTTGCTTACATTATTAAAAATCCAAATACAGTCCACAATAAATCGAAAATCTACAACATATACCCGCCGGCAAAATTTACAATAAAATTTTCCGCCATATTGATTACATATATTACATCCATATTACATATATTACATCCATATTACATATATTACATATTCCATATATATATACATACATACATTTATACATATTTTTCTACATAACTACACCCCAATTCCGAAAGCTTAAGTATTTCCGTCGGCCATCCAATAAATATATATTAAATAAATTCCTAAGCCGACGTGAAATAACTTTTGTGTCTCAGTGTGTTTTTCTTATTTACATATTTTGGGCACTATCCATCCATACATCTACACATACACGCGAATTGCAGTACCACAAAAAGCTCGATAAAAGTTCGGGCAGTTGTTTTTCAATCATCCCATAAATAAATTCCAACAAAATTAATAAACACCAAGTTCAACTCCAGTAAAATTAAACAAATACTGAGAATTACTGCCAGTTCCAAAAAAAGGAAAAAAGGGGAGAAATATAAAATACTGTCGCCATCGCGGAACTAGTGGAATCCATTTATTAATTTATTGATTTATTAATTTGTTTCTTCGGTTTCACATCCAAAAAAAAAAAACGCCCATTTCAGTATTTTTTTCTTATTTATTGAGCTTGGTAAATCTACATATATATCGATACTCAATTTTTTCTTTTGGGGATAAAAAAGAAAAATTTGAAAAAATACCACCCGCATACCACTGCAAGGTATTATTTGTCTCCGAATATTTTTTTAAAATAAAGAAAAACAAAACCAATAAACTCCAAACACTGCCGGGGACATCCAATCCCACCATAATTCGGCCAACCACCCCCTATAAAATACTAAACGACAAATACCTCATCAAATACAGTATTTTTTCAGTATTTTTATTTTGTGGTATTTTTTGGTATTGTTTTTCCATTCTTGCTCCATCGTTCCACCAAAAGCTTGGGGAATATTTTAACAATAATTCAGCCACGCATATCGACAATTTTTTGAGCTAGTCGATACCCTATTTCCACTGGTCCATAAGTGGGTCCGTAATTGTTTCTCTGATTTTTGTCCGAAATAACAGCGCGCACATTCCATCCTAACAGCAGCCTAGTTTGGTATGTCCAGGAAAAGTTCCAACAAACTATCCCCTGTTCCATCACCGGAAATACCAAAAATCACGGTAAGGACGCCCACACCTAAAAAGGTCAAGACGCCACCTCCCAAAAAGGCTCCTTCTTCCATCGAAAGAACCACGCGAGCCAGCACAAAAATGGTTGCCACGGCTGCCGACCTCGCTATGAGCCAATTTATTGAAGTCTCGGATCGACTATCCGAATTGGAATCGCGGATAAATATTCCCTCGGCGGTCCCTCCTACGTTATCCGTCCTCAATATTCGCCGAGACGAAATCCGAGAGGTATGGGTCCGCATCAAAAAAGAATACGATGCCTGTACCGCATGCCTTGTAGCAGCCGGAGAAGGTGCAGCTGACAGCTTGCCAGTCCTCAAGGCTAAGTACGGTTATTGCTACAGCGCGTACGAAAGGTGCGGCGCCCAGATAGCAGATATGATAGCGCAAACTCCGCAACTTCCGCAACCTTCCCCAACGCCAGCTGATCCTTCTCAGACATACATTCCGTCAGGCTGCCGGCTTCCGCCGTGCGATACCGAAGTTTTTACCGGCGTCTATCTTCGTTGGCCAACCTTTAGGGATCTATTCACGGTAATTTATATCAACAATCCTAGACTCACTCCTGTCAAAAAATTATTTCACCTTAATGCTAAAACGAGTGGCGACGCTCACAATATAGTTTCAAATTCACCCCTTACTAATGATGGCTTTCGATCAGCGTGGGATAACCTCACTGAGCGTTTCGAAAACAAGCGATTGTTTGTAAACAGTCAATTAAAGATACTTTTCAATGTACCGTCCGTCACACAGGAGTCTGGGTCAGCTTTAAAAGAACTTCAAAGTACCATCCAGGGTTGCCTGCACTAGAAATGTCCGGTATTCAGGTCGAAACTTGGGATTGCCTCTTGGTGTATATGTGCTCGTCCAAACTTCCAAAACTTACGCTTTCCCTATAGATGATGATCGACCATCATGTTCTAGTCAGACTCAGCCCAGGGCATCCACATCCAACTCGGCGTCTCGAAGAATAAATTCATATGAGACAAGGGTAGCACCTAGGCAACCTAGAGGGTGCGATCTCTGTAATAGAGAGAACCATCCTGTACGCACATGCGCCAAATTTCTCCAGATGACGGTCGACCAACGCCTCGCATATATAAAAAGAAAACAGCTGTGTTTAAACTGCTTTGCGCGGACACATCAGTTGCGCGACTGCGAAAGCGCACATAGCTGCTTCACGTGCCGCGGCCGCCATCACACCCTCCTACACCGAGGCAGCCCATCACCAGCGCGCGCAAATCCAACGCCAACGCCCAGATCCAGACCAAATACTCTCGGTCCCTCGGCTGCCAGTGGCACGCAGTCAACGCTTCAGAACTATTTTGCGGCAGGCACTAGGTCAGTCCTCCTAGGCACCGCTATAATAAATATATGCCATCGAGGTTCCAATTTCCAAGCGCGAGCCTTAATAGACTCCGGATCTGAGGCGACCTTCATCACTGAGCGCCTTTTCAACCTGATTAAACTGCCGTTCCAGGTTATCCGAGCACAGGTCTCAGGACTTAATCAAACGGTCTCCGCTGAGACCAAAAAGATATGTCAATTCACGATCCGTTCTCCGTTTGCAGTTAAACACCACTGCCTACGTGCTTCCACAAATAGCCGGAAATCTTCCTTCATGTCCGCTTCCGCAACATTTCCTGCGAGCCCTTCCCGAACTTCCGCTAGCGGATCCAAAGTTTTATTCAATCGGGGCCGATATACTTGCATCCATTCTACTAAGCGGTACCCGAGCGAACATCTGTGGCTCGCTTCTCGGTCAAGAGGCCATTTTCGGCTGGATTCTAACAGGACCAGTACCTGCTCCGAGGCATCCACCCAAGTTGCACACACGTATGAAGCGTCTCTCGATAAACTCCTCACCAAATTCTGGGAGGTGGAGGATCTGCCAGTAAAAGTGGCAAAAGAATCAGACGTGATTTGTGAGGACAATTTCCTTCGGACCACCACAAAAGACGAGACCGGCAGGTATGTCGTGAGTCTTCCTTTTCGAGATCCTGAGAACATTAATTGCTCCCTAGGACATTCCAGATCCCAGGCGCTGGCTCAATTCTTAAGAAACGAGCAGCGGCTAAAAAGGGACAGTACGTTGAAATCCAAGTACGACTCAGTTATTCAAGAATATCTCGACCTCAATCACATGAGAGAAGTCCTTCCAACCCACGATTCAGCATGTTACTAACTGCCACACCACGCAGTGTTAAAACCGGAGAGTGCGACCACCAAACTTCGAGTGGTATTCAACGCCTCCAGCCCTTCAGAGAATGGGGTCAGCTTAAATGATACCCTTCATGCTGGCCCGGTCCTACAGTCCGATCTAACCATCCAGATCCTGAAGTGGCGATATTTCCGATTTGTGTATAGTGCTGACATCGAGAAAATGTACCGGCAGATCTGGGTAGATCCGAAGCCGACAGCGTTCCAACGTATCTTATTCCGCGATAGGGAAGGATACATTCGAGATTTTGAGCTAAAAACTGTTACGTTTGGGGTCAATTGTGCACCGTTCCTGGCAATTCGGGTACTGCAACAGCTGGCGACCGACATGCAACTAACCCATCCGAGGGCGAGTAAAGTTATTCGTGGTTGCATATAGATACGGAAAGCACAGCGAAAACTCTCGGAGTCCGTTGGAAAGCAACATCCGATGAGTTTTTCTTCGCCCTCCCCGACCTATCCACCGAAGCTACACTCACAAAACGGCATGTTCTCTCCCAAATTGCGAAGCTGTTTGATCCAGCAGGCTGGCTCGCTCCTTTCGTGGTCTGTGCCAAGATTTTCATGCAGGAGATCTGGCTGCATGATCTAGGGTGGGATGATGAACTTCCAGTTGAACTCAAGTTGAGCTACTCAGTCCTAGATCAAGTCCGAATTCCCAGATGGGTTTCCTTCCGCCCAGAATTCCGAGTGGAACATCACGGATTCTGTGATACCTCTCAAAAGGCGTACGGTGCTGCGATCTATGTGCGCGTCGAGATGGGGCACACGACGCTAGTGCATCTTCTCACGGCCAAGACGCGCGTGGCGCCAGTAAAAACTGTGTCGCTTCCCAGACTAGAGCTGTGTGGAGCTCTATTGCTATCCGAGATGGCCGAATCCATCCTCCCCCATATGCCGATGCTGTCCTCGAAACTCCATTGTTGGACCGATTCCACGATTGTGCTTGCATGGCTAGCCAAACCAGCAAGCCAGTGGACAACGTTCGTTGCCAATCGGGTAACAAAGATCACCCAGTCCACAGAGGCAACCAATTGGTCGCATGTTCAATCCGAACACAATCCAGCTGACTTGGCCAGTCGGGGCGTGCCATTACAAGAACTGGTCGACAACTCCCTTTGGTGGCATGGGCCCACTTGGTTGCAAAAGCCACGATATAAGTGGCCTGCCCAAAGCACCGACTTACAGGTGACCGAAGTGGAAAGGCGACCTGTCAAGGCCCATGTTGCGTCCATTCCGACAGAAGACAACCTTGATCGCTTTTCCAAGTTAAATAGAGCTTTACGGGTCCTTGCGTATGTCCACCGTTTTGTCCAGCGATGTAGGAAACAGTCGCCGATTCCGGAAGTCCATCTAGAAGCCCAAGAACTTGTCGCCGCTGAATGGCTCATGGTCATTAGCACTCAGCGTAGATATTTTGCTAATGAATATCGCTGCTTGGGTCAGAAGCGTCCTGTGTCCGCGACCAGTTCCATCCTCTCCTTGAACCCCTTTCTAGATGAGAAAGGGCTTATAAGGGCGTCATCCTATAATCCTCCCGTACGAATGTGCACTCTCTCGACTACTGGTAAACTTTACGTATCTTATAACGTTGCACGGAGGTAACCAGTTAGTCGCGCGTCTCACCCGGTCAAGATACTGGGTTCCGAAAATAAAGAACTTGGTAAAGGCAGTTATTAACTCCTGCAAGGTCTGCGTTATCCATAAGAAGCGATTGCAAGTTCAGATGATGGGAAGTTTTCCGAAAGAGCGTGTCTCTTTTTCCCGGCCATTCACGTACACAGGGATGGACTACGATGGCCCTTTCGACATAAAAAAATACACAGGCAGAGCTTGCCTAATTACAAGAGGGTATGTGTTGGTTTTCGTGTGTTTCTCTACAAAGGCCATCCATCTAGAGCCTACATCCGATCTGACGACCGAGAAATTTCTCGCCGCTTTCGCTCGGTTCGTATCCAGAAGAGGTTGTCCCCGTCAAGTGATGTCCGACAGTGGGAAAACCTTTGTCGGCGCTGCCACCCTGAAGATCTTACTGATCTCTTAGCGTTGACACCAGGGCATTTTCTAGTCGGCGGACCTCTTCTGTCCATAGTGGAACCCGAATTAAAAGGGGAATCCAAGTCCATTGTGAATCGGTGGCAACACTTAAAGGCGCTCCATAAATAATTCCAAGCTTGATGGAAAGAGGAGTATTTCAAAGAGCTCCACAAGCGTAACAAGTGGCAGTCCCCGACCGCAAATCTCCGCGTTGGCGACATGGTAGTCGTCAAGGAGGACAATCTGCACTCGAATGAGTGGCGCCTTGGCAGAATCGGCTCTGTCTTTCCGGGGGCTGACGGCAATGTCCGTGTCGACAAATGTAAAACGTGCAACGGGAAGCACCACACGCTCCTCCATATGCACTAGTGTCCCCTGCCGTCGGCTACTCAACAGCGTTAGCGCCGGCAGAATCCGCCAACTCGCCAAGCGCTAGCCCCGGCAAGGCGCTCGGCATCCGCCGCTTCTCAGCAGCGCTCGCGCCGGCAAGATCCGCCAACTCGCAGAGCGCTTGCCTCTCCGCCGCGCTCAGCCTCCTCCGCACCGGCTCCGTCACTTGCGTCCATCCTTCAACGGC
Source organism: Drosophila fuyamai (assembly GCA_018153365.1). NCBI lineage: Eukaryota > Metazoa > Arthropoda > Insecta > Diptera > Drosophilidae > Drosophila > Drosophila fuyamai. The sequence continues at coordinate 266,522 of JAECXW010000402.1, read as the reverse complement.
ACAGCGTCAATGTCCTGCCGACGGCCATGGTCACTTTGGAGACCGGGCTGAAGACCTTCGACACGGCCGCCCTCATCGACCCGTGTACGCCGACGAGCTGCATCGACGCATCATTGGCGTCCGCGTTCCGCTTGCCGACTACGACCGTCGGCGACGAGAGCATCTGCACGGCGACAATTCGGTCGAAGTGCGACAACGGCTTCAAGCTAGAGGTGGTCTTGAAAGTGGAGCCGAACGTCCGCATCCGCACCCCCATCCGAGAGCTCTCGGACACCGTGGTCGGCAGATACGGGGACCTCCCGTTGGCCGACAAACGCTTCTACTTGCCGGCAACCATCTCTGTAGTCCTGGGTGCGGATGTCTACGCCAAGGTCATCCGACCGGGCTTCCAGTTGGTCGACGAGGGACTCCCAGTGGCCCAGAGGACGCCATTCGGGTGGATCCTGTCCGGCGCCTACAGTCAATCCTAGACGACAGGAGTGGTTTCTTTTTCTTTTGCAACGCTAGCGATTGCAAGGGGGGCGGAATGTTTACGCCGCCCTCCCCTCTTTAAACTGCCCGCGCTTCCCTCGTAGCGAATGCCTATTCGCCCGCACTGGATGCTCGCGACTCCAGGCTCTTTCGCTCTCCTGCACTGGACGCTTGCGATTCCAGGCTCTCCCGCCTTCCCGCTCCCGGAATCTCTCCACTGCGCTTTGAAGCGCAGCGCTCAATTAGGCTTAAGTTAGTCTTTCATTGTCTCATTAGTGAAATACATCGCCCGGCCGGTCCGCGCTATAACCCGAAAAGTCCCACGCGTTTCATTTGTTCTTTTTCTTGCGCACCGCGATCGTCGAGTGTTTTTTTCGCCTTCTATTCCACAGCTTGCCCGGCTACGTGCAACAGCCGCAGCGTCCGACGAAGCTGCCCCCAAACTACGACGACCCAACTGCTACCCCCGACGACCCAACTCTTCATCCTAAGAACCCAAGAGTCCAAGGAGAGATCAACGCAAAAGTGGACGAGTTGTTACAAATGGGCTTCATAGAACATTCAAGAAGTCCATACAGCTCGCCCATCGTAATGGTGAAAAAGAAGACGGGCAAGTGGAGGCTATGCGTTGATTTCAGACAAATAAACGCGAAGTCCATAAAAGATGCCTACCCGATGTCGCGGATGTAGCGGCGCCTGAAGAACGTTTTATTTAGTTCAGCCTAAATGTATGCTTTATCGGACGGGTGCTGAAAGTTCACACTTGGAGACTAGTCAGGTGCATCCCATATGATTAGCAGTAATTAGTATTTTTAGAAAATACTAATTTGAGGAGGATGCCAGACGTTAGTTCGTGACTATCGCCACCAGCTGAGCCAGGGAGGCTCCGGAAAGCTGCAAGTTTTAAAACATGGTTTTACACCAGCTGCACGGCATTTCCGTTTACAGCCTAAGTCATCCGTTTCCGATGCCGGTCTTTTTCTTTTCGATCGAACCTTCGTGGCGTGTACATGCACCAAGTTTTGTGTCTTTAAAAAAAAAAAAGAAAAGAATTAAATTTTGTGAAAGCCACGTGCAGGGCATATAATTATTGATCGAAAATATCTGTGGAAAATATAAACGCAACTCTCGGCGGCTGCCTGTCTGAAGGAAAATACCTTTTATTTCTGGATTTTTTCCGAATTTGGCCGGCAGCACCTTCAGCATTTCTTCACGAACCCAACATTTATTTCGGGGGCACAGTCAGTAGGTTGGTTAACATTATCAAATCCCATTTTTATCTGGTGCTGACCCCGATCATTGTGAATTCTTTAGATTGTGCCCGCGAGAGCAGTGAATAAGTCGGTGTCCCCGAGAGCACCCCCAGCATAAATATGTGTGCATAAACCAACCTAACGCACCTACACATGTGCATGCGCAGCAACATCAAGACCTACCTATGTGCATGCGCAGCCACCTCAAGCAGCAGTTTCGCCGGAAAAACTTAATGGAAAATCCGTCAACTCAAGGAGTTTTTTGGGACTTCAGCCAAACTACCGCCAGCGGCACACCTAATAACCCCGTGGGGGCGACCTGCGCACCTAACTCTGTACTCGCGTATTTTGGTTAATAGAGAAATAATCATCTCAAATCATGTATAACGCCCTGAAAGTTGTATAAACCGCAGTGCGCCTCGGGATGGTTTAAGCGTGTGTGATTATGTAATGGTTTTGGCCGCCCCAACGACACGTGCAGCGTTAACCTTTGTCCGGCTGATCCCTACCGCCTAACCTCATCCGCGGAGTGCATTTACCGTCGTCCGCTAACCATCGGCTGTTGTCGGCCTGATGTTTCGGCCTTCCATTTATAGGGCTTTAATCCTAGAAAATCTGCGTTCGATATGATTTCGTTCTGAAACCAAGCTAAAGATGTAAAAAGACTTCTGATGAAAAAAAATCAAAACTTCATTTATCATAAATTGAAACCAAAATAATTCGGCTTTATTTGCCTCATTTTTCTAGAAATAATTTCATCATTAAGATCCACCTAACTATAACATTTATTAGAATAATTTTCTTAAAATCTATTATAATTTAAAAGTTAAATTTCTAATGGTGACACGCGTTTAAAATATCGGGTAAAAATGGGCCAAAAGTTAATTTAAAACCGTTTCTCTAAAATTACCGTGTGCAAGTGAGTTATTCCCAAAATATGGGATGTTACAAAACATCCTAGAATTTTTTTTCAGCACACCACGCGGGAGATCGATCTTTCGCCGATGGATAAGTTGCCGTGAGTTTCTTTTACAACATTTATTTACCTTCACACCTTCTTTTTTTTTAAACACAAAATTGCCCTGCATGGAGAAAAAAAATTATTAAAATTTTACCCCGATTATTTTTAACGTAGCTCCAAGCGCTATGCTTGCACATATTGCAGCAGCTCTCTTTTGAAAGATTAAATACATTTTGTTGTAAATTTTAAATAAACTTATTTAATTAGTGAAAATTATAACTAAAAATAAGTGGCCTAAGCTAAAACATTTGTTATTAATTACTATTTAAGAGCATTTCGAATGAGAAAAATAAGACACCCAATGAAGTAAAAATTAAATTAAATTCTAAATTCATCCCGAATTATTATTGAAATTCCCATGCTTATATAATACAACTATGTTTACCCATACATTTAAATTTTATATTTACTATTTACTTTATTATAAATTTTGTATTAATATTTATATCGTACAATAATATTGCTATTGCATTTATTTACCTTTTACAATACAATTACAATAATAATATGAATTAAAAATGATAGCTTAAACGTAAATCTACTGAACTCAGCTGATGTCTCGACGAACATAGGGTATAAAAGGGATCTCCAGAGTCATGCTCTAGCGGCAGGAGGTCATAGGTAGGGTGGGCAAATATTTGCGAGCCCCATTACATCTCAGGCTTCGCAAATATCAAACTTCTCTCAGTCTCTCTTCTTTTCTACTTTTCTATTTTTCTTTTCTCATACTCTCCTCTAGCTTCTCTAGTCTTTTATTTTGAATTTATGAATCCTTTTCTTCCGGTTTAGTCAACTAGCTTTCTTATTTTTGTCGCAAGCACGCTCAATTCTAGATTTAATAATAGTAATGCGTAGACAGTGGTCCGATCTGTACGAGCAAGACCTCCACCCCCCAAGCCGACGAGCTAGTGCTGGACCCTATAGCGTGCCCCGCCAATACAGATCAGTGGACTCCTTTATAACACAGCACTTAAGTCGCACGTTACACGTTACATGGATTAATTATATCCTGGACCAACTCATAGAGGCGAAATACATAAGCAGACTAGACTTGAAAGACGGATATTGGCAAGTCCCTTTGGAGGTAAATAGTCGGCAATATACGACGTTTACAGTACCCGGCAAAGGCTTGTTCCAATGGAAAGTAATGCCTTTCGGACTACATTCAGCTTCGGCCACGTTCCAAAGGGCTCTGGATCAGGTAATCGGCCCGGAGATGTCACCATACGCGTTTGCATACCAAAATGACATCATTGTGATCGGACGCACGCTGAAAGAACACGTGGATAATCTAAACGAAGTGTTTAGGCGCCTCCAGGAAGCAAACTTAAGAATAAACGCCGATAAATGCAAATTCTTCAAGCAAGAGTTGCTTTACCTAGGACTCCGCGTTACTAGCGAAGGGATAGGCACAGATCCCGAGAAGGTAGCGGCCATAGCCGAACTAGAGCCACCGTCGACAGTACGCGAACTACGGCAATACCTAGGCATAGCTTCATGGTATCGACGATTTGTGCCAGATTTTGCGCGGATAGTAAAACCACTTAATGATCTTCTACGCAAAGGCACAAAGTGGATATGGACGCCGGAGCACCAACAGGCCTTCGAAGAGGTAAAGGTAGCCGATCCAGTGCTGGCGTGCCCAGATTTCGAGAAAAAGTTCATCCATCAGGACGCCAGCGACTATGGATTAGGTGCAATCCTGACGCAAGAGACAGAGAACGGCGAAAGAGTCATTTCATACTCAAGCCGGACACTAAACGGCGCGGAGAAAAATTACTCCACAGCAAAAAAAGAGTGTTTGGCAATAGTGTGGGAAATCAGGAAGCTGAAGCCGTACTTGGAGGGCTACCATTTTAAAGTGGTTACAGACCACATGGCTTTAAAGTGGTTAAACAGCATAGAAAGCCCGTCCGGAAGGATAGCAAGATGGGCCCTGGTATTACAGCAGTACGACTTCGAGATAGCGTACAGGAAAGGACAGCTGAACGTAGTGGCAGACGCCCTATCCCGACAACCGTTGCCGGAGACACTTAGGGCCATAAAAGACGCATCGGAAAAACCGACCAATAGCTGCAGCTGGATCAAGAGTATGTGCGAGAAAATAAAGGCCCAACCTCAAAAATATCCAGATTAGGTAATGGAAGGCGAGTCTCTCTATAGGCACATTCCACACAGAGCGGGAAATGAAGATGTCGTGGCTTGTAAACTGTGCGTTCCGCAGGGTTTAAGACAAGCCGTACTGGAAGAAAACCATGACTCCCCATTTGCTGGTCATTTTGGGAGTAGACTATAGCACGCCTGGCAGCCCGGTACTACTGGCTAGGAATGCACAGAGACGCCAGGACCCACGTACACAAGTGTGAAGTTTGTCTGAAATACAAGCCCAATCAGCTGCAGGCTGCAGGAAAAATGCTCATAGACGGAAATTGTACCGCTACGAACAGCAACAGCGGATACCCTACAGAAGGCGTTCAGTGAACGAATAATATCAAGGTTCGGGGCTCCAAAGATAGTGATAACCGATAACGGAGTACAGTTCGCCAGTCGATCCTTCAAAAGATTTCTTAGCCCTATACGCCACAGGAAAACCCAACAGAACGAGCTAGCCGTACAGTTATAGCTCAATTCGCAGGAAATATCCAAAGAACCTGGGACTAGAATTGGCCAGAATTATGCTAGCAGTAAACTCAAGCATATCCGAATAGACCAGGTACTCCCCAGCGTTTCTCACTCAAGGCCGGGAACCCCGGTTACCAAACGCGTTATACGACAGGGAAACGTTAGGCTCGGGGAAAGGCACAGAGTCCCCAGACGAGAATGCAGCTAAATTACAAGAGATCTTCGAAATCGTACGCCGTAACATGGAAAAGGCATCCCAGGACCAAGCAGCACTACCATCTGAGGAGGAGGCAGTGGAGGCATAGTATGGGCAAAAGAACACCGCCTATCCAAGGCAGCCGAGGGTTTCGCAGCGAAATTAGCCCAGAGGTACGATGGTCCGTACCAAGTTGTAGATTTCGTCTCGCCGGTAATCTGCAAAATACGCCACACACATTCGAACGAAAAAGCGGTCGATTCACATAGGCGAGCTTAAGCAGCAACAAACAGAAACGGCACAAGAGCAGACGGCGGACACATCGGAGGACTAGGACAAGGATTTCACATTGATACAGACTGCGAGGCAACAGGATTGGGCGTCAGGCCGAAACAAGAGTCATCCATACGCCACGCAGAAAGGACAATCGCAAGATAAGACACAGAATGTGAATGGAAAAGGATGCTAGGTACTACGAGGCAGACGGATTCAGCGTCAGGCTTACGACCGAGTCATCCATCGATACGCCGCGTAGATAAGGTGTAACAAAAAAAAGGGGACCCATAAAACAAGGCAGTCGGATTCAGCGTCAAGCATACGCCCGAGTCATCCGCCTATACGCCGCGTAAATAGGGTACCTAACGGAAAGAAAGGGAGCATAAAAACCCCAACGAGGCAGTCGGATTCAGCGTCAAGCACACGCCCGAGTCATCCGCCTATAAATTAATTATTTCCTTATTCAGGTTTTTACTTAAGACGCGCGGTACTGCGCGAATAAGAAGACTTAGGTTTCGGGAGGCGATGACCGTCACGATTTATTTCCAAAATTCAACTAAATACTAAGTACATAAATTCTTATAATGAAAGCTAGCCCTATGCCCTGAAAGTGCTGACCCGGCGCCCCGTGTGTGGTGTTGGGTAGCCGTCGGTTGCGTCGCAGTGCATTGCCCGCTGATAGCGCTGACCGAAGCTTGGGCTTCTGCTACCGTCGTTGTGCAATATCCGCAGGTGTCGCTGGCTTTGCATTATTCTCATGCCGGCTACGCGTGATCAGTTTGGCAACTTCTCTGTTGCCGGGTGACCGTGTAAACTCCTCCCCCGCTTAGATGAAGGACGTCCTCGGACTTCTTGAAACCGTCAATAATAACTTGAAGGTCATGCTGGCGACGAACTCGCTGGCGTCTTTGGTAGAGCTTGAAAATGATAAAGCAGATGGCGAAGAAAGCGATCGCGGCCACTCCAGATATTATAGGCCGGTTTTCCAGTCTCTTTTCCATTTCGCCAATGTATCGTAGGTTTTCTATGTTTAATTTCTGTAAGTATGGTAAACTCAGTATTTCCTGATTGTCTGTAATGTTAAGGACCGTTGATGCAGCGGGTGCAGGGAATTTTTTTACGTAGCTCTTCAAGTTTCGGTATAAGGTGTTGTTTACTTTTACCTCCTCGTCGAATGTAACGAGGAACGTTCCAGTTACCAGTTGTCCATTGACCGTAGCTGTTCCGTCATTGAGAATAATAACGCCGTCATCGATAATTGTTAGTGGCTCGAGGTGGCTGGTGCGAGTCGAACAGTGTGCGTTGCCTCCTGAGTGGAGTTGTTGTGCGCATGTTGCATAGGGCAGTTCTCTGCAGAATGTTGTCGTAAGGGCAGCGCTGCAGTTTCCAATCGGCATGATTTTGTTACCGCAGTCAGCTATACTATCGCCTTCAGCAAAATTAAGAATAGTGCCGTTGTGTTCAACGGGGTGCAAGATTATTTTCTTACAAGCTATGTAGGGCTTAGGATATTTTAATATAAAGTGTAAAAAGTTATTATTTAATAAAACTTTAATTTGAGCTACTTCCATTAGATCGGTTATAGTAACATTTGTGGAATGTTCATTGATTAAATTTTGTAAGTCATTTGAGTCTAAAATCGCGGGATTGATTATTCCAATTTTTGCAAGAGTAACCGACAACATTAAGGCCTCGAGTTCGGAAATAATAATTCTATTTCTTGATAGCAAGTTCTCATATAAATTTTCTGTATTTATCTGTTTTGCTTTTGCATTTTTTACTAAAATGTTTACCGTGTTCGTTAGGATGTTTATTTGTTCCTGGGTCTTTGTGTTAATTTTTATTTGTCTACTTTCTGATTCTATGAGTTCTTTCTGCCTAAATTTAATGTTCTCAAAGTCATCAAAATCTGGAGTACCGGCTACGATTTTTAATGCGGTGCCTAATAAATTTATGCTTCTAGCGTGTCTATGATGAACATTTATGGTATCTATGAGAGTCTTAATGTGTCGTAAATCTGAGTCTAATATCTGCCTCATATGTGACTGGGGGAAATGGTTTCTCATTTCTTCTGTTTCTTTAACTATTTCCGAGTACATGGTTAAGTTGGTTGAGTGTTTGAGGTATTGGAAGTCTCTCCAAATAGTCACATGCCCGTCTATGATTGGTATGTAATTTGAGGTCGTGTAGTCGGTCATTTTAGCTGCTATTGGTACGGCGAGGAGTAGAATCATCCAAATCCTAGTGTGTCGAAGATAAAAATAAAAAGAAAAATAAGATTTATTGTAATTACCTCAAATTGTCCTTATGGACCACCCTCCCTTTTATTAAGACTGTGGTCCCTAAGTCTGCTTCGACGGTTTCCTCGGAGTACAAATCTGAAAGTTTGTTTCCCAACCTCTTATTTGATTTCACAAGAACCTTGTCTCCTACCTGAAAATTTCTGTCTTGTCTTGTTTTGTTCAATCTTTGTAGTTGAATGTTCTGGGCATTTAAGACTTTATCCCTAATTTCTGTGTTGAGCTCAATGGTCGATGAGTGTATTATGTCAATGGGTCTTTTATTTGTTACTGAGTGAAAAGTTCTATTGTATTCTATAGCCGCGAGAAGTATTAGTTCAACAGTGTCTTCAATACTTCTTTCAATTTTTAAGCAGCGTGCAATTTCTGTCAGTGTACTGTGGAATCTTTCCACTTGTCCGTTCGATGTACTATGAAGAGGCGGTGCATTAACGATTTGTACGTTAAACCTGTTACTTAAAAGAGACTTAATTGTTTCGGATTTTATAGAAGGCTCATTATCGCAATAAATTGATTTTGGTCGTCGATAGAAATTTATAAGTTGTAATATCGCGGTTTGTACGTCTGCAATGGTTCTGGAAGCAATTGGTTGGACAATTGAAAATTTTGAAAATTTATCTACACAAGTAAGAAAGTATTTTTTGTCGGTCGAAAATATGTCAATATGTAATATTTCGCCCGTGTATGAGGGAATAGGTGTTTCCCCGAGAATCTGTTTCTGAGGGTGTCGATCATATTTTGCCTTCTGGCAAATTTTACAATTTGCGACGACCTCGTTTGCCATATGAGTCATTTTGGGAAAAAAATAGTCCTGCATGATCTGCTTCACGTTTTCCTGTCCAGCTCTATGAGCCCTGTTATGTTCTGACACAGTAATTTCTTTTTGTTCGTTTTTGTCTAAGATGTCGGTCACCATGCGGTTTGTGTAACGAAAAGTGGTTGTCGGAAATGTTTCTATTAATTTATGTTGGATAAATGCCAGTACTGGTAGTTCGCAAAAAATTGCATTGACTACGTCTTTCTTGACCACATCACATATTTTCTGCATCAGTGTTTCTCTATCCGAGAAATGTAAGAGATGTCGAGTCTTTTCACCAAACATAATGACCGTTCTAACTGAAGCAATTCCGCTTTCTTCTATTATTATTTGGTTCCGAAAGCAGTTGACCGGCTTGTCCGTTTTTTCGATGGTGTAGGTTAGTGATAATTCGCTATGTATTGTGGCAATATCTGACTGCGCATCTTCTTCTAGCGAATGAATGTGCTGTCGGGACAGCGCGTCAGCAACGTAGTTCTCTTTTCCTGGCTTGTAAAAAATTTGTGCATTGTGCTCGTCAATGAAAGCTTTCGAGCGCTTAATTTTTGCGTTTGGATTGCGATCTGAGACGGCGAAAGTTAGTGGTTGGTGGTCAGTAAAAATGTTTAAATTTTTTACGCCGTATAGGTAATTTCTGAGGCTCTTTAAGGCCCACACAATTGCCAACAACTCTCTTTCTTTTGTTGCAAAATTTAGTTCCCTGTCTTTTAAAGTTCGTGATATCATGGTTATGGGTTTTCCGTCTTGTGATAAGACTGCTCCCAAACCGAAAGACGAAGCGTCCGTCGTTAAGTCAAAGGTTTTTTTATAATTTGGATATAATAACATTACGTTTTCTGACGCGAGAACACTCTTAAGCTTCTCAAATGCCTGGCGCTGATGTTCATCAAAGTTAACGGGTATTTTTTTAGATTGACCTGCGCTTACTTTGCCATTCTCGCCTTTTAGGATGTCACTTATAGGTTTTGCAATAGATGCAAAGTCGTTAAAAAACACCTATAGTAACTTGCTAATCCAAGGAATGATCTGACATTAAATAGAGTGGTTGGTTGCTCGTAGTTACGAATTGCATCTACTTTGCTAGGGCATGTTCTTATGCCTCCTCGTGAAACTACGAAACCTAAATACTCTACGCTTTCTTTAAAGAAATTAGATTTTTGACGCGAAACCCTCATGTTGGCCTCATATAATTTGTCCAAGACCCATGCTATGTGTTTCACATGATCGTGCATATTTTCTGAAAAAATAATTACGTCATCGACATAGCATGATTTCCCTATTTGTTCTCTGAGCACATCATCGATGGCTCTCTGAAAAATGCTGGGCGCGTTCTTCAATCCAAAGGCTGAGAAGGCTGTTTTCTCTCTGTCGTTTTCGGCGAGAAGTATCTGGTGGAAACCAGACTTCAAATCCAATGTGGTAAAGTGTTTCGCCCTCCCTAAATTTGCCAGGATAAAAACAACATTCGGGATAGGGTATTTGTCGTCTATTGTCTTTAAGTTAAGTTTTCGAAAGCCTACTACTAGGCGTTTTTTTGTGTTTCCCTGCTCATCGGTCCCTTTTTTATCTACAACCCAAACAGGATTGTTATACGGAGACCGAGATGGTCGGATTATGCCGTCTCGTAACATGGCTTTTGTTTCTTTATTTACAAAGTCGGACACACCCATCGGGTATGGGTACAATTTTGAATATATTGGGTCTTCGTTCTCTGTCCGGATAGTACCAATGATATTAGTATTGTAAGGCAGCGCCTCGTTCGGCTCTGCGAATACGCCTGTGCGATTTCCCAACATGTCCTGGAATTTTTCTAAAATTTCCTGGGGTACCTCAATATCCTCAACCTTTGTAAAATTAACATTTGCACATTTTAAAAATTTAATTTCTTCTGCACTGCTATTAGTTATTAATTTCTTGTCTTTTAGGTCGAGTACGACATCAGTTTTTTTTAGTAAGTCTAGTCCGATTATTCCGTCAAAGGTCGTTAAGTTCGGTAGTAAGAAAAATGTTGTAGTTGTGTTAAAAAGGTGCATCATACATTTTTTATTTATGGTGTTGTGACCATGGATTGATTTTACAGAATAAGGTTTATTTACGTAAATAATGTTTTTTAATTCTTTCATAGGCTTGATATAATTTTTGGAAGCCCCTGTGTCTATCAAAAGTTTGATTTTCCTCCCTGCGATATCCCTTTCTATGAATGGGAGCAGGGAGTTATGCCTAAAAAATTTATTTCGTCATATTCTACAAGGTCATCGTCTACATCTTCTACTTCTTCCTCTGCTACTGTGGGGTATTCGTCATTGTTTTCGTTCGATAAATCGTTGTCTAACGCTAAATGGTTTATTCTTTGATGTTTCGGTCCTGTGTACCTAGCGCTACTATTATTAGGTCTTTTACTTGCCAGTCCCTGGTTATTGTAAGCGTTCGCTTGGAAATTTTGTGGACTTGTCTGCCATTGACTGTTTTGGGGCTGTCTTTGAAACGGACCACTTTGTTGATTTTGAGTTGGCTGTCTAAAGCGAGATGAGCTATCGACGTCCATTGGCTGTACCGGATCTTGTCTAAGTGACTGTCTTGGCCTTTTATTAAAATGGGGGTTTTTACCCTCCGGGTGGAATCTAGATTCTGTTACCGTATTTCTTTCTCTGTCCAGTTGTCTCTGTTCGGACCTTTGGAGTTTTTCCTCCGTGCTACGGGCAAAATTACTTGCGAACATATATCGCTCATGGTTAGCTTCTACTTCCTGTGCTAGCGCTAGAGCGGAAGGAAGATCAGATGGTCTTGCTGAAAAAAGAACATCGCTTAGCGATTTTCTTGTTCCAGAAATAAAAACGCGTAGCGCATCCGTTCTGTATTTTTCGTTCAGTGGAGCAGCTACGGTGTTGTCGTAGGTCATAATTGTCTTATTTATAAGCAGAGTCAGTTTTTTCTCTACTTCGTCATAGTATTGTAAGAGTGTCATGTTTCCTTGGCGGAGCGTTGACATCTCCTGTTCTATTAAATATACCGGCCGCTTGTCCGCGTATGTGAAGTCTAGTCGGTTTATTATGGCCCTAAAGTTCAGAGGTGTGTCGAACGACGAAAGAACCATATCGGCTGAATTTTTTATTTTATTTCTTAGTATCCCTAAAGCTTGGTAATGTTTGGAACTACCATCGTATTTTTCGTACACTTTATATGCGGTGTGCGCCGCTTTTCTCCATGAGACGTACGTCTCATTTTTACCCTCGAAGTCCGGCAGGGACTTCATAATATCTAAGGTCTCATTACATGTAATACTTATTCTGATATCTGCATCTCTGTATGTTTCAACTTCTGGTGTACCGATATTAACACCACCTAGGCGCTTCTGAACGTTCTGTAATTTTTGTTCGAAATTTTTTTCCTGTGCGGCGAGTGCTCTCGCAACCGCGCCCTCTATAATGGCCTTTAATTGGTCGTTGGTCATTGCCATATTTAAGTTGTTTTGGTCTACTTGAAAATTATCCGCGCTTTTTAGCTTTCGGAATTCTTTTAACAATTCTTCTATCTCACTATCACTCATATGTTTTAACACAAAGAACAAAGAATTTTGTTCCCACTGTATTTAATTTCTTTGTCGGAAAATAAAAATTTTGAAAAATTATTTCCCGAGCTTGTGCCTTTTTTATTTTTTAGACTCTTGAAATATTTTTATTTATTTTGTTATTTTATAATTGTCAAAATTACTTTTTGGAAAATATTCTGATTTTAAAAAAATTCGGGGAAAAATATCAATGAACACTCCACTTACATGGTTTTTTTTAATTGTAGAAAAATTAAATTGCTGCTGATGCTCGTGTTATCTTCCTTCTTTTAATTACTGCTGCCGGTTCGACGGAGTTGGCGAATTGGTTTTTAAAATGTCTTTTTTTTAACTGTTCGAGGGTCTTACGAACGTGTTTTTTATTTTTTATTTAAACGGATCGAGGGTCTTACGAACGCGTTTTTTATTTTATTTTTTATTTTAACGGATCGAGGGTCTTACGAACGCGTTGGGTGCCAATTAATTATTTCCTTATTCAGGTTTTTACTTAAGACGCGCGGTACTGCGCGAATGAGAAGACTTAGGTTTCGGGAGGCGATGACCGTCACGATTTATTTCCAAAATTCAACTAAATACTAAGTACATAAATTCTTATAATGAAAGCTAGCCCTATGCCCTGAAAGTGCTGACCCGGCGCCCCGTGTGTGGTGTTGGGTAGCCGTCGGTTGCGTCGCAGTGCATTGCCCGCTGATAGCGCTGACCGAAGCTTGGGCTTCTGCTACCGTCGTTGTGCAATATCCGCAGGTGTCGCTGGCTTTGCATTATTCTCATGCCGGCTACGCGTGATCAGTTTGGCAACTTCTCTGTTGCCGGGTGACCGTGTTAACTTATACACCGCGTAAATAGGGTACCTAAGGAAAAGAAAGGTAGCATAAAAACCGCAACGAGGCAGTCGGATTCATCCGCCTACACGCCGCGTATAATAGGTTTATACAATACGAGCACCAACTGCAAATCTGTAGCGTCGTTAGACATTATATGGATTAGATCAGTCTAAATTTTTGGCTGCCGAAGAAAGGGGGAGACGGCGCAGCAGAGCTGCACCGTAGGTTCCGATGCAATGAGAGTGATTTAAAAAAAACAAGAAAGGAAAGCTAACTTCGGGCGGTGCCGAAGTTGATATACCCTTGCAGAATACTCTGTTAATTATACTCTCCAAAATTATTCATATGCATTCTTAATACTCATAAAAAATCCCAACTTCCTAAATTTATGCTATAAGATATAGTCGGCCGATCCCGGCCGTTCCGACTTATATACTGCGTGCAAAGGAAGGAGGGGTGTGTGCAAAGTTCGATATCTTTAACACTGAGAGACTAGTTTGCGTAGAAACAGACAGAGGGACAGACGGACAGACTGACAGACAGACGGACCGACGGACATGCTTACATATATCAACTCAGGATGTCGCTGCGGGACAGCTATAAATAACTAGCGACAGAAGAGCGGATGTACTGAAGGAGTCCCACTGGAGAAGCCAACGGTCGTATTTGGTACGCATGTGTTGAAATAACTGAATCCGCAAGTGTTAAATCCCAATGAGAATCGTTTTCTGGCAAACCCAATATGTATGTAGTTGGCATGCTTCTCTATATGTTTGGCAGTGGTGACCATTCACATTTTTTAAATGCGCAAATGATTTTGGTCCAACAGCAGTCGCAAATAAAAACATTCATAAATTGTATGATGATGGATGAACAGTAGTACCTGAAATGAAATGAATTGTTAATGAAAACCAATAATAGCAATATTTAGTGTGTGAATATTGTACCTATAATTGGATCAACCATCTTCAACGTTATGTCGTATTCGCCTTGCCCTTTCCAATGATTGGATATTGTAAGGCATCGTACAAACGATGTGTCTCGTTAACACGATGCATGATATTGCTTCTTCGCTGAACGACAATGTCTCACGATTTAGTAAGATCGCCAACAATAATTGCAGCAACATCATTAACAGTGTATGCATTGAATCTTCGCACATGTTCACCTGTGGGGGTATAATCCGCTCTTATGACAAATTTGTGCGTCTCCTGGCATTCGTTCCAATGCTGTTTTGAACATATTAACCACACCATTATTAGCGTGAAAAAAGGTTGCAACTGTTCAATAATTCTTATATACATAATTCCCTGTATATTTCAGCTGATCCACCATCGACGAAATTAAATATATTTGTAGAAATTAATGCAGTTCATCTGGTGTTGGCACCATTGAACCATGCTAATGATATATTTGGCCTTGTATCTGTAATTGCAAACAATAATCTGTTGAAGAATACGGTGTAACTTCTGATCGTGTGATGGTGTAGTGTGTGGTGTATATGTAGGATTATTATCACGATGCACGATCGACATAATTTACACATTTCAACTTACCACCTTAAAGACAAATGCCTGCTGTTGAAATTGAATAAAAATTTGCATAATACACGATTAATTTGACTGTTTTCAATTAAAATGTTAGGAAACGAATATATATTTTTATAAATTTTTTTTTTCACATTTTCACAGTGAACATAATATTAGTTTGTCATATGAAATTAACTGAGCAGAGCAATGAGTAGCTGTCAACAATGTATCACGCATTCTATGTATAAGAGATGGCGCTGTATATAAAGAAAGATTTTAGAAATTTTTCCTGAATTTTGTTTGCTATAAACCTCACGGAACCCGAGACCTTTCCAACGAATACAAAACCGTGAAAATCGGTTCGTGCGTTCTGGAGTTATAGGAAGAAAAATCCGACTTATTTTTATTTAATATAACTCAAATTTGAATTTGTTAAATCATATATGTCATTAACTCAAAACAGACCAATTCCAAAGACCAAAATTGAAAAACATACTGAAACATTAGTAAAATACTTTAATGAAGCACGTATATATATGGCCAGAGAGAACAAGTATCCCAAATATCAAAATTTTTGATCAGACTACAATCTAATTTAATAACAGTACAACAAAAGTACAGTTTGGATATTTCAGAACGGAATCAATAGAGCCAGAAGATTTGATATTGCGAACTCTCTCTCCATTCCAGCTGATTTAATGTCAGATCAAGCTATAACAAATTCTGATACTAACTCAAGTGCAATAGAAAACAAATTTTGCAACAACAACTCAAAGACACAATCTAATATTGATTTTACTAACATTGCATCCAAGTTTACACCAGTTCTCGATGGTAAAGCTGAAATTGAAAAGTTTATAAATCCATTAAAAATAATAGAATCAATAAAGGGCGAACACGAAAAAATCGATGTTTCAATAATAAAAACAAAGCTAAAAGGTGTTGCCCGAAATCTAATCGGAAATTAAACTACAGTAAATGAAGTCATTTCCCGATTAAAAAGCAATGTCAAAGGCGAAACTATAGAAGTATTGTCAGCAAAACTGATGAGTCTACAACAACGAAGCTGTTTATTATATCCGAATAATTAATTAAGAGGTGGTTAAAGTAGAACCGCAGCTTCACCGCAAAAACAATTAAAAACAAGAAAGAAAAGCTAACTTCGGGCGGAGCCGAAGTTGATATACCCTTGCAGAATATTCTGTAAATTATATTCTCAAAAATTATTAAAATTAAGCATTTTTAATACTTATACTTTTTTTTTGAATTGACATATCTACCCTTTTCAACCTCTTTTATAATGCTTGGGAATTACAGTAACGGGCAGTACGGTCATAAAAATTACGACTAGTTTACAACTCTTTACTTTTTAGATAACAGACACATTTTATTTAAAGAAATCCAGGGGATTATCCCATTATAACCTGGTAAACAGGTAAAATGGGACAACTCGCCAAGTGGTTCAATGAACACGTGCAAGGGGCAAGAATTGTACAAAGGACCCGAAGTGGCTTTGTAACTGTACAATATCAGGTAATACCTTTTTTGATTGGTCGAATTGGAAAAAATAGCACCACAAATTAGGACCACAATTATTCGTAACACCTAAATTGCACAACAGGTTGCCCAGGTAATTAAAAAAAATATCTTTTTATTGCCTTTTTTAAAAGGGTCAAACTAGGGAACCTTTAAAGGGTCCAGGGAAAATTCTTTTTTATATATATATTCAGAAATCCTATAATCCGTAGATCAGTCAATGAAAAAATTTATCGAGTGACGACGTTACTCTGTCATTGCAAAAATTTAAACTGAGAGAGTAATTTTTTTTTAAATATTTTTTTAACATTTGAAACTACAAACTTTGGTAAGTATATTTCGCTAATAACACCTTATACCCGTGGACGGTATTCGATGTAGGTGATTTTATATTCTATCATTGCATATTTTCATTTTTTCATACAGCAATTTAAAAAAATGGATCGTGTATCACGCTTGTCCCAGGAGCAACGCCGCCAAGCTGCTTTAAGCCGCAGTAGAGCCCGCTATGAACGGAATACGTCCCAAATAAGAGCTCGGAACTCTCAACATATCGCCGATGCTCGCGACAATAACCCTAACCTTCGGGAGGAAAGTCGTGCTCAGGATTCCGCTGCACGCGCGCAGCGGAGAAGAAGCGAAAGGGTTCGCAACCTTGAACGGATTCGGGACGTACAAGCGCATTCAACTCGTCGGGAGGACTCTGAGGAACGAAGACAAGAGCAGTTGCGAAACACTGCTGAGCATGCGTCTCAGAGGACTAACACAGAAATCCGTTCTGTAGAGCGTATTCAGGATGCTACAAGATGTTCGAATCGTCGACAGGACTCTGAGGTGAGAAGACAAGAGCAGTTGCGAAACACTGCTGAACACTCTACTCGGAGGACTATTTCGGAGTTTCGAATTCCTGAACGGATTCGGGACATGGATGCACACGCGATCCGTCGAGAGGACCCCGAGGAGCGACGACGAGAGCAGTTGCGAAACACTGCTGAGCACTCTACTCGGAGGACTATTCCGGAGTACCGAAATCCTGAACGGGTGCGGGACGCCGCAGCGCGTACTATTCGGCGAGAAGACACCGAGGAGCGGCGACAAGAGCAGGTGCAAAATACTGCTGACCATGCCACTCGGAGGAACAATCTCGAATTTCGAATTTCAGAGCGGATTCGGGACGCCACAGCACGAGCTGCTCATCGCGAGGACCCAGAGGAACGTGCAAGGGAACAGGAAAGGAACACTGGAGAGCACCGACAGCGACGAAGGGATATGGAAGACAGGCAGCGAGAACGGGAAAGGGACGCCGATAACAGGAGAGCAACCAGGAGAAATCCCATCGCTAGATCACAGGAGCAACGGATAAACACATCACAACGCCGGGAAACACGACAACAGCGGAGGATTCGGGAAGAACAAATTCGGCAAATGGCAGAGGATCGATTATTAAACTTTAGGATGGACTCACAAAATCGACTGGATGCCTCCCAAAGGCAGTCGCAAAGAATCATGGACGCAAAAGCTCAACTTTCGGAGGATGAACTGGAACAGGAACGAGGACAACAGCGAAATAGGATTCGATCATCAGCGAGGGATCTGTACCACAGGAACATTAAGGAAGGCCCAACTTTCCTTTCCAACTATTTATTGCCAGATCCCAAATCCGTTTTTACGACCGTCGTTGCGCTGTAGTTCCAAAAGTTTTATACATGTATAAATTTTACGAAATGCAGCGCATACAAAATTCAATTTCAATTGCTTTACGCAAAAAGTCAGGAGCGGTTACCGCTGGTAATCTGCGGGATGAATCATTTGTTGACCGTCTTGTGCAACATGATGATGGCTACCACATCCTGAAAGGCTTACGGTCTGCACCAGTTCATTGGGAGGCTGAGAAAAAAAAGTTATAGCTATGATTCGACAATTTGGGCTGCCAACGTTTTTCATTACTCTTTCCGCTGCTGAAACTAAGTGGAATGAACTTTTAGTTATCCTGTCTCTTCTATTGGATAATAGGGCTATAAGCGAGGAAGAAGCGGCAGCTCTGTCCAGCTCCGAAAAGGCTCGGTTAATTCGATCCGATCCAGTGACAATTAATGAAATTGTTCAAAACCGATATTTTTCGGGAATTCAATCTTTCTCATTTTTATTGGAGAATCGACTTCCAGCACAGAGGATCTCCGCATTCTCTTGGCATGTACTGGCTTGCTGGTGCTCCTAAGCTCGAAGACAACGAAAATGCCGAGCAAGTAATAAACTTTATTGATAGGTTTATTACTACAAATGGAGACGATACTGAACTACAAGAAGTAATTCAGTATCAACGCCACAAGCATAGTGCTTCTTGCCTAAGAGAGTTACGCGGACAGGAGTTCTACCGATTCAATATGCCATATCCTCCTATGCCCGAAACGCTTATTTTGCATCCAATAGATGAAAACGAAGTCAATATTGAAGATCATAAAACTTTGTTTAAAAAATTTAAGGAAGCTTTAAGGAATATTTCAAATGAAGACGCAGCTTTATTTAACAATTTTGATCATTTTCTGTCCCACCTTGAAACAAATTTTGAAGCCTACAAACTAGCCTTACGTTCCAGCTTAAAAAAGCCACAAATATTTCTTCGCAGACAATTCTCCGACCGACTGCTCAATGCTTATAATAGAGATATTCTAGGTTTGCACAAAGCTAATATGGATATTCAATTTATCCTAGATGCGTACGCCTGTTGTACTTATATCATTAACTACATAAACAAATCAAACAGAGGCGTATCGCAGTTGCTCCGTGAAGCCATGGCAGAAATAAGCCATGGGAATATTTCTATTAAAAGGAAATTACAGCACCTAGGGAATAAGTTTATTAACGCTACTGAAATATCGGCCCAAGAAGCAGCTTACAATATTTTGGGTCTGCATATGTCGGAGGCAAGTGAAGGTACTATTTTTTTAAACACTTGTCATCCAGACAAACGAGTTAGATTGGCTCGCTCAAATGAAGAATTAGAGCGACTTCCAAACAACTGGGTGGATATTTTTGAGCGTAATATTCTTGACCGATATGTGCAAAGGCATGAGCAGTTAGAAGGAATTTGTTTAGCAGATTTCGCAGCTTGGTACAGATTTGTCAAGCGGAATGCACGATCTGCCGCTAATCATAGGGAAGACTATGATGAAGCAAATGATGTGGAGGTAGATGACGAAGATGAAGTTGCTGAGCAAAGTTATCCATTGATGGATGGGTCTGGCTGCGTTAAGAAACGTAGGCATCCCCTGATTCTAAGGTGGGTTCGCTTTAGTATTAACTCTTCACCTTCCGATTATTTCCGAGAGCATTTAATGCTCTTCTATCCTTGGCGAAATGAAGAAGCTGAACTTCTTTCTAACGACATTGAAAACACATTCCGAGTAAACCATGAAGCCATTAAGACAATGAAAAGGAACTATGATGTGTTTGATGATATGGAGTTAGAAAGAGTTCTGGAAGATTTGCAAGAGGATAGGGGAGATAATGCTCCTGATGCGGCAGAACCTGCCTCCCAATTTTTCGACGAAGAGTTTAGAGCTTTGGCAGTTTCAAATATAGAGCGGAACGTAAATATTCTTCAGGATGACAATGCGATAAACAACTCTGAAGAAGACGGCGAACTTCAATTAATTCGACTCCCCCCGTTAGTTTCCAATGATGACCTTTGCTCGCTAACTCGGTCCCTCAACTACAAACAAAGACATTATTATGCACATGTGATGCATAATGTTGTTTGTAAAAATGTTTTTACGAATATGTTGGTGGAGGGGCCGGTGTAGGAAAAAGCAGACTGATTTCTACCATCTATCAGTCAGTGACTTGGCGAGCAAATAAGCTTCCTGGTGCTACGGATTCAGCAAAGGTTTTGTTATGTGCTCCGACTGGAAAAGCTGCTTTTGGAATTGGAGGACTGACTCTACATTCAGTGTTTTCTCTTCCAATTAATCAGACTTCTGGTCCCTTAAGACCTTTAAGCAATGATAGTTTAAATACAATTCATTGCAAGTTGATTGATCTCCAACTGATTATAATTGATGAAATTTCTATGGTTGGTTCTAAAATGCTTTCATTTTTGGATCAACGGCTTTGTCAAATTTTCCGAAGCCCTGACTTAAGTTTTGGTGGAAAATCAATTATAGTTTTTGGAGATCTAAAGCAGCTTTCCCCAGTTGGAGACAGTTGGATATTTTCGGAGAGGACAATTAATCCTTATAGCGTTTTAGCAGGAAATAGCTTATGGAGCAACTTTAAGTATTTTGAGCTCACAGAAATAATGCGCCAAATAGGCGACCATGCATTTGCTCAAGCCCTAAATCATTTGTCTGAGGCTTGCATGACAATTGCAGATATAGAGCTCCTTAAACAAAGAGTTGTTTCACCCAGCGAAGTTCCTGATGATGCCATTCATTTATTTTCTTTTAACGAAGAAGTTAATAATTACAATTCCTTAAAACTAGCGCAAATTGGGACGGAAGAGTTGGTTTCCACTGCTATACAGTGAAAACTGCGAACATATCTACACGAAATAGAGAAAACACCTTAAGATATGCTTAAAATATGAAAACCTCAGAAACACAGGGGTTGCCATATGCTCTTCATCTCAAAACAACTGCTAAATATATGGTAACCGTCAATATAAACACAAGTGACGGACTTGTAAATGGAGCAACTGGTCAGCTGATGCTTATTGACCATTGCTTAGTGAATGACTCAAATTTAGTAACGCGACTTTGGATTAAATTTTTTGAACTTACGGTTGGCACTATCGCCAGATCAAAGGTTCGGAATAGTCCCGATCCCGAATGGACTCCAATAGTAAAAGCCTCTCGAGTTTTTCAATGTGGAAGATCGGAGCATGCTTCTGTTGACCGAAAACAATTTCCAATTGTTCCTGCTGAGGCTATTACCATCCACAAAAGCCAAGGAGCAACATATAGCAAAGTCGCCGTGCATCTTAAAAGAGGCATCAAGCGAGCTTCATTAAATGTTGGATGCAGCAGAGCCACTAGCGCATCAGAACTTTTTCTTCTAGGCGACTTTGTTCCTCCGACAAGATTTGGAGCTCCAAATGTCCAAGACGAACTTCAAAAGTTAAGAGAGGAAAAGTTATTGACTACGCATTATGAGTTTGAGGTTAACAGAAACGAAGACATCTCCCTGTATTACCATATTGTTGAGTCTCTTCGAAGCCATCGCGAAGATATTTTTAACGACAGCGAAGACTTTTCTTCAGAAGGTTTCGACATAATAAGAAGAATTAATAGCAATCGATTGAATGGTATGGGCAAAAATGGAGTTATTATTTATGCCAAGCAAAATATTGCCGAAAATGTAGTTTTCTTGTTTGAGACAAATAAGTCTTCGAGCTCAAGAACTATATACCAATCAATTGCATTCAAATATATTAATACATCCTTCATTGTTGTTTATAGGAATCCAACGTTTCCTATAGCACAATTTCGTAATGAAATTATGTCGGACGTAGAAAGGATACGCAGCTTAGAAAATAATGGCAAATTGGTTATATTAGGAGATTTTAATATTTTGTTTTAACTAGTTCATAAAAAAAATGAATCGACGACAGATTCTAAATGGAAAATAATATTATATAGTCCGCCGATTTTTATGAAATTTGGTATGTCGGATTGACTGGTCAAATATAAAACTCATAGAAAATCCCAACTTTCTAACTTTACAAACACCAAAGTTATGACATTTCCGATCAATCAGTTATATGGCAGCTATAGGATATAGTCGGCCGATCCCGGCCGTTCCGACATATATACTGTGTGCAAAGGAGGTGATCCTGATCAAGAATATATATACCTTATACGGTCGGAGATGTCTCCTGCACTGCGTTGCACACTTTTGACCAAAATTATAATACCCTCTGCAAGGGTATAAAAATGAATCGACGACAGATTCTAAATGGAAAATAATATTATATAGTCCGCCGATTTCTATGAAATTTGATAGGTCGGATTGATTGGCCAAATATAACACCCACAGAAAATCCCAACTTCCTAACTTTACAAACACCAAAGTTATGGCATTTCCGATCTATCAGTTATATGGCAGCTATAGGATATAGTCGGTCGATCCTTATGAAATTTGGTAGGTAGGATTGATTAGCCAAATATAAAACCCATAGAAAATTATATGGCAGCTATAGGATATAGTCGGCTGATCCCGGCCGTTCCGACATATATACTGCGTGCAAAGGAAAGAAGGGTGTGTGCAAAGTTTCAATTCGATAGCTTTAAAACTGAGAGACTAGTTTGCGTAGAAACAGACAGACGGACAGACGGACATGGCTATATCAACTCAGGAGGTGATCCTGATCAAGAATATATATACTTTATAGGGTCGGAGATGTCTCCTTCTGTCCATAGTGGAACCCGAATTAAAAGGGGAATCCCAGTCCATTGTGAATCGGTGGCAACACTTAAAGGCGCTCCATCAACAATTCCAAGCTCGATGGAAAGAGGAGTATTTTAAAGAGCTCCACAAGCGTAACAAGTGGCAGTCCCCGACCGCAAATCTCCGCGTTGGCGACATGGTAGTCGTCAAGGAGGACAATCTGCTCTCGAATGAGTGGCGCCTTGGCAGAATCGGCTCTGTCTTTCCGGGGGCTGACGGCAATGTCCGTGTCGACAAATGTAAAACGTGCAACGGGAAGCACCACACGCTCCTCCATATGCACGAGTGTCCCCTGCCGTCGGCTACTCAACAGCGTTCGCGCCGGCAGAATCCGCCAACTCGCCAAGCGCTAGCCCCGGCAAGGCGCTCGGCATCCGCCGCTTCTCAGCAGCGCTCGCGCCGGCAAGATCCGCCAACTCGCAGAGCGCTATCCTCTCCGCCGCGCTCAGCCTCCTCCGCACCGGCTCCGTCACTTGCGTCCATCCTTCAACGGCACAGCGTCAATGTCCTGCCGACGGCCATGGTCACTTTGGAGACCGGGCTGAAGACCTTCGACACGGCCGCCCTCATCGACCCGTGTACGCCGACGAGCTGCATCGACGCATCATTGGCGTCCGCGTTCCGCTTGCCGACTACGACCGTCGGCGACGAGAGCATCTGCACGGCGACAATTCGGTCGAAGTGCGACAACGGCTTCAAGCTAGAGGTGGTCTTGAAAGTGGAGCCGAACGTCCGCATCCGGACCCCCATCCGAGAGCTCTCGGACACCGTGGTCGGCAGATACGGGGACCTCCCGTTGGCCGACAAACGCTTCTACTTGCCGGCAACCATCTCTGTAGTCCTGGGTGCGGATGTCTACGCCAAGGTCATCCGACCGGGCTTCCAGTTGGTCGACGAGGGACTCCCAGTGGCCCAGAGGACGCCATTCGGGTGGATCCTGTCCGGCGCCTACAGTCAATCCTAGACGACAGGAGTGGTTTCTTTTTCTTTTGCAACGCTAGCGATTGCAAGGGGGGCGGAATGTTTACGCCGCCCTCCCCTCTTTTAAACTGCCCGCGCTTCCCTCGTAGCGAATGCCTATTCGCCCGCACTGGATGCTCGCGACTCCAGGCTCTTTCGCTCTCCTGCACTGGACGCTTGCGATTCCAGGCTCTCCCGCCTTCCCGCTCCCGGAATCTCTCCACTGCGCTTTGAAGCGCAGCGCTCAATTAGGCTTAAGTTAGTCTTTCATTGTCTCATTAGTGAAATACATCGCCTGGCCGGTCCGCGCTATAACCCGAAAAGTCCCACGCGTTTCATTTGTTCTTTTTCTTGCGCACCGCGATCGTCGAGTGTTTTTTTCGCCTTCTATTCCACAGCTTGCCCGGCTACGTGCAACAGCCGCAGCGTCCGATGAAGCTGCCCCCAAACTACGACGACCCAACTGCTACCCCCGACGACCCAACTCTTCATCCTAAGAACCCAAGAGTCCAAGGAGAGATCAACGCAAAAGTGGACGAGTTGTTACAAATGGGCTTCATAGAACATTCAAGAAGTCCATACAGCTCGCCCATCGTAATGGTGAAAAAGAAGACGGGCAAGTGGAGGCTATGCGTTGATTTCAGACAAATAAACGCGAAGTCCATAAAAGATGCCTACCCGATGTCGCGGATGTAGCGGCGCCTGAAGAACGTTTTATTTAGTTCAGCCTAAATGTATGCTTTATCGGACGGGTGCTGTAAGTTCACACTTGGAGACTAGTCAGGTGCATCCCATATGATTAGCAGTAATTAGTATTTTTAGAAAATACTAATTTGAGGAGGATGCCAGACGTTAGTTCGTGACTATCGCCACCAGCTGAGCCAGGGAGGCTCCGGAAAGCTGCAAGTTTTAAAACATGGTTTTACACCAGCTGCACGGCATTTCCGTTTACAGCCTAAGTCATCCGTTTCCGATGCCGGTCTTTTTCTTTTCGATCGAACCTTCGTGGCGTGTACATGCACCAAGTTTTGTGTCTTTAAAAAAAAAAAGAAAAGAATTAAATTTTGTGAAAGCCACGTGCAGGGCATATAATTATTGATCGAAAATATCTGTGGAAAATATAAACGCAACTCTCGGCGGCTGCCTGTCTGAAGGAAAATACCTTTTATTTCTGGATTTTTTCCGAATTTGGCCGGCAGCACCTTCAGCATTTCTTCACGAACCCAACATTTATTTCGGGGGCACAGTCAGTAGGTTGGTTAACATTATCAAATCCCATTTTTATCTGGTGCTGACCCCGATCATTGTGAATTCTTTAGATTGTGCCCGCGAGAGCAGTGAATAAGTCGGTGTCCCCGAGAGCACCCCCAGCATAAATATGTGTGCATAAACCAACCTAACGCCATCGGCGCACCTACACATGTGCATGCGCAGCAACATCAAGACCTACCTATGTGCATGCGCAGCCACCTCAAGCAGCAGTTTCGCCGGAAAAACTTATTGGAAAATCCGTCAACTCAAGGAGTTTTTTGGGACTTCAGCCAAACTACCGCCAGCGGCACACCTAATAACCCCGTGGGGGCGACCTGCGCACCTAACTCTGTACTCGCGTATTTTGGTTAATAGAGAAATAATCATCTCAAATCATGTATAACGCCCTGAAAGTTGTATAAACCGCAGTGCGCCTCGGGATGGTTTAAGCGTGTGTGATTATGTAATGGTTTTGGCCGCCCCAACGACACGTGCAGCGTTAACCTTTGTCCGGCTGATCCCTACAGCATAACCTCATCCGCGGAGTGCATTTACCGTCGTCCGCTAACTATCGGCTGTTGTCGGCCTCATGTTTCGGCCTTCCATTTATAGGGCTTTAATCCTAGAAAATCTGCGTTCGATATGATTTCGTTCTGAAACCAAGCTAAAGATGTAAAAAGACTTCTGATGAAAAAAAATCAAAACTTCATTTATCATAAATTGAAACCAAAATAATTCGGCTTTATTTGCCTCATTTTTCTAGAAATAATTTCATCATTAAGATCCACCTAACTATAACATTTATTAGAATAATTTTCGTAAAATCTATTATAATTTAAAAGTTAAATTTCTAATGGTGACACGCGTTTAAAATATCGGGTAAAAATGGGCCAAAAGTTAATTTAAAACCGTTTCTCTAAAATTACCGTGTGCAAGTGAGTTATTCCCAAAATATGGGATGTTACAAAACATCCTAGATTTTTTTTTCAGCACACCACGCGGGAGATCGATCTTTCGCCGATGGATAAGTTGCCGTGAGTTTCTTTTACAACATTTATTTACCTTCACACCTTCTTTTTTTTGAAACACAAAATTGCCCTGCATGGAGAAAACAAATTATTAAAATTTTACCCCGATTATTTTTAACGTAGCTCCAAGCGCTATGCTTGCACATATTGCAGCAGCTCTCTTTTGAAAGATTAAATACATTTTGTTGTAAATTTTAAATAAACTTATTTAATTAGTGAAAATTATAACTAACAAGAGAGAACGCTATAGTCGGGTGCCCCGACTATCAGATACCCGTTACTCAGGTAAAAGGAGTGCGAGGGAGATGGAGATAGAAACTTTGATCGCGCATAACTTTTAAACGAATGGTCCGATTTGAAAAATTCTTCTACATTTCGATAGGTATTGATAAACACAATAAAACTGCATTTTTACTTTTCCGAAATATTTAAATTTATATTTAAATAAAATCGTATATAAGCGATTGTGGGCGTTAAAGGGGGCGTGGCACCTTTTTGAAACAAACTTGCGCTGCGTAGGAACTCCTAAAATCTGCATGCAAAATGTCAATCTTCTAGCTTTTATAGTTTCCGAGATCTCAGCGTTCATACGGACGGACAGACGGACAGACGGACATGGCTAGATCGACTCGGCTAGTGATCCTGAACAAGAATATATATACTTTATAGGGTCGGAAACGCTTCCTTCTACCTGTTACATACTTTTGCACGAATACAATATACCCTTTTACTCTACGAGTAACGGGTATAAAAATAAGTGGCCTAAGCTAAAACATTTGTTATTAATTACTATTTAAGAGCATTTCGAATGAGAAAAATAAGACACCCAATGAAGTAAAAATTAAATTAAATTCTAAATTCATCCCGAATTATTATTGAAATTCCCATGCTTATATAATACAACTATGTTTACCCATACATTTAAATTTTATATTTACTATTTACTTTATTATAAATTTTGTATTAATATTTATATCGTACAATAATATTGCTATTGCATTTATTTACCTTTTACAATACAATTACAATAATAATATGAATTAAAAATGATAGCTTAAACGTAAATCTACTGAACTCAGCTGATGTCTCGACGAACATAGGGTATAAAAGGGATCTCCAGAGTCATGCTCTAGCGGTAGGAGGTCATAGGTAGGGTGGGCAAATATTTGCGAGCCCCATTACATCTCAGGCTTCGCAAATATCAAACTTCTCTCAGTCTCTCTTCTTTTCTAATTTTCTATTTTTCTTTTCTCAAACTCTCCTCTAGCTTCTCTAGTCATTTATTTTGAATTTATGAATCCTTTTCTTCCGGTTTAGTCAACTAGCTTTCTTATTTTTGTCGCAAGCACGCTCAATTCTAGATTTAATAATAGTAATGCGTAGACAGTGGTCCGATCTGTACGAGCAAGACCTCCACCCCCCAAGCCGACGAGCTAGTGCTGGACCCTATAGCGTGCCCCGCCAATACAGATCAGTGGACTCCTTTATAACAAAGCACTTAAGTCGCACGTCACACGTTACACGGATTAATTATATCCTGGACCAACTCAGAGAGGCGAAATACATAAGCAGACTAGACTTGAAAGACGGATATTGGCAAGTCCCTTTGGAGGTAAATAGTCGGCAATATACGACGTTTACAGTACCCGGCAAAGGCTTGTTCCAATGGAAAGTAATGCCTTTCGGACTACATTCAGCTTCGGCCACGTTCCAAAGGGCTCTGGATCAGGTAATCGGCCCGGAGATGTCACCATACGCGTTTGCATACCAAAATGACATCATTGTGATCGGACGCACGCTGAAAGAACACGTGGATAATCTAAACAAAGTGTTTAGGCGCCTCCAGGAAGCAAACTTAAGAATAAACGCCGATAAATGCAAATTCTTCAAGCAAGAGTTGCTTTACCTAGGACTCCGCGTTACTAGCGAAGGGATAGGCACAGATCCCGAGAAGGTAGCGGCCATAGCCGAACTAGAGCCACCGTCGACAGTACGCGAACTACGGCAATACCTAGGCATAGCTTCATGGTATCGACGATTTGTGCCAGATTTTGCGCGGATAGTAAAACCACTTAATGATCTTCTACGCAAAGGCACAAAGTGGATATGGACGCCGGAGCACCAACAGGCCTTCGAAGAGGTAAAGGTAGCCGATCCAGTGCTGGCGTGCCCAGATTTCGAGAAAAAGTTCATCCATCAGGACGCCAGCGACTATGGATTAGGTGCAATCCTGACGCAAGAGACAGAGAACGGCGAAAGGGTCATTTCATACTCAAGCCGGACACTAAACGGCGCGGAGAAAAATTACTCCACAGCAAAAAAAGAGTGTTTGGCAATAGTGTGGGAAATCAGGAAGCTGAAGCCGTACTTGGAGGGCTACCATTTTAAAGTGGTTACAGACCACATGGCTTTAAAGTGGTTAAACAGCATAGAAAGCCCGTCCGGAAGGATAGCAAGATGGGCCCTGGTATTACAGCAGTACGACTTCGAGATAGCGTACAGGAAAGGACAGCTGAACGTAGTGGCAGACGCCCTATCCCGACAACCGTTGCCGGAGACACTTAGGGCCATAAAAGACGCATCGGAAAAACCGACCAATAGCTGCAGCTGGATCAAGAGTATGTGCGAGAAAATAAAGGCCCAACCTCAAAAATATCCAGATTAGGTAATGGAAGGCGAGTCTCTCTATAGGCACATTCCACACAGAGCGGGAAATGAAGATGTCGTGGCTTGTAAACTGTGCGTTCCGCAGGGTTTAAGACAAGCCGTACTGGAAGAAAACCATGACTCCCCATTTGCTGGTCATTTTGGGAGTAGACTATAGCACGCCTGGCAGCCCGGTACTACTGGCTAGGAATGCACAGAGACGCCAGGACCCACGTACACAAGTGTGAAGTTTGTCTGAAATACAAGCCCAATCAGCTGCAGGCTGCAGGAAAAATGCTCATAGACGGAAATTGTACCGCTACGAACAGCAACAGCGGATACCCTACAGAAGGCGTTCAAAGAACGAATAATATCAAGGTTCGGGGCTCCAAAGATAGTGATAACCGATAACGGAGTACAGTTCGCCAGTCGATCCTTCAAAAGATTTCTTAGCCCTATACGCCACAGGAAAACCCAACAGAACGAGCTAGCCGTACAGTTATAGCTCAATTCGCAGGAAATATCCAAAGAACCTGGGACTAGAATTGGCCAGAATTATGCTAGCAGTAAACTCAAGCATATCCGAATAGACCAGGTACTCCCCAGCGTTTCTCACTCAAGGCCGGGAACCCCGGTTACCAAACGCGTTATACGACAGGGAAACGTTAGGCTCGGGGAAAGGCACAGAGACCCCAGACGAGAATGCAGCTAAATTACAAGAGATCTTCGAAATCGTACGCCGTAACATGGAAAAGGCATCCCAGGACCAAGCAGCACTACCATCTGAGGAGGAGGCAGTGGACGCCGGAGGTGGGCAGCATAGTATGGGCAAAATAACACCGCCTATCCAAGGCAGCCGAGGGTTTCGCAGCGAAATTAGTCCAGAGGTACGATGGTCCGTACCAAGTTGTAGATTTCGTCTCGCCGGTAATCTGCAAAATACGCCACACACATTCGAACGAAAAAGCGGTCGATTCACATAGGCGAGCTTAAGCAGCAACAAACAGAAACGGCACAAGAGCAGACGGCGGACACATCGGAGGACTAGGACAAGGATTTCACATTGATACAGACTGCGAGGCAACAGGATTATGCGTCAGGCCGAAACAAGAGTCATCCATACGCCACGCAGAAAGGACAATCGCAAGATAAGACACAGAATGTGAATGGAAAAGGATGCTAGGTACTACGAGGCAGACGGATTCAGCGTCAGGCTTACGACCGAGTCATCCATCGATACGCCGCGTAGATAAGGTGTAACAAAAAAAAAGGGGACCCATAAAACAAGGCAGTCGGATTCAGCGTCAAGCATACGCCCGAGTCATCCGCCTATACGCCGCGTAAATAGGGTACCTAACGGAAAGAAAGGGAGCATAAAAACCCCAACGAGGCAGTCGGATTCAGCGTCAAGCACACGCCCGAGTCATCCGCCTATAAATTAATTATTTCCTTATTCAGGTTTTTACTTAAGACGCGCGGTACTGCGCGAATGAGAAGACTTAGGTTTCGGGAGGCGATGACCGTCACGATTTATTTCCAAAATTCAACTAAATACTAAGTACATAAATTCTTATAATGAAAGCTAGCCCTATGCCCTGAAAGTGCTGACCCGGCGCCCCGTGTGTGGTGTTGGGTAGCCTTCGGTTGCGTCGCAGTGCATTGCCCGCTGATAGCGCTGACCGAAGCTTGGGCTTCTGCTACCGTCGTTGTGCAATATCCGCAGGTGTCGCTGGCTTTGCATTATTCTCATGCCGGCTACGCGTGATCAGTTTGGCAACTTCTCTGTTGCCGGGTGACCGTGTTAACTTATACACCGCGTAAATAGGGTACCTAAGGAAAAGAAAGGTAGCATAAAAACCGCAACGAGGCAGTCGGATTCATCCGCCTACACGCCGCGTATAATAGGTTTATACAATGCGAGCACCAACTGCAAATCTGTAGCGTCGTTAGACATTATATGGATTAGATCAGTCTAAATTTTTGGCTGCCGAAGAAAGGGGGAGACGGCGCAGCAGAGCTGCACCGTAGGTTCCGATGCAATGAGAGTGA
Source organism: Drosophila fuyamai (assembly GCA_018153365.1). Taxonomy (NCBI): domain Eukaryota; kingdom Metazoa; phylum Arthropoda; class Insecta; order Diptera; family Drosophilidae; genus Drosophila; species Drosophila fuyamai. The sequence goes on along the minus strand of JAECXW010000402.1, from coordinate 235,731 downwards.
TTTAAAAAAAACAAGAAAGGAAAGCTAACTTCGGGCGGTGCCGAAGTTGATATACCCTTGCAGAATACTCTGTAAATTATACTCTCCAAAATTATTCATATGCATTCTTAATACTCATAAAAAATCCCAACTTCCTAACTTTATGCTATAAGATATAGTCGGCCGATCCCGGCCGTTCCGACTTATATACTGCGTGCAAAGAAAGGAGGGGTGTGTGCAAAGTTCGATATCTTTAAAACTGAGAGACTAGTTTGCGTAGAAACAGACAGAGGGACAGACGGACAGACGGACAGACGGACAGACGGACAGACTGACAGACAGACGGACCGACGGACATGCTTACATATATCAACTCAGGATGTCGCTGCGGGACAGCTATAAATAACTAGCGACAGAAGAGCGGATGTACTGAAGGAGTCCCACTGGAGAAGCCAACGGTCGTATTTGGTACGCATGTGTTGAAATAACTGAATCCGCAAGTGTTAAATCCCAATGAGAATCGTTTTCTGGCAAACCCAATATGTATGTAGTTGGCATGCTTCTCTATATGTTTGGCAGTGGTGACCATTCACATTTTTTAAATGCGCAAATGATATTGGTCCAACAGCAGTCGCAAATAAAAACATTCATAAATTGAATGATGATGGATGAACAGTAGTACCTGAAATGAAATGAATTGTTAATAAAAACCAATAATAGCAATATTTAGTGTGTGAATATTGTACCTATAATTGGATCAACCATCTTCAACGTTATGTCGTATTCGCCTTGCCCTTTCCAATGATTGGATATTGTAAGGCATCGTACAAACGATGTGTCTCGTTAACACGATGCATGATATTGCTTCTTCGCTGAACGACAATGTCTCACGATTTAGTAAGATCGCCAACAATAATTGCAGCAACATCATTAACAGTGTATGCATTGAATCTTCGCACATGTTCACCTGTGGGGGTACAATCCGCTCTTATGACAAATTTGTGCGTCTCCTGGCATTCGTTCCAATGCTGTTTTGAACATATTAACCACACCATTATTAGCGTGAAAAAAGGTTGCAACTGTTCAATAATTCTTATATACATAATTCCCTGTATATTTCAGCTGATCCACCATCGACGAAATTAAATATATTTGTTGAAATTAATGCAGTTCATCTGGTGTTGGCACCATTGAACCATGCTAATGATATATTTGGCCTTGTATCTGTAATTGCAAACAATAATCTGTTGAAGAATACGGTGTAACTTCTGATCGTGTGATGGTGTAGTGTGTGGTGTATATGTAGGATTATTATCACGATGCACGATCGACATAATTTACACATTTCAACTTACCACCTTAAAGACAAATGCCTGCTGTTGAAATTGAATAAAAATTTGCATAATACACGATTAATTTGACTGTTTTCAATTAAAATGTTAGGAAACGAATATATATTTTTATAAAATTTTTTTTTCACATTTTCACAGTGAACATAATATTAGTTTGTCATATGAAATTAACTGAGCAGAGCAATGAGTAGCTGTCAACAATGTATCACGCATTCTATGTATAAGAGATGGCGCTGTATATAAAGAAAGATTTTAGAAATTTTTCCTGAATTTTGTTTGCTATAAACCTCACGGAACCCGAGACCTTTCCAACGAATACAAAACCGTGAAAATCGGTTCGTGCGTTCTGGAGTTATAGGAAGAAAAATCCGACTTATTTTTATTTAATATAACTCAAATTTGAATTTGTTAAATCATATATGTCATTAACTCAAAACAAACCAATTCCAAAGACCAAAATTGAAAAACATACTGAAACATTAGTAAAATACTTTAATGAAGCACGTATATATATGGCCAGAGAGAACAAGTATCCCAAATATCAAAATTTTTGATCAGACTACAATCTAATTTAATAACAGTACAACAAAAGTACAGTTTGGATATTTCAGAACGGAATCAATAGAGCCAGAAGATTTGATATTGCGAACTCTCTCTCCATTCCAGCTGATTTAATGTCAGAGCAAGCTATAACAAATTCTGATACTAACTCAAGTGCAATAGAAAACAAATTTTGCAACAACAACTCAAAGACACAATCTAATATTGATTTTACTAACATTGCATCCAAGTTTACACCAGTTCTCGATGATAAAGCTGAAATTGAAAAGTTTATAAATCCATTAAAAATAATAGAATCAATAAAGGGCGAACACGAAAAAATCGATGTTTCAATAATAAAAACAAAGCTAAAAGGTGTTCGAAATCTAATCGGAAATTAAACTACAGTAAATGAAGTCATTTCCCGATTAAAAAGCAATGTCAAAGGCGAAACTATAGAAGTATTGTCAGCAAAACTGATGAGTCTACAACAACGAAGTTGTTTATTATATCCGAATAATTAATTAAGAGGTGGTTAAAGTAGAACCGCAGCTTCACCGCAAAAACAATTAAAAACAAGAAAGAAAAGCTAACTTCGGGCGGAGCCGAAGTTGATATACCCTTGCAGAATATTCTGTAAATTATATTCTCAAAAATTATTAAAATTAAGCATTTTTAATACTTATACTTTTTTTTTGAATTGACATATCTACCCTTTTCAGCCTCTTTTATAATGCTTGGGAATTACAGTAACGGGCAGTACGGTCATAAAAATTACGACTAGTTTACAACTCTTTACTTTTTAGATAACAGAGACATTTTATTTAAAGAAATCCAGGGGATTATCCCATTATAACCTGGTAAACAGGTAAAATGAGACAACTCGTCAAGTGGTTCAATGAACACGTGCAAGGGGCAAGAATTGTACAAAGGACCCGAAGTGGCTTTGTAACTGTACAATATCAGGTAATACCTTTTTTGATTGGTCGAATTGGAAAAAATAGCACCACAAATTAGGACCACAATTATTCGTAACACCTAAATTGCACAACAGGTTGCCCAGGTAATTAAAAAAAATATCTTTTTATTGCCTTTTTTAAAAGGGTCAAACTAGGGAACCTTTAAAGGGTCCAGGGAAAATTCTTTTTTATATATATATATTCAGAAATCCTATAATCCGTAGATCAGTCAATGAAAAAATTTATCGAGTGACGACGTTACTCTGTCATTGCAAAAATTTAAACTGAGAAAGTAATTTTTTTTTAAATATTTTTTTAACATTTGAAACTACAAACTTTGGTAAGTATATTTCGCTAATAACCCCTTATACCCGTGGACGGTATTCGATGTTGGTGATTTTATATTCTATCATTGCATATTTTCATTTTTTCATACAGCAATTTAAAAAAATGGATCGTGTATCACGCTTGTCCCAGGAGCAACGCCGCCAAGCTGCTTTAAGCCGCAGTAGAGCCCGCTATGAACGGAATACGTCCCAAATAAGAGCTCGGAACTCTCAACATATCGCCGATGCTCGCGACAATAACCCTAACCTTCGGGAGGAAAGTCGTGCTCAGGATTCCGCTGCACGCGCGCAGCGGAGAAGAAGCGAAAGGGTTCGCAACCTTGAACGGATTCGGGACGTACAAGCGCATTCAACTCGTCGGGAGGACTCTGAGGAACGAAGACAAGAGCAGTTGCGAAACACTGCTGAGCATGCGTCTCAGAGGACTAACACAGAAATCCGTTCTGTAGAGCGTATTCAGGATGCTACAAGATGTTCGAATCGTCGACAGGACTCTGAGGTGAGAAGACAAGAGCAGTTGCGAAACACTGCTGAACACTCTACTCGGAGGACTATTTCGGAGTTTCGAATTCCTGAACGGATTCGGGACATGGATGCACACGCGATCCGTCGAGAGGACCCCGAGGAGCGACGACGAGAGCAGTTGCGAAACACTGCTGAGCACTCTACTCGGAGGACTATTCCGGAGTACCGAAATCCTGAACGGGTGCGGGACGCCGCAGCGCGTACTATTCGGCGAGAAGACACCGAGGAGCGGCGACAAGAGCAGGTGCAAAATACTGCTGACCATGCCACTCGGAGGAACAATCCCGAATTTCGAATTTCAGAGCGGATTCGGGACGCCACAGCACGAGCTGCTCATCGCGAGGACCCAGAGGAACGTGCAAGGGAACAGGAAAGGAACACTGGAGAGCACCGACAGCGACGAAGGGATATGGAAGACAGGCAGCGAGAACGGGAAAGGGACGCCGATAACAGGAGAGCAACCAGGAGAAATCCCATCGCTAGATCACAGGAGCAACGGATAAACACATCACAACGCCGGGAAACACGACAACAGCGGAGGATTCGGGAAGAACAAATTCGGCAAATGGCAGAGGATCGATTATTAAACTTTAGGATGGACTCACAAAATCGACTGGATGCCTCCCAAAGGCAGTCGCAAAGAATCATGGACGCAAAAGCTCAACTTTCGGAGGATGAACTGGAACAGGAACGAGGACAACAGCGAAATAGGATTCGATCATCAGCGAGGGATCTGTACCACAGGAACATTAAGGAAGGCCCAACGGCTATTTGTATTTGCTGTGGAGGAACATGGTCCATTCGCAGGTAAGTGGATTATCTATCCTGGCTATCTCCTCTAAATTTCCTCTCCTAAACGTTGGCAACGCCTTTTATTTGTCAAGAAAATTTCCCAGTCCGTCCGGCAAATATAACTTTTGCCACACTTGTCGTCGTGCCATTTCTCTTGGCAAACCGCCATCACTCTGCCTTTCTAATGGGTTCGATTTGCCAGAAATCCCTGAGTGCTTAAATGGACTCACCTGCCTCGAAGAACGCCTTATTTCACCGAGAATCCCTTTTATGAGGATTATTTCCTTCGGCTATGAAAGGCAATGTGGAATCAGAGGGGCAGTGGTAAATGATCAAATTTCAGTTCCCGATATTGTGACTGCGCTTCCACGCTCTTTCGACTCTACCCATGTCATCCAAGTCCATTTAAAAAGGAGACCCGCTCGGGTCCTTGAAACATTATTGGAAAATAATGATACTGCAATTCAGCGCATTGCATTGGCACCGGGTGAATGCCGTCGGCCAACAAGCTTAACGCTTGACGAAGACGCAGAGGAACTTTCCTTTCCAACTATTTATTGCGGAGAAATATTTAAAGGAAATACAACCTATGCGAAAAAAGCCAGATCCCAAATCCGTTTTTACGACCGTCGTTGCGCTGTAGTTCCAAAAGTTTTATACATGTATAAATTTTACGAAATGCAGCGCATACAAAATTCAATTTCAATTGCTTTACGCAAAAAGTCAGGAGCGGTTACCGCTGGTAATCTGCGGGATGAATCATTTGTTGACCGTCTTGTGCAACATGATGATGGCTACCACATCCTGAAAGGCTTACGGTCTGCACCAGTTCATTGGGAGGCTGAGAAAAAAAAGTTATAGCTATGATTCGACAATTTGGGCTGCCAACGTTTTTCATTACTCTTTCCGCTGCTGAAACTAAGTGGAATGAACTTTTAGTTATCCTGTCTCTTCTATTGGATAATAGGGCTATAAGCGAGGAAGAAGCGGCAGCTCTGTCCAGCTCCGAAAAGGCTCGGTTAATTCGATCCGATCCAGTGACAATTAATGAAATTGTTCAAAACCGATATTTTTCGGGAATTCAATCTTTCTCATTTTTATTGGAGAATCGACTTCCAGCACAGAGGATCTCCGCATTCTCTTGGCATGTACTGGCTTGCTGGTGCTCCTAAGCTCGAAGACAACGAAAATGCCGAGCAAGTAATAAACTTTATTGATAGGTTTATTACTACAAATGGAGACGATACTGAACTACAAGAAGTAATTCAGTATCAACGCCACAAGCATAGTGCTTCTTGCCTAAGAGAGTTACGCGGACAGGAGTTCTACCGATTCAATATGCCATATCCTCCTATGCCCGAAACGCTTATTTTGCATCCAATAGATGAAAACGAAGTCAATATTGAAGATCATAAAACTTTGTTTAAAAAATTTAAGGAAGCTTTAAGGAATATTTCAAATGAAAACGCAGCTTTATTTAACAATTTTGATCATTTTCTGTCCCACCTTAAAACAAATTTTGAAGCCTACAAACTAGCCTTACGTTCCAGCTTAAAAAAGCCACAAATATTTCTTCGCAGATAATTCTCCGACCGACTGCTCAATGCTTATAATAGAGATATTCTAGGTTTGCACAAAGCTAATATGGATATTCAATTTATCCTAGATGCGTACGCCTGTTGTACTTATATCATTAACTACATAAACAAATCAAACAGAGGCGTATCGCAGTTGCTCCGTGAAGCCATGGCAGAAATAAGCCATGGGAATATTTCTATTATAAGGAAATTACAGCACCTAGGGAATAAGTTTATTAACGCTACTGATATATCGGCCCAAGAAGCAGCTTACAATATTTTGGGTCTGCATATGTCGGAGGCAAGTGAAGGTACTATTTTTTTAAACACTTGTCATCCAGACAAACGAGTTAGATTGGCTCGCTCAAATGAAGAATTAGAGCGACTTCCAAACAATTCGGTGGATATTTGTGAGCGTAATATTCTTGACCGATATGTGCAAAGGCATGAGCAGTTGGAAGGAATTTGTTTAGCAGATTTCGCAGCTTGGTACAGATTTGTCAAGCGGAATGCACGATCTGCCGCTAATCATAGGGAAGACTATGATGAAGCAAATGATGTGGAGGTAGATGACGAAGATGAAGTTGCTGAGCAAAGTTATCCATTGATGGATGGGTCTGGCTGCGTTAAGAAACGTAGGCATCCCCTGATTCTAAGGTGGGTTCGCTTTAGTATTAACTCTTCACCTTCCGATTATTTCCGAGAGCATTTAATGCTCTTCTATCCTTGGCGAAATGAAGAAGCTGAACTTCTTTCTAACGACATTGAAAACACATTCCGAGTAAACCATGAAGCCATTAAGACAATGAAAAGGAACTATGATGTGTTTGATGATATGGAGTTAGAAAGAGTTCTGGAAGATTTGCAAGAGGATAGGGGAGATAATGCTCCTGATGCGGAAGAACCTGCCTCCCAATTTTTCGACGAAGAGTTTAGAGCTTTGGCAGTTTCAAATATAGAGCGGAACGTAAATATTCTTCAGGATGACAATGCGATAAACAACCCTGAAGAAGACGGCGAACTTCAATTAATTCGACTCCCCCCGTTAGTTTCCAATGATGACCTTTGCTCGCTAACTCGGTCCCTCAACTACAAACAAAGACATTATTATGCACATGTGATGCATAATGTTGTTTGTAAAAATGTTTTTTACGAATATGTTGGTGGAGGGGCCGGTGTAGGAAAAAACAGACTGATTTTTACCATCTATCTGTCTGTGACTTGGCGAGCAAATAAGCTTCCTGGTGCTACGGATTCAGCAAAGGTTTTATTATGTGCTCCGACTGGAAAAGCTGCTTTTGCAATTGGAGGACTGACTCTACATTCAGTGTTTTCTCTTCCAATTAATCAGGCTTCTGGTCCCTTAAGACCTTTAAGCAATGATAGTTTAAATACAATTCATTGCAAGTTGATTGATCTCCAACTGATTATAATTGATGAAATTTCTATGGTTGGTTCTAAAATGCTTTCATTTTTGGATCAACGGCTTTGTCAAATTTTCCGAAGCCCTGACTTAAGTTTTGGTGGAAAATCAATTATAGTTTTTGGAGATCTAAAGCAGCTTTCCCCAGTTGGAGACAGTTGGATATTTTCGGAGAAGGACAATTAATCCTTATAGCGTTTTAGCAGGAAATAGCTTATGGAGCAACTTTAAGTATTTTGAGCTCACAGAAATAATGCGCCAAAGAGGCGACCATGCATTTGCTCAAGCCCTAAATCATTTGTCTGAGGCTTGCATGACAATTGCAGATATAGAGCTCCTTAAACAAAGAGTTGTTTCACCCAGCGAAGTTCCTGATGATGCCATTCATTTATTTTCTTTTAACGAAGAAGTTAATAATTACAATTCCTTAAAACTATCGCAAATTGGGACGGAAGAGTTGGTTTCCACTGCTATACAGTGAAAACTGCGAACATATCTACACGAAATAGAGAAAACACCTTAAGATATGCTTAAAATATGAAAACCTCAGAAACACAGGGGTTGCCATATGCTCTTCATCTCAAAACAACTGCTAAATATATGGTAACCGTCAATATAAACACAAGTGACGGACTTGTAAATGGAGCAACTGGTCAGCTGATGCTTATTGACCATTGCTTAGTGAATGACTCAAATTTAGTAACGCGACTTTGGATTAAATTTTTTGAACTTACGGTTGGCACTATCGCCAGATCAAAGGTTCGGAATAGTCCCGATCCCGAATGGACTCCAATAGTAAAAGCCTCTCGAGTTTTTCAATGTGGAAGATCGGAGCATGCTTCTGTTGACCGAAAACAATTTCCAATTGTTCCTGCTGAGGCTATTACCATCCACAAAAGCCAAGGAGCAACATATAGCAAAGTCGCCGTGCATCTTAAAAGAGGCATCAAGCGAGCTTCATTAAATGTTGGATGCAGCAGAGCCACTAGCGCATCAGAACTTTTCCTTCTAGGCGACTTTGTTCCTCCGACAAGATTTGGAGCTCCAAATGTCCAAGACGAACTTCAAAAGTTAAGAGAGGAAAAGTTATTGACTACGCATTATGAGTTTGAGGTTAACAGAAACGAAGACATCTCTCTGTATTACCATAACGTTGAGTCTCTTCGAAGCCATCGCGAAGATATTTTTAACGACCCTATTATTTGTTCTGCAAATTTTCTTTGTTTTGTCGAAACTTGGACTCTTCCCAGCGAAGACTTTTCTTCAGAAGGTTTCGACATAATAAGAAGAATTGATAGCAATCGATTGAATGGTATGGGCAAAAATGGAATTATTATTTATGCCAAGCCAAATATTGCCGAAAATGTAGTTTTCTTGTTTGAGACAAATAAGTCTTCGAGCTCAAGAACTATATACCAATCAATTGCATTCAAATATATTAATACATCCTTCATTGTTGTTTATAGGAATCCAACGTTTCCTATAGCACAATTTCGTAATGAAATTATGTCGGACGTAGAAAGGATACGCAGCTTAGAAAATAATGGCAAATTGGTTATATTAGGAGATTTTAATATTTTGTTTTAACTAGTTCATAAAAAAAATGAATCGACGACAGATTCTAAATGGAAAATAATATTATATAGTCCGCCGATTTTTATGAAATTTGGTATGTCGGATTGACTGGTCAAATATAAAACTCATAGAAAATCCCAACTTTCTAACTTTACAAACACCAAAGTTATGACATTTCCGATCAATCAGTTATATGGCAGCTATAGGATATAGTCGGCCGATCCCGGCCGTTCCGACATATATACTGTGTGCAAAGGAGGTGATCCTGATCAAGAATATATATACCTTATACGGTCGGAGATGTCTCCTGCACTGCGTTGCACACTTTTGACCAAAATTATAATACCCTCTGCAAGGGTATAAAAATGAATCGACGACAGATTCTAAATGGAAAATAATATTATATAGTCCGCCGATTTTTATGAAATTTGATAGGTCGGATTGATTGGCCAAATATAAAAAAAAAATTATATGGCAGCTATAGGATATAGTCGGCCGATCCCGGCCGTTCCGACATATATACTGCGTGCAAAGGAAAGAAGGGTGTGTGCAAAGTTTCAATTCGATAGCTTTAAAACTGAGAGACTAGTTTGCGTAGAAACAGACAGACGGACAGACGGACATGGCTATATCAACTCAGGAGGTGATCCTGATCAAGAATATATATACTTTATAGGGTCGGAGATGTCTCCTTCACTGCGTTGCACACTTTTGACCACAATTTTAATATCCTCTGCAAGGGTATAAAAATAATAAATAATAATAAATAAGGAAATAAAAATATAACATATATAAACATAGAAAACCCTGGCACAGGGAACACAGAAAACACGGGCACAGCAAACATAGCAAATGCGCACAATACAAGCAAATAAATAACACAAAATAACACAAGCGGCATCGGTCTTCCCGTATACGACATCGAGGCCCTACGGCCAAGGGCGACTGGAGGGCGAAAGGCTAAAAGAGAGTAAAAAGTGAGAAGGGTGAGGGTGGAGAAAGAAAGAAAAAAAATTACCATTGAAAATTTCTTGTCATGTCGCACATATAAAGGGATGGGGGCGCTTCGATTAATGAGCGGTCGATTAGCACTGGACGATAGTGTCGATCGATGGGCACAGAAAACTGGAGATGTCGGCACAGGAAGGGTCACACTAAAAAATGTCGCCACCACCGGATGGCAACGCTGCACCAATTCAAATCATCGAGATCGGCTGGAAAACCGATCGGGAAAGCGGTAGTGTGACTAGACAACGAAGGAAAGGAGATGCTTAGAACGCGAAGCATATGGGGGAAACATCTTGGGCGGGACATTCAAAGGAGATACGAAGAACGCGAAGGAGCAAGAAGATTCGAAGGCTATAATGATTTACAAGGAAAACAGCCGGAGAGAAGAAAATCAAGTCTATGGGGGAAACATCTTAGGCGGGAAAAAGGAATGGAGCATCGGCGCTGTGGAACTCAGGTACGAGGTGTGAGCGTCGAGGGAACCATTTGAAGGAGCAAGAGGACTCGAAGGCTACAAGAATTTACAAGGAAGACAGCCGGAGAGCAAAATCAAGTCATCTTGGTGCGGGAACTACATTGAACGAGAAGGAGCGACGTCGAGGGAAGAGGGGCCAACATCAGCGATCCAGAACAGTGGATCCAAGGAGAACTCCAAGATAACAGCCGGAGAAGAGGTGCAAGTCTCATTTCGTTCCCGAAGAAAGGGGAGAATGTGAGGAGTTAAATAACTCCTCACAAATAAATAAGAGTTTGGAGGAATACAGCTTATGAGAGTTTGGAGAAGACAGCTGGTGAGAGTTTGGAGAATACAGCTGGAGAGAGTTTGGAGAGAAACAAGAAGATAGTTTGGAGAATACGGCTGGAGAGAGTTTGGAGTGAACGTGTAACGGTGGAAGGTGGCGGACTTTGGACCGAGTATGGTGCCGTGCGCAAGACCGAAAAAGGAGAAGCCGAGAATTAACGGGATACGCCGGCCTATATAAGCGGGCCGAGCGCAGGAAGCGGGATCAGTCGATCACAAGGGGTCAATCCAGCAAGATCAGTAGACAAGCAGTAAATCAGTGAAGAAAACAAGTCAAGTTAACATCAGCAGGAAGCAGAGCCGCGCCGAGTCAACAGGAGCAAGATCGCTACATCATGACGTTCGGGACTTAGAGCTGAAGTCGCCGAGTTGAGAAACAGGTAGCTGAGGTCCTTAAGGCATCACGCGGCTAAGTTTGAGCTTGGCGTATTTCTCGGCGAGTCCGACAGAAGTGAATAAAAAGAGTACTTCGACAAAGAACCGTGGGCTCGGAAGGGAAGTTGTCCAGAACCAGCTGTCGTGCGAAAACAATTGCAGCGAGAACTGTGCAGACCCTGGTGCGACTAGCCAAGAAGGACGCGCGTCCGAACCACGGGTGTCTCGAAAGACGTATGCGTCTAGAGTACAGTAGTTCACCGCCAGAGTCCTAGACAGGCAGCTGACCGAATCCCGAGCACGCGGGCAACGGAGCCAGGATTCGCGCCGTAAGCAGAGCGAGGACATCGAGGACACAAGGAACGACGAGCAGTCATCGCAGGCCCAGCAGCAACCAAGCCATACTACAACGTATCCAGTCCACGGTTAAGAGGCGAGGGCGGAAGCGTTCGTCTTGAACATAGCGTCCTGCTACAGGGACTGCATTGGCGGCCTTCCGGCGTATGCTTGAACCGTCAGGTAGAAACTGGGTAGGCGTCTGGTGTGACCGGCCGGGACAGTGCCTGTTCACCCTAGTCTGGGAACGCATCCTTAGACCCTCATAGCCCCTAAGGCAATGACAACGGAGGAGTTCCGGACCAGCGCGAGGCGAGGCAGCGGAGAGCGACGGTGGAGCCACTCCCAAGTTTATCAGAAAGGCGTTGAGACAACCATCTGTCACCATTAGTCCCAGGCCGAGGGACAAGTCGGCGAATAAAGATCCTAGTATAAACATCCAAACATTCTGTGCGTTCTCAATAGACAATGGGGCGGTCACGTTTATATAAATTTGGTGGGACGAAAAACACACGTCTACTGAGCTAGCCGCACGATACTCGTAGCGAGCAGACATTCAAAAATCAGTTCGTTACAATACCTTTTCTTAAAGCATCTATTGCGATACTTATACAATTTGAACAATAAATGTGCAAGAATTATTACGAAAATTATTATAATTAATATTGTTATAAATTTTAAACTGGTATTATCGACTTCGACTTTATTGATTACATTTGCAGTCGAGTCTACTGTTTTTACATCTACGATGCCCATGTTGGCAAGGTTTTTAAATATTTCTATTGATTTTTTTATTTTTGTTCGCGCCGAAGCGGCGCTTCCAGTTTCGGGTGAACCGGCCCTGGAGTCCTAACAGTCGGGAGAACAGTTTTTTCCAGATCTTCGGATCTCGTTCTCTCGCACTGTTAAGTGTCTCCACTCCGCTCTCCAAGCGGCTCTTGAAACATCCACCCCGTAGCTTTAAGTTAGTTCTAAATTGCAAGTGTATCAAGAAGGAAGTGAAGTTCAACAAGTCGTGAAATAAAGTGAAAGAAAATATAAATCATTTTACTGGATTTATTCAACACACCCGTTGGAAAACCGCCCCTCGTCATTTCATGGTCCTTCGAGCCGGATAATTCCAGAAGAGGATAAAAGTTCCAAGCACCAGCGTTCAACCGGCGGAGTTTCAATAATTTCTCGACCAAGTTCAAGATAAGTACGACCTTTCTTATTTATACTTATTTCTGCCGACCAGCCAGATATTTCCAATTTTTCCAATCCAATTTCTTATATCGGTCTGATCGACCATTTCATTGTCCATACGACCGCCATATTCCGGCTTCCTTTTCGTATTGCTATTTCCATCTTCATACGGTTGCCATTTTCCGGCTTCTTTCTTCATATTTTCCCATTTCCATATTCTTGTTCATACGGACATATAATCCAGATGCACACTTTTTAATGTACGTACATATGCCTGACCATCTCAACATATGTACGTAAGGAAACGTACACGTACCTCCATTTGCGGTACACCCCACAAACATTTCTACAGCGACATTTACCATACAGTCCACATTATCTCCAATTTCCAAATATATTACAAACTACAATTTTATATTACAATTTATACACATACATTACCGAGTTCCCACAAACACACATATCCATACGCCCATACATACACACATATTATATAACCCAAATGCATGCTTATTAATGTAAGTACATATGTATCTACATATCCATTTCAACAAAAGCACATAAGGGGAAAAGTCGTAGGGTAACGTAAGGCAACGTAAGCACGATAACCCACATACGTGCTTTCGCGGTACACCCTACAAACATTTCGAAGTCGACATTTACAATACAGTCCACATTATTTATAATTTCCAAATATAAGAAGTACTATATACACACATATAATCCTGATGCATGCTGATTAAGATACATATATTAATATATGCATAATTATATATTATACATATTACCAAAAATAACTCGATTCCACCGAACCCATCACCACGACACGCCTTTCCAGAATTTGCATGATATTTATTTCAGCAGAGCTAATTCGCACACACCGTCGGCTCACATCCATTAAATAAATATAAATAAATACATTTTTGTTTGTGCAAGCCGTGGCGGTGCGCAATATATAAATATTTTTTTCCGATTCCTACAGCTCATTTTCGCAGCACAGCAACCAACTGCAAATATCTTGCAGAATATTTTTTCCAAATCATCGTTATTTTCCTCGCACACAAAAAATAGTTGTTCTGAAAACTTTGAAATTTGTACTAGTATTCCGTTTCCACATATTCCAAAAATAGACCGAAACTGCAACGATAATAGCAAACACAAGCGGACCGCTTGCAATCTATACCGAGGAAACTAAGTAGACACTGCGATATATTAATTTTATTTTTGTTTTTTTTTTGTTAAACAAAATCAAATTAGTTCCATACGATTTTTGTCGCGTCGCTCCACTATACATTGACATTGTTGACATTCCGCTATTAGGTTTTTCGAAAATTTGGCACCGCACCTGTATCTTCCGAAAGTATCGATTTCGTCGTTCCTTTCTTTTCGAATCCAACCCGGTGATCCGCAATAGCGTGACCACATTCCAGAACAGACTTTTCCGGGCGGGTCTAATTTTTAACAAAGCCAGACAGGTTTGCCCAGTTAATCTGATTTCTGGAATGCCAGGAGACAAAACAAAGTTATCAGTTCCGTCTGCAAATAAAACGCGATCACTATCCGCATCTCCTCGCGTGCGCACCTCAAGCCCACTAGCCCCAAACTTCATTAGCCACCCAAGAAGGCGACAAGAAGTTGTCTGTTCCTACGAGCAATCAGAAACGATTGTCTCCGAGTCCGCTCACGCCTAAAGTTAGGTCACAAATCCAGACCAAGTCCATAAAGTCGCTAGCAACTCGTTCTCAGGCAAAAATGAGGAACGAAATTGCAATTGCAGCCCTCGCACGGTTCATCACGGTGTCCGATCGTATGAGCCATTTCAGAGCGACGATTGAAACTCCAGGGCCGGCACCTCTGTCTGTCCACACCTGCAAAGTCCGTAAAGAATTCGAAGCGTGCTTAGACACGATCTCCAGTATTACGACTGAAGGGGCGGAGGATACTTTGGCAACTCTGCACCGCAAATATGAACATTGCTATTCGGTGTACGAAGAGCTGGCGGTTCAGCTCAGCGAGTTAATTGACCGTTCACAGCAACCGATGTCGAGCACCAACAATCAGTCCGCGTACATTCCGTCTGGGTGCCGGTTGCCTCCATGTGATACAGAAGTATTCGAAGGAGACTATCTTAAATGGCCAACATTCAGAGATCTTTTCACTGCCGTCTACGTCAACAACACACGGTTGACGCCGGTCGAGAAGTTATTCCTTCTCAACGCGAAGACGAGCGGTGAGGCAAAGGCAATTGTTGCCAAGTCCCCGCTCACTAATGATGGTTTCGCTTCCGCTTGGGATGCGCTTCGAGACCGTTTCGAAAACAAAATACTTTTAGTGAACAGCCAGCTCAAGCTCCTATTTAACTTGAGTTCCGTTAACTCCATAAAAGAGCTTCAGAGCACCATCCAAGGGTGCCTGACAGCATTAGCCCATTCCAAAATATCAAAAGAAAATTGGTGTTGCTTGCTGGTATGCCTGTGCGCCAGTAAGTTGCCCAGGTTGACCCTTTCCTTGTGGGAACAATCCCTTACATCAAAGTCCGATATTCCTACATGGGATGAGATGAACGCGTTCCTTAACGATAGGTATAGAACCTTAGAAGCCATTGAGGATATGAAGCAGGATATGGTCTGTCAACTTCCAAAAATCCCCAGGTTACGAAAAAGCTTCATCCAGTGCGGTTGTGCCCTCGCTTCATTCAGATGGTAATCGAGGCGCGGGAAAGCTACATAAAAAGAAGCAGTTATGTTTGAATTGCTTAGCGAGAGGCCATCAGCTTTGGGATTGTTCCAGTACGCACAGTTGTTTCGTATGCCGAGGGAGACATCACACGCTTTTGCATCGAGGCACCCCTTTTTCCAACAATCCAAGTCCCTCTGGGAATGCGAGACGTAGAGCCTATCATCTGGCGGGAGGCTCAGACATTCCCGATGAACATTCAAATGTACAAGTCTGTTTTGCCTCAGGCTCAAAGGCAGTTCTTTTGGGCACGGCAATGATTGATATCTGCCACCTCGGTACCCACTTCCGAGCACGCGCTCTGATCGACCGTGATCTGAAGCGACGTTTATTACGGAGCGTCTTTTCAAGTTGGTCAATCTACCGTTCCGCCCCATTCAAGCTCAAGTGTCTGTATTAAATCAGACAGTTTCTGCCCAGTCAACACGGCTTTGCCATTTCGCCATTCGGTCTCCTACTAAGCCGGGCCTGCAGTTAGACACCGCAGCGTATGTTTTGCCAGAATTAGCAGGCAGATTACCCTCACATTCCATTCCACAAGATGTCCTGAGAGATTTGCCAAACCTTCAATGGGCAGATCCTACATTTCTCCAGAGCTGCCAGATAGACGTTCTTATCGGAGCTGATATCCTTCCATCCGTGTTGCTGAGCGGCACAAAGACCAACATCGGCGGATCTCTTTTTGGGCAGGAGACCATCTTCGGGTGGGTGCTCACTGGTCCAGTATCCATGTCCACAAGCAACCGAGTCTCAGCCTTTACGACTCAAGTTAAAAAGCCAACTGAGGCGTCCTTAGACAAACTTCTTACGAAGTTTTGGGAGGTGGAAAATCTACCATCAAAAATGGTAAAAGAGTCCGATTCCGTCTGTGAAAGTAATTTTCTACGAACCACAACTAGAGACGCGAGCGGGAAGTACGTAGTGACGTTACCGTTCTGCGACCCCGATCATTGTGGAGTTGGGATACTCAAGGTCTATAGCACTTGCTCAGTTTCTGACAAACGAGAATCGTTTTCGAAAAGACACTCCATTAAATGAGCAGTACAACTCCGTGATCCAAGAATATTTGGATTTAGGCCATATGAGAGAGGTTTCGCCCACTCACAATTCTCCAAACTACTACCTCCCACATCATGAGGTAATAAAACCTGAAATCACCACCTCGAAACTGCGGGTGGTATTCAACGCTTCCAGGCCTTCAGCAAATGGGACCGATGAACGATGTGCTTCATGCCGGTCCAATCTGACTTAACGATTCAGATTTTAAAGTGGCGCAAGTATGTTCAAGTATGTCTTTAGTGCGGACATCACTAAAATGTAAAGGCAGATCTGGGTCGATCCAAAGCACACGCCCTTTCAAAGGATTCTATTCCGAAACAAGGAAGGGGACATTCGAGATTACATTCGGTGTCAATTGCGCGCCCTATCTCGCCATCAGAGTGCTGCAACAGCTGACTGATGACGTAGATCAGCAGTTTCCGAAAGCCATTCACATAATCCGCAACTTCATGTATGTTGATGACGTTTTAGCAGGATCGAATTCTCAACAAGAAGCTCAACTTACCATCCAGGAGTTAGTAACCGCTTTGAATTCTGCCGGTTTTCCGCTTAGAAAGTGGACTACCAACCACAAGGGGCTTTTAAAGGACTTTCCAAATGAGCATCTTCTCCATGCTGAGTTCCTGAATATTGATGTCGAAAGCACAGCCAAAAATCTCGGCGTTCGCAGGAGAGCAACCACCGACGAGTTCTACTTCGTGCCCCCAGAAATATCCGTCAAATCCTCCTACACGAAAAGAGAAATTCTCTCCCAGATCGCAAAGCTATTGGATCCCGCTAGATGGCTTGCCCCAGGAGATGGCTTGTATGCAGGAGATCTGGCTGCGAGAGTTAGGCTGGGATGACAACCTTCCCGACGAATTGAGCCATAGATGGCAAATGTTCCAAAGTTATTGCAAAGTTATTCCGATCTCGATCAAATCCGTATTCCAAAATGGGTCGGTTACTAGCCCCAGGTAAAAATCGAGCTTCACGGTTTCTGTGACGCTTCCCAATAGGCCTAAAAGGGGCTGCGCTGTATGTCAGGGTTGAAGTCGGTCAGCAGATATTGACTAATCTGCTTACGGCAAAGACCCGGGTTGCCCCTGTGAAAACTGTATCCCTCCCCCGACTCGAGCTATGTGGTGCCCTATTGCTGGCAGATATGGCATCCACCATCCTTCCAAATATGTTGTCAGAGAGCTCAGAGAATTTCTGCTGGACAGATTCCACCATTGTCCTGGCATCGTTAAAAAATCAGCCTGCTTCTGGCCCACATTCGTAGCCAACCGCGTAACCAAAATAGCTCGAGCTACAAAAATTGAGAATTGGTCACATGTGTGATCAGAGCACAATTCTGCCGACCTAGCTAGTCGCGACGTGTCCCTGCAAGAATTGGGCGATAGCACCCTCTGGTGGCATGGGCCCCAATGGTTACAACTGCCTAAACTTCAATGGCCAGAAACTTCGGATCCACACCCAGTCACTGAGTTAGAGTAGCGCGCGGTAAAGGTTAATTTCGTAAAGCTCCCCGCTGATGATTTCCTTGAACGTTTCTCCAGACTAGACAAGGCATTACGAGTCCTAGCTTACATCCAAAGGTTCCTAAATCGCTGTCGGAAGGCTCCGGTAAGTCCGGATAGGCAGCTCAGTAATCGGGAAATCCGGAAAGCTGAGAAAACCTACATAATACTTGCCCAGCGTGAAGAGTACGCGCTCGAGCTTCGATTTTTGCGAAGTAAAAGTTCCATACCCGCAACAAGCCAAATTGCTAATATATTTCCATTTATAGACCAACATGGCCTCTTAAGAGCATGTGGTCGCTAAACTGCCTCCAAGGTCCTGCAGTATGACGAGCGCCATCATATAATACTCCCGTACAGCTGTCGGCTATCTCGTCTGCTTGTCCAATTCACGCACCAGATTACACTTCATGGCGGCAACCAATTGATAGTGCGATTGGTGCGATCCAAATATTGGATTCCTAAAGTCTCTTGACTGGTAAAGGGAGTGGTAAATTCATGCAAGGTGTGCACCATTTATAAAAAAAGACTGCAAACCCAATCGATGGGCGATTTTCCGACTGATCGAGCCTCTTTTTCCAGGCCATTTACTTACACCAGCGTCGATTACGCTGGCCCCTTTGAAGTTAAAAACTACACAAGGAGAGCATGTCTCATCACTAAGGGATATGTTTGTGTGTTTGTGTGTTTTTCTACGAAGGCCATCCATTTGGAACCCAACTCCGACCTTACAACTGAGAAGTTTCTTGCAGCGTTTGCGCGTTTTGTAGCTAGACCTTTGTTGGCGCCTCAAGTCTTCTTTCCCGTGACTTTACGCAAGCGCTAAAGGAGTCGGTGACCATCAGGGACTCGTGTGGCGTTTCATACTCCCAGGAGCTCTTCATATGGGAGGCCTGTGGGAGGCAGGAGTAAAGAGTTTTAAAACTCTGTTTTACACATCCACCTTCGAAGAGCTTTCCACGCTTCTTACCAAGATTGAAGCCTGCCTTAATTTCAGACCGCTTTCTCCAATGTCAGAGGACCCGACAGACTTGCTGGCACTGATGCCAGGCCATTTTCTGATCGGGGGTCCGTTGCTTTCCACGGCGGAGCCTGAAAGCAAAGGCGATGCCAAGTCGATTATAAATCGATGGCAACATCTCAAGGCCCAGCATCAACAATTTAGTTCGCGATGGAAAGAAGAGTATCTAAAGTAACTCCATAAGCGCAAAAAGTGGCTAAAGCCATCCAGAAATCTGCAAGTCGGCTCGGCAGAATCGTAGCTGCTATCCCAGGAGCTGATACTAGAGTACGCGTCGTAGATATTCTTACTTCTCGTGGAACCATCCTACGTCCGGTCCACAAAGTAGTTTTCCTTCCTATGGAGGCTAAGGCAACCTCTAAATCTCCACAATAATGCCTTCTGTTCCCGCTGCCCACCCCGTAAACGTCACGAAAGCGACTCCTTTTCTAATTTGTTTGTTGTTTTGCTTTCTCTTCCAAGTAAAGGTTCAGAATGGCTCCTCGTCTTCGCCCACGCACTTCCCAGACCCTTGTCAGCAGATGTTCTCGAGGTATAAAATCCTACCGCTGCCAAGTCTGCCAGGGTATACATCCGCTCCGGAAATGCAACCGATTCCTGAGGCTCAGTTCAGAGAAGCGTCCCCGAGCAGTACTGGTGAACAACTACTGCCACAATTGTTTGGCTCATCAGCACTCTGGAGGGAAATGCCGTAGTGGCGACGCTTGCAAAAAATGTGGACAGGATCATCACACCTTGCTCCACATGCACGAGATGCCCGCGATAACTCGCCGATCGCCCATCCAGCAACGTCGGCAGTCGCCTTCCCCGCAACGCCACCAGTCGCCGGCCCCGCAACGTCGCCATTCTCCGTCCCCGTTTCGTCAGCAGTCACCACAGCTGCCCCACCGTCTATTGTGGCCCCATCCGTGACCTCGCTCCTGCAGCACAAGAGTATACATATTCTGCCGACGGCCATTGTGGTCATCGACACAGGGGCCAACTGCTATGAGCCGGCGCGCACATCGACCCGTAAGCAGTACTAATGTACTGCTTCAAGGAACTCTCCCGCAGGGGGGGGGGGAGAATGTTCGGCGTTTCCAGTTTCGGGTGAACCGGCCCTGGAGTCCTAACATCTTGAAACATCCTCCCGTAGCTTTAAGTTAGTTCTAAATTACAAGTGTATCAAGAAGGAAGTGAAGTTCTACAAGTCGTGAAATAAAGTGAAAGAAAATATAAATCATTTTACTGGACTTATTCACCACACTTGTTGGAAAACCGCCCCTCGTCATTTCAATTTTGTTTGTCATATATTATATTAAAATTGTATACGAGCTATATGATATTAAAAAAAATGAATATTTAAAAAAGTAGTATTTGTACTCACTTAGTTTATTTCACTGTGTCCAGCCAGCCAGTCCTTGAATATTCTTTAGAATTTGGTTTCCAGTATTAGTCATCGGCCAGGATTCCGGATTCACGTCCGATCACATCATTTTTATGTTGCGTGACTTTGTCACGGACGCCATTTAAAGTTAGAAGTTATTTCGTTGAAAGTAAAACACAGTGCACATCTGTGCAGTAGGAGCATGGTTTTGACAGTGATTTTATATAATTATACCCGTTACTCGTAGAGTAAAAGGGTATATTGTATTCGTGCAAAAGTATGTAACAGGTAGAAGGAAGCGTTTCCGACCCTATAAAGTATATATATTCTTGTTCAGGATCACTAGCCGAGTCGATCTAGCCATGTCCGTCTGTCCGTCTGTCCGTCTGTCCGTCCGTATGAACGCTGAGATCTCGGAAACTATAAAAGCTAGAAGATTGACATTTTGCATGCAGATTTTAGGAGTTCCTACGCAGCGCAAGTTTGTTTCAAAAAGGTGCCACGCCCCCTTTAACGCCCACAATCGCTTATATACGATTTTATTTAAATATAAATTTATATATTTCGGAAAAGTAAAAATGCAGTTTTATTGTGTTTATCAATACCTATCGAAATGTAGAAGAAATTTTTCAAATCGGACCATTCGTTAAAAAGTTATGCGTGATCAAAGTTTCTATCTCCATCTCCCTCGCACTCCTTTTACCTGAGTAACGGGTATGTGATAGTCGGGGCACCCGACTATAGCGTTCTCTCTTGTTTTATTTTTGAGTGCTTAGCTTGTTTACAAATATTCTTATGTCTAAAGCAGCATAGCTGCGCTGCCGGTAACGAGAGCAGCGAAGCGGCTGCTCACATCTATATAGAGGCTCACAGCTTATTTGACCCACACCCAATTTTCAACAAAAAACATGTATAACTTCTGAACCCTAAAAGATACCGACAAGATTTAAACGCAGAAAGGTTAACTGTAGTTTCAACTTTTAAAATATATTTTCATTTATTTATTCTAGCAAGAAACTTCCTAATTAACCAATAAAAACTAAAAATACTGCCGTTTTCAACGCATATTTGACCCATTTCATTAAATTAAGTATAAAAAATTGCAAAAAAAATATTTTGTAACTTTTAGTATTTGGGAAGTCCGCCCTTTTGGTCCACAACCGATTTCAGTCGATTGGGAATCGATTCGACCAATTTCTTTGTGGTTTCTAACGTGATTTTAGCCCATTCTTCATGCAAGGTTGAATTGTTGAGTCCAGCAAAGCCCATAAATTCTCAATAACATTTAAATCGGGTGATCCCCATTATATGGGGACAATTATAAGCCAGCCAATATTGAACAATAGCCGACTTATGCTTTGGGTCGTTGTCTTGGTAGAACCGAAAACCCTGTTTAATTCCCCGTTTCTCAGCACTAAATATTAAATTATTTAATTATCCTTAAGGATATTAAGATAAACATTTTTATCCATTGTGCTTTTCATAAATTAAAGGTTTCCGACTCCATGCAGGACCAAAACCAATTTTGACTCATCAGCGAAAATGACGTCATTCCGAGGATCCTTGCTGATGTGTCATTTGCTTATAATGATTAACGACCAGATCAGATTAAGGGCCGCACAACTTTCCCATCGTCGTCACACGTGCTTTCACGATCAAATCTTACTCAAAGTGGGACATTCAGGTGCGAATGGAGCCAACATAACATAGGCAAAAACAAAAACAGTTATTCTTACATAACAAAGAGATGGGTCAAATGATGTGGCGTTTTTTAGTTTTTGTTAATTAATTAAGAAGTTGTGAGTGAAAATGAATAAATGATTTTCTATTTTGTAAGTTAACATTTTAGTTATCTATTTTGCCTTCAAATTTTGAGGGTATCCTTTAGGGTTCAGAAGCTTTACATGTTTTTTGTTGGAAATAAGGTGTGGGTCAAAAAGGCTGTGAGCCACTGAATATTACTAGTATCACTAACCATACAACATATAGACTGGTCACTTCATACAAGCAATATGGACACTCAAAAATCTTTCCGGGAGGCCCCACAGCTGTTAGTGGCAGGCCCCAGACACTTCGTGTGCCTTCGGGTTTTTTTCCCTCTCATTCTTATTCTCATTTTGACGCTCGCGCGCTCATTGTGCGAGTTCGGTCGTTCAGTCGCAGAGACGCGCATTTTGAAGAAGGTTGCGCCTGCGCTTGAATTAGTCTTTATATGTATGCGTGTTCATGCATTCTCATACAGGGGTGCATGTGTAAGTTTATTTCAATTCGATGCGGCAAGAATATTTTGTCTTTTGCTACTTTTCAGACTTGGTACCCTAATACTATGGGCGTATTCACTATTTGGTTAATGATCAAAATAAGAATATTATATGTTATAGTATATTTTTTAATATTTCAGCATACATTTCATTTTGGTTTACAAATTCATATCAGTGGTAGCAGTAAAATGTTTTTCTTATATGCATGTATTCCAATAAATAGAAATCAATCTACTGAGATACGAACAGGGCATATCGCAGTCGGTGTCACAAAAAACACCGACTGCTTTTAAGTGGTTCAGAAAACTTCAAACCAAATCAGCTTTGGTTGTTATTCTGCGAGCGGATGGTGCCTGCATACCCTACCGTGCAGGACCAAAACAAATTTTGACTCATCAGCGAAAATGACGTCATTCCGAGGATCCTTGCTGATGTGTCATTTGCTTATAATGATTAACGACCAGATCAGATTAAGGACCGCACAACTTTCTCATCGTCGTCACACGTGCTTTCACGATCAAATCTTACTCAAAGTGGGACATTCAGGTGCGAATGGAGCCAACATAACATAGGCAAAAACAAAAACAGTTATTCTTACATAACAAAGAGATGGGTCAAATAAGATGTGGCGTTTTTTAGTTTTTGTTAATTAATTAAGAAGTTGTGAGTGAAAATTAATAAATGATTTTCTATTTTGTAAGTTAACATTTTAGTTATCTATTTTGCCTTCAAATTTTGAGGGTATCCTTTAGGGTTCAGAAGCTTTACATGTTTTTTGTTGGAAATTAGGTGTGGGTCAAAAAGGCTGTGAGCCACTGAATATTACTAGTATATAGAGAGAAAGAGTCTTATGCACTTATGTATATATGTATATGTATATGTATATATATGGCGGAAGTGGATAGCGTGAGAATGCTGACTACAGTGTAAGATCGCTATATTTAACTACATATGTGCATATTACATTATAGTCTCTAATTGTAATTGAAATTAAAGCCCCAAAGAAGAAATCCTAGGTCATGTCCTAAAAAAACAGACGAAGCTCGAGCTAAAGTTCATAAAGGTTCTCAAAAAAAGGTTCAGAACCCTATACATGCATTTTTTGAATTCCAAAGTCCCGCTGAATCTGTTTAAATGTTTTTGTTTACTTATATCTATTTATTACAGTACAGGTAGTATCGCAGTAATATAGCTAATTATTTTGCTTTTGTTTTGTGTTTAAAAGCAGATATTAATCGCATATTATTAATAAAAAACATTCATAAATTATAATTGACATTCGGCAAGCCGAAGGTTGTATACCCTTACAGTTATTACAAATCGACTACATTTCGATTTAAATGCCTATGTATATTACTAAATACAATGAAGCTCTGTCGATTTTGCGCTGCATTTTGCCATCATTTCTATGACAGCTATATGATATTGTTGTCCAATTTTACTCCTGTATAGCTAGTGTTCCAGATGAAAGACCACGCAAGGCCATTACTTTGCTTTCACCTTGTCGAGTTCGTCTCTAACTTAACTAAGTTTAAAACTTTGTGAATTTTTCATTCCGATATTCCGTTATTGTTCTCAATATCTTTGAGCTATTGAGTTGGTGGTGGATGTAGCACACAAGGACGTGTGATAGGTCAGGAAGGCCGTGTCGCAGAGTGATTCCTAGTAGATGTAGCATTCTGGTAATTTAGGAATTCGGGGAATTCCCTGCTTCTGCTTTACTAGCTGATATTGAGCGAAAGCACGGCAGCAGAGGCAGAGACGCTCTGCTGCTGAGTGAGGTTCGATGGTAAGATACCAAGAGTCTTGAGTAAGACAGAGCTGGCTGCATACGCTCGACTTGAGTGAGTTTATGACGTGAGCGCGTATGCTGAAATAGTTAGTTGAGCTTGGGTATTCGAACCGATCGGAACTCGCTGTGCAGCTGCGTCAATCATCAAAAGGATCAACATGGATAACATACCCTTGCCGCCGGCCGACATACCCTTGCCGCCGACATATTCTTAATGCAACTCAAGAGTTGAATTTAACGTATATGCACATTCTATACAGATTTCTGAACGTATAATGTCAGGCGAGAACGCATTAGACTTAGACACTTGGCGTAAACATATCGAAGCTAAGAGAAATCATTTGAAGTTTAAAGTAGCAATATTTATTGGCTAATTAACACCCGCTCGCGACTTTAATTAGAGTACAAAATACTTTTGTATAATGCAGTCCTAAAACCTTTTTGAACATATTGTTTCGAGCTATGGGGAAACGCATCTTTTAGCAACTTAGAATAATCCAGGGAACTCAATAGCTCAAAGATATTGAGAACAATAACGGAAGCACCATGGTATATACGGAATGAAAAATTCACAAAGTTTTAAACTTAGTTAAGTTAGAGACGAACTCGACAAGGTGAAAGCAAAGTAATGGCCTTGCGTGGTCTTTCATCTGGAACACTAGCGATACAGGAGTAAAATCGGACAACAATATCATATAGCTGTCATAGAAATGATGGCAAAATGCAGCGCAAAATCGACAGAGCTTCATTGTATTTAGTAATATAGGCATTTAAATCGAAATGTAGTCGATTTGTAATAACTGTAAGGGTATACAACCTTCGGCTTGCCGAATGTCAATTATAATTTATGAATGTTTTTTATTAATAATATGCGATTAATATCTGCTTTTAAACACAAAACAAAAGCAAAATAATTAGCTATATTACTGCGATACTACCTGTACTGTAATAAATAGATATAAGTAAACAAAAACATTTAAACAGATTCAGCGGGACTTTGGAATTCAAAAAATGCATGTATAGGGTTCTGAACCTTTTTTTGAGAACCTTTATGAACTTTAGCTCGAGCTTTGTCTGTTTTTTTAGGACATGACCTAGGATTTCTTCTTTGGGGCTTTAATTTCAATTACAATTAGAGACTATAATGTAATATGCACATATGTAGTTAAATATAGCGATCTTACACTGTAGTCAGCATTCTCACGCTATCCACTTCCGCCATATATATACATATACATATACATATATACATAAGTGCATAAGACTCTTTCTCTCTATATACTAGTAATATTCAGTGGCTCACAGCCTTTTTGACCCACACCTAATTTCCAACAAAAAACATGTAAAGCTTCTGAACCCTAAAGGATACCCTCAAAATTTGAAGGCAAAATAGATAACTAAAATGTTAACTTACAAAATAGAAAATCATTTATTCATTTTCACTCACAACTTCTTAATTAATTAACAAAAACTAAAAAACGCCACATCATTTGACCCATCTCTTTGTTATGTAAGAATAACTGTTTTTGTTTTTGCCTATGTTATGTTGGCTCCATTCGCACCTGAATGTCCCACTTTGAGTAAGATTTGATCGTGAAAGCACGTGTGACGACGATGGGAAAGTTGTGCGGCCCTTAATCTGATCTGGTCGTTAATCATTATAAGCAAATGACACATCAGCAAGGATCCTCGGAATGACGTCATTTTCGCTGATGAGTCAAAATTGGTTTTCGTCCTGCATGGAGTCGGAAACCTTTAATTTATGAAAAGCACAATGGATAAAAATGTTTATCTTAATATCCTTAAGGATAATTAAATAATTTAATATTTAGTGCTGAGAAACGGGGAATTAAACAGGGTTTTCGGTTCTACCAAGACAACGACCCAAAGCATAAGTCGGCTATTGTTCAATATTGGCTGGCTTATAATTGTCCCCATATAATGGGGATCACACGATTTAAATGTTATTGAGAATTTATGGGCTTTGCTGGACTCAACAATTCAACCTTGCATGAAGAATGGGCTAAAATCACGTTAGAAACCACAAAGAAATTGGTCGAATCGATTCCCAATCGACTGAAATCGGTTGTGGACCAAAAGGGCGGACTTCCCAAATACTAAAAGTTACAAAATATTTTTTTTGCAATTTTTATACCCGTTACTCGTAGAGTAAAAGGGTATATTGTATTCGTGCAAAAGTATGTAACAGGTAGAAGGAAGCGTTTCCGACCCTATAAAGTATATATATTCTTGTTCAGGATCACTAGCCGAGTCGATCTAGCCATGTCCGTCTGTCCGTCTGTCCGTCTCTCCGTCTGTCCGTCTGTCTGTCCGTCTGTCTGTCCGTCTGTCTGTCTGTCCGTATGAACGCTGAGATCTCGGAAACTATAAAAGCTAGAAGATTGGCATTTTGCATGTAGATTTTAGGAGTTCCTACGCAGCGCAAGTTTGTTTCAAAATGGTGCCACGCCCCCTCTGACGCCCACAAGCGACCAGCTGTGGCCACAGTTTTGATGCTATTATGAAAATTTTTTTTGATATATATTTGTTTCGTCAATACCTATCGAATGGCCTAATAAAAGTTTGCCACGCCCACTCTAACGCCCAAAAACCCATTAAACACTTATGCCTGGTTAGCGCCTACATTTCTGCCTTTCATGGCCGCAATAGTGCAATAGCGCCATCTAACGGATGACTTTGGAGCAGCTGGCCAACGTGCTCAACAGAGTCAACGTTAATTCTCGATAAGGATTTCTTTTAAAGGAAATTGCGATGGTTTTCATTTGTCAATACCGAACTATATCCCAAGAACTATGCAAATCAAATCAAGTTAGCCAAATTGGAGGTGTTCCCTGGGTACCGATTTTAACATAAAAATCGGGAGCTAATTCGAGCTGCGAAAAACATTCAGAAGGCATATTTATATTAGTTGTTTAGCTGAGTAACGGGTATTTAATAGTCGAGACACTCGACTATAGCGTTCTCTCTTGTTTATACTTAATTTAATGAAATGGGTCAAATATGCGTTGAAAACGGCAGTATTTTTAGTTTTTATTGGTTAATTAGGAAGTTTCTTGCTAGAATAAATAAATGAAAATATATTTTAAAAGTTGAAACTACAGTTAACCTTTCTGCGTTTAAATCTTGTCGGTATCTTTTAGGGTTCAGAAGTTATACATGTTTTTTGTTGAAAATTGGGTGTGGGTCAAATAAGCTGTGAGCCTCTATATATAGATGTGAGCAGCCGCTTCGCTGCTCTCGTTACCGGCAGCGCAGCTATGCGGCTTTAGACATAAGAATATTTGTAAACAGGCTAAGCACTCAAAAATAAGAATATAAAAATCATTGTCAAAACCATGCTCCAACTGCGCAGATGTGCACTGTGTTTTACTTTCAACGAAATAACTTCTAACTTTACATGGCGTCCGTGACAAAGTCACGCAACATAAAAATGATGTGATCGGACGTGAATCCGGAATCCTGGCCGATGACTAAAACTGGAAACCAAATTCTAAAGAATATTCAAGGACTGGCTGGCTGGACACAGTGAAATAAACTAAGTGAGTACAAATACTACTTTTTTAAATATTCCTTTTTTTTTAATATCAAATATTTTTTTTTTTTTCGCGCGGAGTCCCACGGCTTACTTACCCGCCCACCGACCGAGGGGCGCAGCCGTGTATCGTACGGCACGATTCGCGATAAGATAGACGCGAGATAGGAAAATAAAGGTAAAGGTCCGGGGAAAAAAGTAATAGTTAGATCAATCTTGTGCCAATGAAGCAAGTATTAATCGTTTTAGAAGCGGCAGAGAGTCAAGATTTGATATTACAGGAAAAAGTGTATTATAGTCAGAACATAATACTCTGAAAGGCTCATGCAAGGCATAGTTAGATCTACAATGATTTAAAGTTAGGGGAATATAATTTCTAGTTAATCTACTTGGCACAGACAAGTTTAGCCGACTTAACAAGTCGGGGCAGTCAATATCACCATGTATAAGGTTATAAATAAAGATAGTACCAAGCATCGTTCTACGGTTGGCTAGGGATGGTAAATTAATCAAAAGAAGTCTACTAGTATAAGAAGGTAAGATAAGATTTGCATCCCAGTTTAGACGCCGTAAAGCAAAAAGAAGGACGTTTTTTTGTACAGATTCAATACGACCAATATGTATTCCGTATTGTGAACTCCAGACGGGAGACCCTACTCTAGAATCGGACGGACTAGCGAAATAAATAAAGTTTTAGTCAAATAAGGATCATCAAATTCTTTTGACCACCTTTTAATAAATCCAAGCACTCCTCTGGCTTTATTAACCATGGACGAACTGTGATTAGAAAATTTTAGTTTGGGGTCCAAGAGAACGCGAAGATCGTTTACAAGAGTTATTCTATCCAATGAGCTGCCACTTAACGTGTGAGTCGCGTATATCGGATTGGCCCGATAAAAAGGCATCAGCTTGCACTTGGAACCGTTTAAATTTAGTAAATTATCTCGGCACCAGTTTTGAAAATTATCTAGATCGGATTGCAAGGCTAAATGGCAGGAAATGTCCTTATACTGCAGGTACAACTTAACATCATCTGCGTACATAAGTACGCGAGAATGACTTATAATTGAGCGAAGATCATTAATAAATAATGTAAAAAGTAACGGACCCAGATGGCTCCCTTGTGGGACACCGGAGGTAACACGGAGAATTTCAGAAATGGAATTTTTAAAAAGGACCTTTTGTGACCTGCCATTCAGATAAATTGAAATCCATTTAAGCAGATCAACTGGAAAACCTAAAAGGTCAAGTTTTTGAATGAGAAGTAAGTGATTTACAGAGTCAAATGCTTTACTAAAGTCAGTGTTAATGACGTCTGTTTGAAAACTACTATTGAAGCCTTTTATCACTAATGAAGTGAGCTCTAGAAGGTTTGTGATTGTGGATCTACGTTTAATAAATCCGTGTTGACAAGGAGAAATGATTGATCTGCAAAGGTGCTGCAAATGAGGAGTAATAATTTTTTCAAAAAGCTTAGGAATAGCTGACAACTTAGAAATACCTCTGTAGTAACTGGCTTCTAACTTGTTACCTTTTTTGAAAAGAGGAATAACAAATGATTCCTTCCAAATAATTAGGAATTGGGAGGTTTCTAGAGATAAGGTAAACAACTTATGAAGAGGTTTGCACAGGGCCTTAGCGCAATACCTAAGCACGCACCCAGGAATACCATCGGGCCCTGGCGAATAAACAGGCTTAATACGAAGAAGATCCAAAAGAAGAGAGCTTTCTGTTAAAGTGGGACAAAATATGAGGTTTGACTTGGATATGGTGTAAGAATAAGGCTGTGATGAATAATCTAAAGTAGAGTAAGTCGTTTGAAAAAATTGGGCAAATAAATCGGCTATTGCCTGATCTGTGGTTGCCGTCCTGTTTTCGAACGATAGCGAGGAAGGAAAAGAATTAGATTTACGCTTGGTGTTAACAAAATTATAAAACTGTTTCGGATCCTGAGAGAACTGGACCTTACAACGGTTTAAGTAACTGTTATAACACTGAGCATTAAGCACGGTAAATCTTGACCGAGCACTTAAATATCTAGTAAAACAGATTGAGAACCGGTAATTTTATATTTCCTAAAAAGTCTGGACTTTACATTTCTTAAGTGTGTCAACTCTTTGCTAAACCAAGGTGATTTATTGGAAGTTGACGGATAGTACCACGGAACACAGGAATTAAAAAATGAGTTTATTGCAGTGTTAAAAACATTAACTGCATCGGACATATTAATGCATAGGTAAAGATCAGACCAATTAAAGCCAGAAATAAAATTATTTAGCCTCAGAAAGTCTGCCTTGCGAAAACAATGTATTCGTTTGGATTTTTCTGATTTTTCTTCTATAACTCTACCCTTATCAAATGAAAGTTCGAATGTTGGGTGATATGGATCTTCAGGTTGCGTGAGTGGTGCTACTCTGGACAGAAACACACCTTCAGGATTTGATACAAAACACAAATCAAGTAGGCGACCTAATGAATTTCGAACATTGTTTACTTGAGATAGAGATATGACAAGCAGGCCATCAATAAAATCATGCCGTGATATAGGTAGTAAGACATTCGATCCATCCTCAGTGGACCAAGTAACTCCAGGTATATTAAAATCATGTAGAACTATCAACTGATTCCTATCGGAAAGCTTATTTGCAACGGACTTAATAACGGATAGGTGATTTAAATAATCAGGAAGTTCAGACAACGGCGGAATACATGAGCAAGTTATGTATATAAAGTTACCAGGAAGCGATAACTTTACACAAATAAATTCAATTGTATTGAATTCATCAAAAAATAACTCCTCAGACGGGAGGTTTGAATCAACTCCAATTAAGACTCCACCTCTCCGTTTAGAGGGACGGTACCTGGAAAAACTTCGGAGCTAAAGATCTCCGGCTTTAACCAGGTTTCTGTGAACACAATAATATGAGATGCAAAGGAAAGGCTATCGGAATACAATTTAGTAAGTTTGCTGCGCAAACCTCTTGCATTCTGATAGAAAAGAAGGAGGTTAGAAGTTAGTTTTTTGAAATTGGTACACTGGTTTGGCCTCGACTATGAAGTTTTACTCCCACGGGCCCCTTCTTCTTTATCTTAGCCTCGAACTCTTTTACAACCATATTATCCGGCCAAAAGTCGCCCGAGCATATGGCTTCAAAAAGCTCGTTAGGGACAGTTATCTTGAAAGATGAAATGTCTCTAGCATAAGAAAACTTAAACTTTTCCACCTTTACACTATTACAATCGGCTTTAGTTTTGTCTTGTATATAAGACAATACATCAGAAGATGTTTGATCAGGGGAAAGCCGAGAAACGAAAATTTGTTTCTTGAGTGGAACCACTGAAAGGGATTTTGGTGGAGCAGACATTGCTTCTGCGAAACCAACTTGAGCCGGTTGTCCGGACTCAGTAGTCCCTTGTGGTGGAGATGCCACATTCTGAGAGATAGGTGGATCCACTAATTGTGAAACCACTACGGAGAAATCGGAATTCTTATAAGTCCCTGGTTGCATGCATTCTGAAACGGATTGTTCGGATACCGAATCTTTTTTAGCTGCCGATCTTAGCAACATTTGAGGGTTTGCTGAAATCGGCTGCTGATCCGCCGGAAGCCTCTGTTGTTCTTTTGATTTCGGTTGCGGGGTGTTCCCCTTTTGCTCCTTACCACCAGCGGCCTTTTTGCGCTTAGGGGACTCTTCTAATAGCTTACGACTATTAAACTGCGAGTCCAGCGCAGAGAGGAGATCATCAGCTCGGCGAAAACTATCTCTAGCAACACCGAAACAGCTAATCAGCCCCTTCAGGCCGCCTTTAGTTTGGCGCATGAACGATTTCATCTCGTTCGCAACCTCGACACAAGCATCACAACAAAACTGCAAATTGGGCCCCTTTGATAGCTCATCACTTGTCCGGCCAGTAAAACCGGCGCACTTGGTGTGCACCATATTTTCACACAGCCAGCAAGTCATATTCGACTGGTCAGCCCTGATTACGAGGCTGCATTTCTTGCAGAAGCAGACTAAATTTTTATTATTCATTTTATTTATTGGGACCACTGTACCAAGAAAGCGAATTAAAATTTATAAGCGAGCAGTTATAAGTACCGCAAGAGCGCAGAAACTGCACGCTTAGAACTTTCAAAGCAAAGAGAGCAAGAGAGCGGGAGTGTAACTAAGTTAAAGGCATGTACAAAAGAGAAAACGGTGTGGATAAAAGAAAAGAAAACACAGATAAGAATTACGAAAATAAAACAATTAATTAGTATTAAATACAAAGTGCACTCGCGAAGCGAACGGAGTTTAAATTTATGTTTAAATAACACGGAAGAAAATTAAAATTGTTTTGATAACACCCACCGATGGGAATAAACGAAAACAAAATACAAAATTCGAAGCGCAGAAAAATAAACACGACCGTTCACTTTGAAAGTCAGAAACGATTTTAATACAAAATAAAATAAAAATATAAACAAAATTGAAATGACGAGGGGCGGTTTTCCAACAAGTGTGGTGAATAAATCCAGTAAAATGATTTATATTTTCTTTCACTTTATTTCTCGACTTGTAGAACTTCACTTCCTTCTTGATACACTTGTAATTTAGAACTAACTTAAAGCTACGGGTGGATGTTTCAAGAGCCGCTTGGAGAGCGGAGTGGAGACACTTAACAGTGCGAGAGAACGAGATGCGAAGATCTGGAAAAAACTGTTCTCTCGTCTGTTAGGACTCCAGGGCCGGTTCACCCGAAACTGGAAACGCCGAACATTCTCCCCCCCCTCCCCCCTGCGGGAGAGTTCCTTGAAGCAGTACATCAGGACTGACGGCAGGCTCCCGACACGATCCATCCAAACGACGTGCTCTGAGCGACGGGCAGCCCATCTTGAAGGTTTAGAAACCAACACCAGGGAGATGGTGGCTGGACGATGGAACTGGTCATCGGCTAGTCGGATGGTATCGAATTTGGCCCGAACATCATCGCTCAGCGCATGAATCGGTGTTCGGATCCGCAGACTGTTGTCGATCTTCAGGACCATATCCAAGTTAAAATCGCCCGACCTCGACCGGATGGTCGTTGAGCACACTCGTTCATTTCCAACATTCGTGGTCGGCAGCCGAAAAGCTTCTGCCAGCGAGCTAACGATACTGCTTACGGGTCGATGAGAGCGCCGGCTCATAGCAGTTGGCCCCTGTGTCGATGACCACAATGGCCGTCGGCAGAATATGTATACTCTTGTGCTGCAGGAGCGAGGTCACGGATGGGGCCACAATAGACGGTGGGGCAGAAGATCGATACTGCGATGCGGGTGCCTGCTGCTGTGGTGACTGCTGACGAAACGGGGACGGAGAATGGCGACGTTGCGGGGCCGGCGACTGGTGGCGTTGCGGGGAAGGCGACTGCCGACGTTGCTGGAAGGGCGATCGGCGAGTTATCGCGGGCATCTCATGCATGTGGAGCAAGGTGTGATGATCCTGTCCACATTTTTTGCAAGCGTCGCCACTACGGCATTTCCCTCCAGAGTGCTGATGAGCCAAACAATTGTGGCAGTACTTGTTCACCAGTACTGCTCGGGGACGCTTCTCTGAACTGAGCCTCAGGAATCGGTTGCATTTCCGGAGCGGATGTATACCCTGGCAGACTTGGCAGCGGTAGGATTTTATACCTCGAGAACATCTGCTGACAAGGGTCTGGGAAGTGCGTGGGCGAAGACGAGGAGCCATTCTGAACCTTTACTTGGAAGAGAAAGCAAAACAACAAACAAATTAGAAAAGGAGTCGCTTTCGTGACGTTTACGGGGTGGGCAGCGGGAACAGAAGGCATTATTGTGGAGATTTAGAGGTTTCCTTAGCCTCCATAGGAAGGAAAACTACTTTGTGGACCGGACGTAGGATGGTTCCACGAGAAGTAAGAATATCTACGACGCGTACTCTAGTATCAGCTCCTGGGATAGCAGGAGTTTGCGCTTGTGGAGTTTCTTTAGATACTCTTCTTTCCATCGCGAACTAAATTGTTGATGCTGGGCCTTGAGATGTTGCCATCGATTTATAATCGACTTGGCATCGCCTTTGCTTTCAGGCTCCGCCGTGGAAAGCAACGGACCCCCGATCAGAAAATGGCCTGGCATCAGTGCCAGCAAGTCTGTCGGGTCCTCTGACATTGGAGAAAGCGGTCTGGAATTAAGGCAGGCTTCAATCTTGGTAAGAAGCGTGGAAAGCTCTTCGAAGGTGGATGTGTAAAACAGAGTTTTAAAACTCTTTACTCCTGCCTCCCACAGGCCTCCCATATGAAGAGCTCCTGGGAGTATGAAACGCCACACGAGTCCCTGATGGCTATACGCATCAGTCACCGACTCCTTTAGCGCTTGCGTAAAGTCACGGGAAAGAAGACTTGAGGCGCCAACAAAGGTTTTGCCGTTGTCGGAATGGACCCGCTGAGGACCACCTCGTCTAGCTACAAAACGCGCAAACGCTGCAAGAAACTTCTCAGTTGTAAGGTCGGAGTTGGGTTCCAAATGGATGGCCTTCGTAGAAAAACACACAAACACACAAACATATCCCTTAGTGATGAGACATGCTCTCCTTGTGTAGTTTTTAACTTCAAAGGGGCCAGCGTAATCGACGCTGGTGTAAGTAAATGGCCTGGAAAAAGAGGCTCGATCAGTCGGAAAATCGCCCATCGATTGGGTTTGCAGTCTTTTTTTATAAATGGTGCACACCTTGCATGAATTCACCACTCCCTTTACCAGTCAAGAGACTTTAGGAATCCAATATTTGGATCGCACCAATCGCACTATCAATTGGTTGCCGCCATGAAGTGTAATCTGGTGCGTGAATTGGACAAGCAGACGAGATAGCCGACAGCTGTACGGGAGTATTATATGATGGCGCTCGTCATACTGCAGGACCTTGGAGGCAGTTTAGCGACCACATGCTCTTAAGAGGCCATGTTGGTCTATAAATGGAAATATATTAGCAATTTGGCTTGTTGCGGGTATGGAACTTTTACTTCGCAAAAATCGAAGCTCGAGCGCGTACTCTTCACGCTGGGCAAGTATTATGTAGGTTTTCTCAGCTTTCCGGATTTCCCGATTACTGAGCTGCCTATCCGGACTTACCGGAGCCTTCCGACAGCGATTTAGGAACCTTTGGATGTAAGCTAGGACTCGTAATGCCTTGTCTAGTCTGGAGAAACGTTCAAGGAAATCATCAGCGGGGAGCTTTACGAAATGAACCTTCACCGCGCGCTGCTCTAACTCAGTGACTGGGTGTGGATCCGAAGTTTCTGGCCATTGAAGTTTGGGCAGTTGTAACCATTGGGGCCCATGCCACCAGAGGGTGCTATCGCCCAATTCTTGCAGGGACACGCCGCGACTAGCTAGGTCGGCAGAATTGTGCTCTGATCACACATGTGACCAATTCTCAATTTTTGTAGCTCGAGCTATTTTGGTTACGCGGTTGGCTACGAATGTGGGCCAGAAGCAGGCTGATTTTTTAACGATGCCAGGACAATGGTGGAATCTGTCCAGCAGAAATTCTCTGAGCTCTCTGACAACATATTTGGAAGGATGGTGGATGCCATATCTGCCAGCAATAGGGCACCACATAGCTCGAGTCGGGGGAGGGATACAGTTTTCACAGGGGCAACCCGGGTCTTTGCCGTAAGCAGATTAGTCAATATCTGCTGACCGACTTCAACCCTGACATACAGCGCAGCCCCTTTTAGGCCTATTGGGAAGCGTCACAGAAACCGTGAAGCTCGATTTTTACCTGGGGCTAGTAACCGACCCATTTTGGAATACGGATTTGATCGAGATCGGAATAACTTTGCAATAACTTTGGAACATTTGCCATCTATGGCTCAATTCGTCGGGAAGGTTGTCATCCCAGCCTAACTCTCGCAGCCAGATCTCCTGCATACAAGCCATCTCCTGGGGCAAGCCATCTAGCGGGATCCAATAGCTTTGCGATCTGGGAGAGAATTTCTCTTTTCGTGTAGGAGGATTTGACGGATATTTCTGGGGGCACGAAGTAGAACTCGTCGGTGGTTGCTCTCCTGCGAACGCCGAGATTTTTGGCTGTGCTTTCGACATCAATATTCAGGAACTCAGCATGGAGAAGATGCTCATTTGGAAAGTCCTTTAAAAGCCCCTTGTGGTTGGTAGTCCACTTTCTAAGCGGAAAACCGGCAGAATTCAAAGCGGTTACTAACTCCTGGATGGTAAGTTGAGCTTCTTGTTGAGAATTCGATCCTGCTAAAACGTCATCAACATACATGAAGTTGCGGATTATGTGACTGGCTTTCCGAAACTGCTGATCTACGTCATCAGTCAGCTGCTGCAGCACTCTGATGGCGAGATAGGGCGCCCAATTGACACCGAATGTTACGGTTTTCAGCTCGTAATCTCGAATGTCCCCTTCCTTGTTTCGGAATAGAATCCTTTGAAAGGGCGTGTGCTTTGGATCGACCCAGATCTGCCTATACATTTTAGTGATGTCCGCACTAAAGACATACTTGAAATAGCGCCACTTTAAAATCTGAATCGTTAAGTCAGATTGGAGGATTGGACCGGCATGAAGCACATCGTTCATCGGTCCCATTTGCTGAAGGCCTGGAAGCGTTGAATACCACCCGCAGTTTCGAGGTGGTGCTTTCAGGTTTTATTACCTCATGATGTGGGAGGTAGTAGTTTGGAGAATTGTGAGTGGGCGAAACCTCTCTCATATGGCCTAAATCCAAATATTCTTGGATCACGGAGTTGTACTGCTCATTTAATGGAGTGTCTCTTCGAAAACGATTCTCGTTTGTCAGAAACTGAGCAAGTGCTATAGACCTTGAGTATCCCAACTCAGATCCACAATGATCGGGGTCGCAGAACGGTAACGTCACTACGTACTTCCCGCTCGCGTCTCTAGTTGTGGTTCGTAGAAA
The DNA here is from genome assembly GCA_018153365.1 of Drosophila fuyamai. Lineage (NCBI taxonomy): Eukaryota > Metazoa > Arthropoda > Insecta > Diptera > Drosophilidae > Drosophila > Drosophila fuyamai. Next base: position 198,744 of record JAECXW010000402.1, on the reverse strand, counting down.
ATTACTTTCACAGACGGAATCGGACTCTTTTACCATTTTTGATGGTAGATTTTCCACCTCCCAAAACTTCGTAAGAAGTTTGTCTAAGGACGCCTCAGTTGGCTTTTTAACTTGAGTCGTAAAGGCTGAGACTCGGTTGCTTGTGGACATGGATACTGGACCAGTGAGCACCCACCAGAAGATGGTCCCTTGCCCAAAAAGAGATCCGCAGATGTTGGTCTTTGTGCCGCTCAGCAACACGGATGGAAGGATATCAGCTCCAATAAGAACGTCTATCTGGCAGCTCTGGAGAAATGTAGGATCTGCCCATTGAAGGTTTGGCAAATCTCTCAGGACATCTTGTGGAATGGAATGTGAGGGTAATCTGCCTGCTAATTCTGGCAAAACATACGCTGCGGTGTCTAACTGCAGGCCCGGCTTAGTAGGAGACCGAATGGCGAAATGGCAAAGCCGTGTTGACTGGGCAGAAACTGTCTGATTTAATACAGACACTTGAGGTTGAATGGGGCGGAACGGTAGATTGACCAACTTGAAAAGACGCTCCGTAATAAACGTTGCTTCAGATCACGAGTCGATCAGAGCGCGTGCTCGGAAGTGGGTACCGAGGTGGCAGATATCAATCATTGCCATGCCCAAAAGAACTGCCTTTGAGCCTGAGGCAAAACAGACTTGTACATTTGAATGTTCATCGGGAATGTCTGAGCCTCCCGCCAGATGATAGGCTCTACGTCTCGCATTCCCAGAGGGACTTGGATTGTTGGAAAAAGGGGTGCCTCGATGCAAAAGCGTGTGATGTATCCCTCGGCATACGAAACAACTATGCGTACTGGAACAATCCCAAAGCTGATGGCCTCTCGCTAAGCAATTCAAACATAACTGCTTCTTTTTATGTAGCTTTCCCGCGCCTCGATTACCATCTGAATGAAGCGAGGGCACAACCGCACTGGATGAAGCTTTTTCGTAACCTGGGGATTTTTGGAAGTTGACGGACCATATCCTGCTTCATATCCTCAATGGCTTCTAAGGTTCTATACCTATCGTTAAGGAACGCGTTCATCTCATCCCATGTAGGAATATCGGACTTTGATGTAAGGGATTGTTCCCACAAGGAAAGGGTCAACCTGGGCAACTTACTGGCGCACAGGCATACCAGCAAGCAACCCCAATTTTCTTTTGATATTTTGGAATGGGCTAATGCTGTCAGGCACCCTTGGATGGTGCTCTGAAGCTCTCTATGGAGTTAACGGAACTCAAGTTAAATAGGAGCTTGAGCTGGCTGTTCACTAAAAGTATTTTGTTTTCGAAACGGTCTCGAAGCGCATCCCAAGCGGAAGCGAAACCATCATTAGTGAGCGGGGACTTGGCAACAATTGCCTTTGCCTCACCGCTCGTCTTCGCGTTGAGAAGGAATAACTTCTCGACCGGCGTCAACCGTGTGTTGTTGACGTAGACGGCAGTGAAAAGATCTCTGAATGTTGGCCATTTAAGATAGTCTCCTTCGAATACTTCTGTATCACATGGAGGCAACCGGCACCCAGACGGAATGTACGCGGACTGATTGTTGGTGCTCGACATCGGTTGCTGTGAACGGTCAATTAACTCGCTGAGCTGAACCGCCAGCTCTTCGTACACCGAATAGCAATGTTCATATTTGCGGTGCAGAGTTGCCAAAGTATCCTCCGCCCCTTCAGTCGTAATACTGGAGATCGTGTCTAAGCACGCTTCGAATTCTTTACGGACTTTGCAGGTGTGGACAGACAGAGGTGCCGGCCCTGGAGTTTCAATCGTCGCTCTGAAATGGCTCATACGATCGGACACCGTGATGAACCGTGCGAGGGCTGCAATTGCAATTTCGTTCCTCATTTTTGCTTGAGAACGAGTTGCTAGCGACTTTATGGACTTGGTCTGGATTTGTGACCTAACTTTAGGCGTGAGCGGACTCGGAGACAATCGTTTCTGATTGCTCGTAGGAACAGACAACTTCTTGTCGCCTTCTTGGGTGGCTAATGAAGTTTGGGGCTAGTGGGCTTGAGGTGCGCACGCGAGGAGATGCGGATAGTGATCGCGTTTTATTTGCAGACGGAACTGATAACTTTGTTTTGTCTCCTGGCATTCCAGAAATCAGATTAACTGGGCAAACCTGTCTGGCTTTGTAAAAAATTAGACCCGCCCGGAAAAGTCTGTTCTGGAATGTGGTCACGCTATTGCGGATCACCGGGTTGGATTCGAAAAGAAAGGAACGACGAAATCGATACTTTCGGAAGGTACAGGTGCGATGCCAAAATTTCGAAAAACCTAATAGCGGAATGTCAACAATGTCAATGTATAGTGGAGCGACGCGACAAAAATCGTATGGAACTAATTTGATTTTGTTTAACAAAAAAAAAACAAAAATTAAATTAATATATCGCAGTGTCTACTTAGTTTCCTCGGTATAGATTGCAAGCGGTCCGCTTGTGTTTGCTATTATCGTTGCAGTTTCGGTCTATTTTTGGAATATGTGGAAACGGAATACTAGTACAAATTTCAAAGTTTTCAGAACAACTATTTTTTGTGTGCGAGGAAAATAACGATGATTTGGAAAAAATATTCTGCAAGATATTTGCAGTTGGTTGCTGTGCTGCGAAAATGAGCTGTAGGAATCGGAAAAAATATTTATATATTGCGCACCGCCACGGCTTGCACAAACAAAAATGTATTTATTTATATTTATTTAATGGATGTGAGCCGACGGTGTGTGCGAATTAGCTCTGCTGAAATAAATATCATGCAAATTCTGGAAAGGCGTGTCGTGGTGATGGGTTCGGTGGAATCGAGTTATTTTTGGTAATATGTATAATATATAATTATGCATATATTAATATATGTATCTTAATCAGCATGCATCAGGATTATATGTGTGTATATAGTACTTCTTATATTTGGAAATTATAAATAATGTGGACTGTATTGTAAATGTCGACTTCGAAATGTTTGTAGGGTGTACCGCGAAAGCACGTATGTGGGTTATCGTGCTTACGTTGCCTTACGTTACCCTACGACTTTTCCCCTTATGTGCATTTGTTGAAATGGATATGTAGATACATATGTACTTACATTAATAAGCATGCATTTGGGTTATATGTGTGTATGTATGGGCGTATGGATATGTGTGTTTGTGGGAACTCGGTAATGTATGTGTATAAATTGTAATATAAAATTGTAGTTTGTAATATATTTGGAAATTGGAGATAATGTGGACTGTATGGTAAATGTCGCTGTAGAAATGTTTGTGGGGTGTACCGCAAATGGAGGTACGTGTACGTTTCCTTACGTACATATGTTGAGATGGTCAGGCATATGTACGTACATTAAAGAGTGTGCATCTGGATTATATGTCCGTATGAACAAGAATATGGAAATGGGAAAATATGAAGAAAGAAGCCGGAAAATGGCAACCGTATAAAGATGGAAATAGCAATACGAAAAGGAAGCCGGAATATGGCGGTCGTATGGACAATGAAATGGTCGATCAGACCGATATAAGAAATTGGATTGGAAAAATTGGAAATATCTGGCTGGTCGGCAGAAATAAGTAGAAATAAGAAAGGTCGTACTTATCTTGAACTTGGTCGAGAAATTATTGAAACTCCGCCGGTTGAACGCTGGTGCTTGGAACTTTTATCCTCTTCTGGAATTATCCGGCTCGAAGGACCATGAAATGACGAGGGGTGGTTTTCCAACGGGTGTGTTGAATAAATCCAGTAAAATGATTTATATTTTCTTTCACTTTATTTCACGACTTGTTGAACTTCACTTCCTTCTTGATACACTTGCAATTTAGAACTAACTTAAAGCTACGGGGTGGATGTTTCAAGAGCCGCTTGGAGAGCGGAGTGGAGACACTTAACAGTGCGAGAGAACGAGATGCGAAGATCTGGAAAAAACTGTTCTCCCGACTGTTAGGACGCCAGGGCCGGTTCACCCGAAACTGGAAGCGCCGCTTTGGCGCGAACAAAAATAAAAAAATCAATAGAAATATTTGAAAACCTTGCCAACATGGGCATCGTAGATGTAAAAACAGTAGGCTCGACTGCAAATGTAATCAATAAAGTCGAAGTCGATAATACCAGTTTAAAATTTATAACAATATTAATTATAATAATTTTCGTAATAATTCTTGCACATTTATTGTTCAAATTGTCTGCTCGCTACGAGTATCGTGCGGCTAGCTCAGTAGACGTGTGTTTTTCGTCCCACCAAATTTATATAAACGTGACCGCCCCATTGTCTATTGAGAACGCACAGAATGTTGGGATGTTTATACTAGGATCTTTATTCGCCGACTTGTCCCTCGGCCTGGGACTAATGGTGACAGATGGTTGTCTCAACGCCTTTCTGATAAACTTGGGAGTGGCTCCACCGTCGCTCTCCGCTGCCTCGCCTCGCGCTGGTCCGGAACGCCTCCGTTGTCTTTGCCTTAGGGGCTATGAGGGTCTAAGGATGCGTTCCCAGACTAGGGTGAACAGGCACTGTCCCGGCCGGTCACACCAGACGCCTACCCAGTTTCTACCTGACGGTTCAAGCATACGCCGGAACGCCGCCAATGCAGTCCCTGTAGGAGGACGCTATGTTCAAGACGAACGCTTCCGCCCTCGCCTCTTAGCCGTGGACTGGATACGTTGTAGTATGGCTTGGTTGCTGCTGGGCCTGCGATGACTGCTCGTCGTTCCTTGTGTCTTCGATGTCCTCGCTCTGCTTACGGCGCGAATCCTGGCTCCGTTGCCCGCGTGCTCTTGTGAGACTAGGTGCAGCGGGTCTTTGGCTCTCGGGATTCGGTCAGCTGCCTGTCTAGGACTCTGGCGGTGAACTACTGTACTCTAGACGCATACGTCTTTCGAGACACCCGTGGTTCGGACGCGCGTCCTTCTTGGCTAGTCGCACCAGGGTCTGCACAGTTCTCGCCTGCCGGTTCAGGCGTACGCCGGAATTCGACAAGGCAATTGTTTTCGCACGACAGCTGGTTCTGGACAACTTCCCTTCCGAGCCCACGGTTCTTTGTCGAAGTACTCTTTTTATTCACTTCTGTCGGACTCGCCGAGAAATACGCCAAGCTCAAACTTATCCGCGTGATGCCTTAAGGACCTCAGCTACCTGTTTCTCAACTCGGCGACTTCAGCTCTAAGTCCCGAACGTCTTGATGTAGCGATCTTGCTCCTGTTGACTCGGCGCGGCTCTGCTTCCTGCTGATGTTAACTTGACTTGTTTTCTTCACTGATTTACTGCTTGTCTACTGATCTTGCTGGATTGACCCCTTGTGATCGACTGATCCCGCTTCCTGCGCTCGGCCCGCTTATATAGGCCGGCGTATCCCGTTAATTCTCGGCTTCTCCTTTTTCGGTCTTGCGCACGGCACCATACTCGGTCCAAAGTCCGCCACCTTCCACCGTTACACGTTCACTCCAAACTCTCTCCAGCCGTATTCTCCAAATTATCTTCTTGTTTCTCTCCAAACTCTCTCCAGCTGTATTCTCCAAACTCTCACCAGCTGTCTTCTCCAAACTCTCACCAGCTGTATTCCTCCAAACTCTCATTTATTTGTGAGGAGTTATTTAACTCCTCACATTCTCCCCTTTCTTCGGGAACGAAATGAGACTTGCACCTCTTCTCCGGCTGTTATCTTGGAGTTCTCCTTGGATCCACTGTTTTGGATCGCTGATGTTGGCCCCTCTTCCCTCGACGTCGCTCCTTCTCGTTCAATGTAGTTCCCGCCCCAAGATGACTTGATTTTCCTCTCCGGCTGTCTTCCTTGTAAATTCTTGTAGCCTTCGAGTCCTCTTGCTCCTTCAAATGGTTCCCTCGACGCTCACAGCTCGTACCTGAGTTCCACAGCGCCGATGCTCCATTCCTTTTTCCCGCCTAAGATGTTTCCCCCATAGACTTGATTTTCTTCTCTCCGGCTGTTTTCCTTGTAAATCATTATAGCCTTCGAATCTTCTTGCTCCTTCGCGTTCTTCGTATCTCCTTTGAATGTCCCGCCCAAGATGTTTCCCCCATATGCTTCGCGTTCTAAGCATCTCCTTTCTTTCGTTGTCTAGTCACACTACCGCTTTCCCGATCGGTTTTCCAGCCGATCTCGATGATTTGAATTGGTGCAGCGTTGCCATCCGGTGGTGGCGACATTTTTTAGTGTGACCCTTCCTGTGCCGACATCTCCAGTTTTCTGTGCCCATCGATCGACACTATCGTCCAGTGCCAATCGACCGCTCATTAATCGAAGCGCCCCCATCCCATTATATGTGCGACATGACAAGAAATTTTCAATGGTAAGTTTTTTTCTTTCTTTCTCCACCCTCACCCTTCTCACTTTTTACTCTCTTTTAGCCTTTCGCCCTCCAGTCGCCCTTGGCCGTAGGGCCTCGATGTCGTATACGGGAAGACCGATGCCGCTTATGTTATTTTGTGTTATTTATTTGCTTGTATTGTGCGCATTTGCTATGTTTGCTGTGCCCGTGTTTTCTGTGTTCCCTGTGCCAGAGTTTTCTATGTTTATATATGTTATATTTTTATTTCCTTATTTATTATTATTTATTATTTTTATACCCTTGCAGAGGATATTAAAATTGTGGTCAAAAGTGTGCAACGCAGTGAAGGAGACATCTCCGACCCTATAAAGTATATATATTCTTGATCAGGATCACCTCCTGAGTTGATATAGCCATGTCCGTCTGTCCGTCTGTCTGTTTCTACGCAAACTAGTCTCTCAGTTTTTAAGCTATCGAATTGAAACTTTGCACACACCCTTCTTTCCTTTGCACGCAGTATATATGTATATATGCCATATAACTGATAGATCGGAAATGCCATAACTTTGGTGTTTGTAAAGTTAGGAAGTTGGGATTTTCTGTGGGTGTTATATTTGGCCAATCAATCCGACCTATCAAATTTCATAAAAATCGGCGGACTATATAATATTATTTTCCATTTAGAATCTGTCTTCGATTCATTTTTATACCCTTGCAGAGGGTATTATAATTTTGGTCAAAAGTGTGCAACGCAGTGAAGGAGACATCTCCGACCCTATAAAGTATATATATTCTTGATCAGGATCACCACCTGAGTTGATATAAGCATGTCCGTCTGTCCGTCTGCCTGTCCGTCTGTTTGTTTCTACGCGAACTAGTCTCTCAGTTTTAAAGATATCGAATTGAAACTTTGCACACACCCTTCTTTCCTTTGCACGCAGTATATAAGTAGGAACGGCCGGGATCGGCCGACTATATCCTATAGCTGCCATATAACTGAACGATAGGAAATGCCATAACTCTGGTGTTTGTAAAGTTGGGATTTTTTATGGCTTTTTTACCAAAATTGCATAAGGATCGGCCGACTATATCCTATAGCTCCCATATAACTGATTGATCGGAAATGCCATAACTTTGGTGTTTGTAAAGTTAGAAAGTTGGGATTTTCTATGGGTTTTATATTTGGCTAATCAATCCTACCTACCAAATTTGATAAGGATCGGCCGACTATATCCTATAGCTGCCATATAACTGATAGATCGGAAATGCCATAACTTTGGTGTTTGTAAAGTTAGGAAGTTGGGATTTTCTGTGGGTGTTATATTTGGCAAATCAATCCGACCTACCAAATTTCATAAAAATCGGCGGACTATATAATATTATTTTCCATTTAGAATCTTTCGTCGATTCATTTTTTTTATGAACTAGTTAAAACAAAGGATTGATGCTGGTTTCCGTGATATTTATTATGAATCCTCACATACTCAGCCCCCTCACCACGACAAGGTCTCAATCCACGAGAGGGAAATATTATAATAGCTTAATCTATATTGCACTTTATAAATAACAAATTTATCACAATCTTTAAACAATATAATAATCTATTTCTATTTTACTTAGATATATACAATTCAAATAAATAAATAAGTTAATAAATTGATAAATAAATTAATAAACAAATGTTAATATCTATATTTAAGAAAAATTCCATCATGATGACTATAGCTCGTTTTGTATGTAAGAGCAACAGCATTCCTCAGCTCATTTTCAGCAAATATCCAATCAATTTGCGTCAGAATTATTGATTGGAATTAGATTAAATTCATTTAAAGCTTCCTCGAGTCGATCAGTGGTTGTGGATCTGCAAATATTAAAATCTCCTAATATAACCAATTTGCCATTATTTTCTAAGCTGCGTATCCTTTCTACGTCCGACATAATTTCATTACGAAATTGTGCTATAGGAAACGTTGGATTCCTATAAACAACAATGAAGGATGTATTAATGTATTTGAATGCAATTGATTGATATATAGTTCTTGAGCTCGAAGACTTATTTGTCTCAAACAAGAAAACTACATTTTCGGCAATATTTTGCTTGGCATAAATAATAATTCCATTTTTGCCGATACCATTCCATCGATTGCTATCAATTCTTCTTATTATGTCGAAACCTTCTGAAGAAAAGTCTTCGCTGGGAAGAGTCCAAGTTTCGACAAAACAAAGAAAATTTGCAGAACAAATAATAGGGTCGTTAAAAATATCTTCGCGATGGCTTCGAAGAGACTCACCATTATGGTAATACAGGGAGATGTCTTCGTTTCTGTTAACCACAAACTCAAAATATGTAGTCAAAAACTTTTCCTCTCTTAACTTTTGAAGTTCGTCTTGGACATTTGGAGCTCCAAATATTGTTGGAGGAACAAAGTCGCCTAGAAGGAAAAGTTCTGATGCGCTAGTGGCTCTGCTGCATCCAACATTTAATGAAGCTCGCCTCTTTTAAGATGCACGGCGACTTTGCTATATGTTGCTCCTTGGCTTTTGTGGATGGTAATAGCCTCAGCAGGAACAATTGGAAATTGTTTTCGGTCAACAGAAGCATGCTCCGATCTTCCACATTGAAAAACTCGAGAGGCTTTTACTATTGGAGTCCATTCGGGATCGTGACTATTCCGAACCTTTGATCTGGCGATAGTGCCAACCGTGGGTTCAAAAAATTTAATCCAAAGTCGCGTTACTAAATTTGAGTCATTCACTAAGCAATGGTCAATAAGCATCAGCTGACCAGTTGCTCCATTTACAAGTCCGTCACTTGTGTTTATATTGACGGTTACCATATATTTAGCAGTTGTTTTGAGATGAAGAGCATATGGCAACCCCTGTGTTTCAGAGGTTTTCATATTTTAAGCATATCTTAAGGTGTTTTCTCTATTTCGTGTAGATATGTTCGCAGTTTTCACTGTATAGCAGTGGAAACCAACTCTTCCGTCCCAATTAGCGCTAGTTTTAAGGAATTGTAATTATTAACTTCTTCGTTAAAAGAAAATAAATGAATGGCATCATCAGGAACTTCGCTGGGTGAAACAACTCTTTGTTTAAGGAGCTCTATATCTGCAATTGTCATGCAAGCCTCAGACAAATGATTTAGGGCTTGAGCAAATGCATGGTCGCCTCTTTGGCGCATTATTTCTGTGAGCTCAAAATACTTAAAGTTGCTCCATAAGCTATTTCCTGCTAAAACGCTATAAGGATTAATTGTCCTCTCCGAAAATATCCAACTGTCTCCAACTGGGGAAAGCTGCTTTAGATCTCCAAAAACTATAATTGATTTTCCACCAAAACTTAAGTCAGGGCTTCGGAAAATTTGACGAAGCCGTTGATCCAAAAATGAAAGCATTTTAGAACCAACCATAGAAATTTCATCAATTATAATCAGTTGGAGATCAATCAACTTGCAATGAATTGTATTTAAACTATCATTGCTTAAAGGTCTTAAGGGACCAGAAGCCTGATTAATTGGAAGAGAAAACACTGAATGTAGAGTCAGTCCTCCAATTCCAAAAGCAGCTTTTCCAGTCGGAGCACATAATAAAACCTTTGCTGAATCCGTAGCACCAGGAAGCTTATTTGCTCGCCAAGTCACTGACTGATAGATGGTAGAAATCAGTCTGCTTTTTCCTACACCGGCCCCTCCACCAACATATTCGTAAAAAACATTTTTACAAACAACATTATGCATCACATGTGCATAATAATGTCTTTGTTTGTAGTTGAGGGACCGAGTTAGCGAGCAAAGGTCATCATTGGAAACTAACGGGGGGAGTCGAATTAATTGAAGTTCGCCGTCTTCTTCAGGGTTGTTTATCGCATTGTCATCCTGAAGAATATTTACGTTCCGCTCTATATTTGAAACTGCCAAAGCTCTAAACTCTTCGTCGAAAAATTGGGAGGCAGGTTCTTCCGCATCAGGAGCATTATCTCCCCTATCCCCTTGCAAATCTTCCAGAAAAATATCGGTTTTGAACAATTTCATTAATTGTCACTGGATCGGATCGAATTAACCGAGCCTTTTCGGAGCTGGACAGAGCTGCCGCTTCTTCCTCGCTTATAGCCCTATTATCCAATAGAAGAGACAGGATAACTAAAAGTTCATTCCACTTAGTTTCAGCAGCGGAAAGAGTAATGAAAAACGTTGGCAGCCCAAATTATCGAATCATAGCTATAACTTTTTTTTTCTCAGCCTCCCAATGAGCTGGTGCAGACCGTAAGCCTTTCAGGATGTGGTAGCCATCATCATGTTGCACAAGACGGTCAACAAATGATTCATCCCGCAGCGGTAATCGCTCCTGACTTTTTGCGTAAAGCAATTGAAATTGAATTTTGTATGCGCTGCATTTCGTAAAATTTATACATGTATAAAACTTTTGGAACTACAGCGCAACGACGGTCGTAAAAACGGATTTGGGATCTGGCTTTTTTCGCATAGGTTGTATTTCCTTTAAATATTTCTCCGCAAGAAATAGTTGGAAAGGAAAGTTCCTCTGCGTCTTCGTCAAGCGTTAAGCTTGTTGGCCGACGGCCTTTAACCGGTGCCAATGCAATGCGCTGAATTGCAGTATCATTATTTTCCAATAATGTTTCATGGCCTCCGGGATTTAAATTTTCTTCGAGCTCTGCAGCATTTGGGAGTGGTGCTGCTGGTTAAGAAGTTGCTCTACTGCTTCGCGATCAGATTCGTCCGCAATAAAAGGAATATCATTAATTCCTTGAAGTTCTGTTAGCCATGATTCGTTTAGTGAAATGTTGTGCTTTCTGTAGAGCTCGGTACTTACTAAGTACCGTACAGCTTCAAGGACCCGAGCGGGTCGAATAGTTTCAGTCATGAAATTGTGAGCGTACTCTAGTCTCCATTTTAAATGGACTTGGATGACATGGGTAGAGTCGAAAGAGCGTGGAAGCGCAGTCACAATATCGGGAACTGAAATTGGAACATTTACCACTGCCCCTCTGATTCACTCAGGGATTTCTGGGAAATCGAACCCATTAGAAAGGCAGAGTGATGGCAGAGAGAAATGGCACGACGACAAGTGTGGCAAAAGTTATATTTGCCGGACGGACTGGGAAATTTTCTTGACAAATAAAAGGCGTTGCCAACGTTTAGGAGAGGAAATTTAGAGGAGATAGCCAGGATGGATAATCCACTTACCTGCGAACGGAACCATGTTCCTCCACAGCAAATACAAATAGCCGTTGGGCCTTCCTTAATGATCCTGTGGTACAGATCCCTCGCTGATGATCGAATCCTATTTCGCTGTTGTCCTCGTTCTTGTTCCAGTTCATCCTCCGAAAGTAGAGCTCTTGCGTCCATGTTTCTTTGCGACTGCCTTTGGGAGGCATCCAGTCGATTTTGTGAGTCCATCCTAAAGTTTAATAATCGATCCTCTGCCATTTGCCGAATTTGTTCTTCCCGAATCCTCCGCTGTTGTCGTGTTTCCCGGCGTTGTGATGTGTTTATCCGTTGCTCCTGTGATCTAGCGATGGGATTTCTCCTGGTTGCTCTCCTGTTATCGGCGTCCCTTTCCCGTTCTCGCTGCCTGTCTTCCATATCCCTTCGTCGCTGTCGGTGCTCTCCAGTGTTCCTTTCCTGTTCCCTTGCACGTTCCTCTGGGTCCTCGCGATGAGCAGCTCGTGCTGCGGCTTCCCGAAGCCGCTCTGAAATTCGAAATTCGGGATTGTTCCTCCGAGTGGCATGGTCAGCAGTATTTTGCACCTGCTCTTGTCGCCGCTCCTCGGTGTCTTCTCGCCGAATAGTACGCGCTGCGGCGTCCCGCACCCGTTCAGGATTTCGGTACTCCGGAATAGTCCTCCGAGTAGAGTGCTCAGCAGTGTTTCGCAACTGCTCTCGTCGTCACTCCTCGGGGTCCTCTCGACGGATCGCGTGTGCATCCATGTCCCGAATCCGTTCAGGAATTCGAAACTCCGAAATAGTCCTCCGAGTAGAGTGTTCAGCAGTGTTTCGCAACTGCTCTTGTCTTCTCACCTCAGAGTCCTGTCGACGATTCGAACGTCTTGTAGCATCCTGAATACGCTCTACAGAACGGATTTCTGGGTTAGTCCTCTGAGACGCATGCTCAGCAGGGTTTCGCAACTGCTCTCGACTTCGTTCCTCAGAGTCCTCCCGACGAGTTGAATGCGCTTGTACGTCCCGAATCCGTTCAAGGTTGCGAACCCTTTCGTTTCTTCTCCGCTGCGCGCGTGCAGCGGAATCCTGAGCACGACTTTCCTCCCGAAGGTTAGGGTTATTGTCGCGAGCATCAGCGATATGTTGAGAGTTCCGAGCTCTTATTTGGGACGCGTTCCGTTCATAGCGGGCTCTACTGCGGCTTAAAGCAGCTTGGCGGCGTTGCTCCTGGGACAAGCGTGATACACGATCCATTTTTTTAAATTGCTGTATGAAAAAATGAAAATATGCAATGATAGAATATAAAATCACCTACATGGAATACCGTCCACGGGTATAAGGTGTTATTAGCGAAATATACTTACCAAAGTTTGTAGTTTCAAATGTTAAAAAAATATTTTAAAAAAAATTACTTTCTCAGTTTAAATTTTTGCACTGACAGAGTAACGTCGTCACTCGATAAATTTTTTCATTGACTGATCTACGGATTATAGGATTTCTGAATATATATATATAGGTAATATCCCAAATAAAAAAGAATTATCCCTGGACCCTTTAAAGGTTCCCTAGTTTGACCCTTTTAAAAAAGGCAATAAAAAGTCATGTTTTTTTATGTACCTGGGCTACCTGTTGTGCAATTTAGGTGTTACGAATAATTGTGGTCCTAATTTGTGGTGCTATTTTTTCCAATTCGACCAATCAAAAAAGGTATTACCTGATATTGTACAGTTACAAAGCCACTTCGGGTCCTTTGCACAATTCTTGCCCCTTTCACGTGTTCATTGAACCACTTGACGGGTTGTCCCATTTTACCTGTTTACCAGGTTATAATGGGATAATCCCCTGGATTTCTTTAAATAAAATGTCTCTGTTATCTAAAAAGTAAAGAGTTGTAAACTAGTCGTAATTTTTATGACCGTACTGCCCGTTACTGTAATTCCCATGCATTATAAAAGAGGCTGAAAAGGGTAGATATGTCAATTCAAAAAAAGTATGAGTATTAAAAATGCTTAATTTTAATAATTTTTGAGAATATAATTTACAGAATATTCTGCAAGGGTATATCAACTTCGGCTCCGCCCGAAGTTAGCTTTTCTTTCTTGTTTTTAATTGTTTTTGCGGTGAAGTTGCGGTTCTACTTTAACCACCTCTTAATTAATTATTCGGATATAATAAACATCTTCGTTGTTGTAGACTCATCAGTTTTGCTGACAATACTTCTATAGTTTCGCCTTTGACATTGCTTTTTAATCGGGAAATGACTTCATTTACTGTAGTTTAATTTCCGATTAGATTTCTGGCAACACCTTTTAGCTTTGTTTTTATTATTGAAACATCGATTTTTCGTGTTCGCAATTTATTGCTTCTATTATTTTTAATGGATTTATAAACTTTTCAATTTCAGCTTTACCATCGAGAACTGGTGTAAACTTGGATGCAATGTTAGTAAAATCAATATTAGATTGTGTCTTTGAGTTGTTGTTGCAAAATTTGTTTTCTATTGCACTTGAGTTAGTATCAGAATTTGTTATATCTTGATCTGACATTAAAACAGCTGGAATGGAGAGAGAGTTCGCAATATCAAATCTTCTGGCTCTATTGAGTCAGTTTTTGGGGATTCCGTTCTGAAATATCCAAACTGTACTTTTGTTGTACTGTTATTAAATTAGATTGTAGTCTGATCAAAAATTTTGATATTTGGGATACTTGTTCTCTCTGGCCATATATATACGTGCTTCATTAAAGTATTTTACTAATGTTTCAGTATGTTTTTCAATTTTGGTCTTTGGAATTGGTCTGTTTTGAGTTAATGACATATATGATTTAACAAATTCAAATTTGAGTTATATTAAATAAAAATAAGTCGGATTTTTCTTCCTATAACTCCAGAACGCACGAACCGATTTTCACGGTTTTGTATTCGTTGGAAAGGTCTCGGGTTCCGTGAGGTTTATAGCAAACAAAATTCAGGAAAAATTTCCAAAATCTTTCTTTATATACAGCGCCATCTCTTATACATAGAATGCGTGATACATTGTTGACAGCTACTCATTGCTCTGCTCAGTTAATTTCATATGACAAACTGATATTATGTTCACTGTGAAAATGTGAAAAAAAAATTTATAAAAATATATATTCGTTTCCTAACATTTTAATTGAAAACAGTCAAATTAATCGTGTATTATGCAAATTTTTATTCAATTTCAACAGCAGGCATTTGTCTTTAAAGCCTAGTATCCTGATCGACGAAAACCGTACGCCAGTCATGAGAGAGAGCGAGAGGCAAACAGCTGGCGTTCACTTTTCGTCGGGCCTTTTTTTCACGTTGGTCTCCTGTTCGACGAAAAAAATACCAGAAAATTCCATAGCGTTGCCAGTCTGCGGAAATGAACTTTGGGTGAACCCTAGCGCAAAGATTAAAAAATTTAATCTTTCGGCGTGCGCTTCTCACTGAACATATTAAAAAATGGAGGAAAAAAATCAAAAAACCCGCAAAAGTCAATTGCAGGAGTTTACATGTGAGGACAAAATAACATTAATACTTCTGGGATGCCTCTTGTCAGAGCAAAATGTTTCATATGTCAAAAATTTACGAAAAACACAATAAAAGTGCAGCTATGAACTTTAAATTAGCAAATAATTATCAGTAAATTAAAATAAGCAACTGTTAAATTTAAATTGAATTGTTTTTTAATTTCTTTGTATAGCGGCAGACTTGTCTTGCCAAGGTATTTGATAATATCTTTTAAAGGCTCTTTCCCGCAAATACGATATTTGAATTTTAACTGCTTGTCAACAAACCCAGCTGATTGACAGTACGACCGTAGCACGCTTAAATCTGATGAACTCTCAAACTTTTGGTCACACTGCAAAGATTAAAGTTTTTACGCTAGCATAATCGTTTGTCGATCAGGATACTAGGCTTTAGGTGGTAAGTTGAAATGTGTAAATTATGTCGATCGTGCATCGTGATAATAATACTACATATACACCACACACTACACCATCACACGATCAGAAGTTACACCGTATTCTTCAACAAATTATTGTTTGCAATTACAGATACAAGGCCAAATATATCATTAGCATGGTTCAATGGTGCCAACACCAGATGAACTGCATTAATTTCTACAAATATATTTAATTTCGTCGATGGTGGATCAGCTGAAATATACAGGGAATTATGTGTATAAGAATTATTGAACAGTTGCAACCTTTTTTTCACGCTAATAATGGTGTGGTTAATATGTTCAAAACAGCATTGGAACGAATGCCAGGAGACGCACAAATTTGTCATAAGAGCGGATTGTACCCCCACAGGTGAACATGTGCGAAGATTCAATGCATACACTGTTAATGATGTTGCTGCAATTATTGTTGGCGATCTTACTAAATCGTGAGACATTGTCGTTCAGCGAAGAAGCAATATCATGCATCGTGTTAACGAGACACATCGTTTGTACGATGCCTTACAATATCCAATCATTGGAAAGGGCAAGGCGTATACGACATAACGTTGAAGATGGTTGATCCAATTATAGGTACAATATTCACACACTAAATATTGCTATTATTGGTTTTCATTAACAATTCTTTTCATTTCAGGTACTACTCTTCATCCATCATCATTCAATTTATGAATGTTTTTATTTGCGACTGCTGTTGGACCAAAATCATTTGCGCATTTAAAAATGTGATTGGTCACCACTGCCAAACATATAAAGAAGCATGCCAACTACATACATATTGGGTTTGCTAGAAAACGATTCTCATTGGGATTTAAAACTTGCGGATTCAGTTATTTCAACACATGCGTACCAAATACGACCGTTGGCTTCTCCAGTGGGACTCCTTCAGTACATCCGCTCTTCTGTCGCTAGTTATTTATAGCTGTTCCGCAGCGACTTCCTGAGTTGATATATGTAAGCATGTCCGTCGGTCCGTCTGTCTGTCAGTCTGTCCCTCTGTCTGTTTCTACGCAAACTAGTCTCTCAGTTTTAAAGATATCGAACTTTGCACACACCCCTCCTTCCTTTGCACGCAGTATATAAGTCGGAACGGCCGGGATCGGCCGACTATATCTTATAGCATAAAGTTAGGAAGTTGGGATTTTGTATGAGTATTAAGAATGCATATGAATAATTTTGGAGAGTATAATTTACAGAGTATTCTGCAAGGGTATATCAACTTCGGCACCGCCCGAAGTTAGCTTTCCTTTCTTGTTTTTTTTTAAATCACTCTCATTGCATCGGAACCTACGGTGCAGCTCTGCTGCGCCGTCTCCCCCTTTCTTCGGCAGCCAAAAATTTAGACTGATCTAATCCATATAAAGTCTAACGACGCTACAGATTTGCAGTTGGTGCTCGTATTGTATAAACCTATTATACGCGGCGTGTAGGCGGATGAATCCGACTGCCTCGTTGGGGTTTTTATGCTACCTTTCTTTTCCTTAGGTACCCTATTTACGCGGTGTATAGGCGGATGACTCGGGCGTGTGCTTGACGCTGAATCCGACTGCCTCGTTGGGGTTTTTATGCTCCCTTTCTTTCCGTTAGGTACCCTATTTACGCGGCGTATAGGCGGATGACTCGGGCGTATGCTTGACGCTGAATCCGACTGCCTTGTTTTATGGGTCCCCTTTTTTTTTGTTACACCTTATCTACGCGGCGTATCGATGGATGACTCGGTCGTAAGCCTGACGCTGAATCCGTCTGCCTCGTAGTACCTAGCATCCTTTTCCATTCATATTCTGTGTCTTATCTTGCGATTGTCCTTTCTGCGTGGCGTATGGATGACTCTTGCTTCGGCCTGACGCCCAATCCTGTTGCCTCGCAGTCTGTATCAATGTGAAATCCTTGTCCTAGTCCTCCGATGTGTCCACCGTCTGCTCTTGTGCAGTTTCTGTTTGTTGCTGCTTAAGCTCGCCTATGTGAATCGTCCGCTTTTTCGTTCGAATGTGTGTGGCGTATTTTGCAGATTACCGGCGAGACGAAATCTACAACCTGGTACGGACCATCGTACCTCGGGGCTAATTTCGCTGCGAAACCCTCGGCTGCCTTGGATAGGCGGTGTTCTTTTGCCCATACTATGCTGCCCACCTCCGGCGTCCACTGCCTCCTCCTCAGATGGTAGTGCTGCTTGGTCCTGGGATGCCTTTTCCATGTTACGGCGTACGATTTCGAAGATCTCTTGTAATTTAGCTGCATTCTCGTCTGGGGTCTCTGTGCCTTTCCCCGAGCCTAACGTTTCCCTGTCGTATAACGCGTTTGGTAACCGGGGTTCCCGGCCTTGAGTGAGAAACGCTGGGGAGTACCTGGTCGATTCGGATATGCTTGAGTTTACTGCTAGCATAATTCTGGCCAATTCTAGTCCCAGGTTCTTTGGTCATTTCCTGCGAATTGAGCTATAACTGTACGGTTAGCTCGTTCTGTTGG
This sequence comes from Drosophila fuyamai, assembly GCA_018153365.1. Taxonomy (NCBI): domain Eukaryota; kingdom Metazoa; phylum Arthropoda; class Insecta; order Diptera; family Drosophilidae; genus Drosophila; species Drosophila fuyamai. The sequence continues at coordinate 180,844 of JAECXW010000402.1, read as the reverse complement.
GTTTTCCTGTGGCGTATAGGGCTAAGAAATCTTTTGAAGGATCGACTGGCGAACTGTACTCCGTTATCGGTTATCACTATCTTTGGACCCCGAACCTTGATATTATTCGTTCTCTGAACGCCTTCTGTAGGGTCTCCGCTGTTGCTGTTCGTAGCGGTACAATTTCCGTCTATTTGGAAAACCGATCGATTAACACCAGTATCGTCTGGTTTCCATGCTTTGATCTTGGCAACGGCCCGACGAAATCCGCACATACTGTTGCCCATGGTTCCTCTGGTACCTGAGTGAGCATTATTCCTGCAGCCTGCAGCTGATTGGGCTTGTATTTCAGACAAACTTCACACTTGTGTACGTGGGTCCTGGCGTCTCTGTGCATTCCTAGCCAGTAGTACCGGGCTGCCAGGCGTGCTATAGTCTACTCCCAAAATGACCAGCAGATGGGGAGTCATGGTTTTCTTCTAGTACGGCTTGTCTTAAACCCTGCGGAACGCACAGTTTCCAAGCCCCAAGATGACTTGATTTTCCTCTCCGGCTGTCTTCCTTGTAAATTCTTGTAGCCTTCGAGTCCTCTTGCTCCTTCAAATGGTTCCCTCGACGCTCACAGCTCGTACCTGAGTTCCACAGCGCCGATGCTCCATTCCTTTTTCCCGCCTAAGATGTTTCCCCCATAGACTTGATTTTCTTCTCTCCGGCTGTTTTCCTTGTAAATCATTATAGCCTTCGAATCTTCTTGCTCCTTCGCGTTCTTCGTATCTCCTTTGAATGTCCCGCCCAAGATGTTTCCCCCATATGCTTCGCGTTCTAAGCATCTCCTTTCCTTCGTTGTCTAGTCACACTACCGCTTTCCCGATCGGTTTTCCAGCCGATCTCGATGATTTGAATTGGTGCAGCGTTGCCATCCGGTGGTGGCGACATTTTTTAGTGTGACCCTTCCTGTGCCGACATCTCCAGTTTTCTGTGCCCATCGATCGACACTATCGTCCAGTGCCAATCGACCGCTCATTAATCGAAGCGCCCCCATCCCATTATATGTGCGACATGACAAGAAATTTTCAATGGTAAGTTTTTTCTTTCTTTCTCCACCCTCACCCTTCTCACTTTTTACTCTCTTTTAGCCTTTCGCCCTCCAGTCGCCCTTGGCCGTAGGGCCTCGATGTTGTATACGGGAAGACCGATGCCGCTTATGTTATTTTGTGTTATTTATTTGCTTGTATTGTGCGCATTTGCTATGTTTGCTGTGCCCGTGTTTTCTGTGTTCCCTGTGCCAGAGTTTTCTATGTTTATATATGTTATATTTTTATTTCCTTATTTATTATTATTTATTATTTTTATACCCTTGCAGAGGATATTAAAATTGTGGTCAAAAGTGTGCAACGCAGTGAAGGAGACATCTCCGACCCTATAAAGTATATATATTCTTGATCAGGATCACCTCCTGAGTTGATATAGCCATGTCCGTCTGTCCGTCTGTCTGTTTCTACGCAAACTAGTCTCTCAGTTTTTAAGCTATCGAATTGAAACTTTGCACACACCCTTCTTTCCTTTGCACGCAGTATATATGTATATATGCCATATAACTCATAGATCGGAAATGCCATAACTTTGGTGTTTGTAAAGTTAGGAAGTTGGGATTTTCTGTGGGTGTTATATTTGGCCAATCAATCCGACCTATCAAATTTCATAAAAATCGGCGGACTATATAATATTATTTTCCATTTAGAATCTGTCGTCGATTCATTTTTATACCCTTGCAGAGGGTATTATAATTTTGGTCAAAAGTGTGCAACGCAGTGCAGGAGACATCTCCGACCCTATAAAGTATATATATTCTTGATCAGGATCACCACCTGAGTTGATATAAGCATGTCCGTCTGTCCGACTGTCTGTCCGTCTGTTTGTTTCTACGCGAACTAGTCTCTCAGTTTTAAAGATATCGAATTGAAACTTTGCACACACCCTTCTTTCCTTTGCACGCAGTATATAAGTAGGAACGGCCGGGATCGGCCGACTATATCCTATAGCTGCCATATAACTGAACGATAGGAAATGCCATAACTCTGGTGTTTGTAAAGTTGGGATTTTTTATGGCTTTTTTACCAAAATTGCATAAGGATCGGCCGACTATATACTATAGCTCCCATATAACTGATTGATCGGAAATGCCATAACTTTGGTGTTTGTAAAGTTAGAAAGTTGGGATTTTCTATGGGTTTTATATTTGGCTAATCAATCCTACCTACCAAATTTCATAAGGATCGGCCGACTATATCCTATAGCTGCCATATAACTGATAGATCGGAAATGCCATAACTTTGGTGTTTGTAAAGTTAGGAAGTTGGGATTTTCTGTGGGTGTTATATTTGGCCAATCAATCCGACCTACCAAATTTCATAAAAATCGGCGGACTATATAATATTATTTTCCATTTAGAATCTTTCGTCGATTCATTTTTTTTATGAACTAGTTAAAACAAAGGATTAATGCTGGTTTCCGTGATATTTATTATGAATCCTCACATACTCAGCCCCCTCACCACGACAAGGTCTCAATCCACGAGAGGGAAATATTATAATAGCTTAATCTATATTGCACTTTATAAATAACAAATTTATCACAATCTTTAAACAATATAATAATCTATTTCTATTTTACTTAGATATATACAATTCAAATAAATAAATAAGTTAATAAATTGATAAATAAATTAATAAACAAATGTTAATATCTATATTTAAGAAAAATTCCATCATGATGACTATAGCTCGTTTTGTATGTAAGAGCAACAGCATTCCTCAGCTCATTTTCAGCAAATATCCAATCAATTTGCGTCAGAATTATTGATTGGAATTAGACTAAATTCATTTAAAGCTTCCTCGAGTCGATCAGTGGTTGTGGATCTGCAAATATTAAAATCTCTTAATATAACCAATTTGCCATTATTTTCTAAGCTGCGTATCCTTTCTACGTCCGACATAATTTCATTACGAAATTGTGCTATAGGAAACGTTGGATTCCTTAAACAACAATGAAGGATGTATTAATGTATTTGAATGCAATTGATTGGTATATAGTTCTTGAGCTCGAAGACTTATTTGTCTCAAACAAGAAAACTACATTTTCGGCAATATTTTGCTTGGCATAAATAATAATTCCATTTTTGCCGATACCATTCAATCGATTGCTATCAATTCTTCTTATTATGTCGAAACCTTCTGAAGAAAAGTCTTCGCTGGGAAGAGTCCAAGTTTCGACAAAACAAAGAAAATTTGCAGAACAAATAATAGGGTCGTTAAAAATATCTTCGCGATGGCTTCGAAGAGACTCACCATTATGGTAATACAGGGAGATGTCTTCGTTTCTGTTAACCACAAACTCAAAATATGTAGTCAAAAACTTTTCCTCTCTTAACTTTTGAAGTTCGTCTTGGACATTTGGAGCTCCAAATATTGTTGGAGGAACAAAGTCGCCTAGAAGGAAAAGTTCTGATGCGCTAGTGGCTCTGCTGCATCCAACATTTAATGAAGCTCGCTTGATGCCTCTTTTAAGATGCACGGCGACTTTGCTATATGTTGCTCCTTGGCTTTTGTGGATGGTAATAGCCTCAGCAGGAACAATTGGAAATTGTTTTCGGTCAACAGAAGCATGCTCCGATCTTCCACATTGAAAAACTCGAGAGGCTTTTACTATTGGAGTCCATTCGGGATCGGGACTATTCCGAACCTTTGATCTGGCGATAGTGCCAACCGTGGGTTCAAAAAATTTAATCCAAAGTCGCGTTACTAAATTTGAGTCATTCACTAAGCAATGGTCAATAAGCATCAGCTGACCAGTTGCTCCATTTACAAGTCCGTCACTTGTGTTTATATTGACGGTTACCATATATTTAGCAGTTGTTTTGAGATGAAGAGCATATGGCAACCCCTGTGTTTCAGAGGTTTTCATATTTTAAGCATATCTTAAGGTGTTTTCTCTATTTCGTGTAGATATGTTCGCAGTTTTCACTGTATAGCAGTGGAAACCAACTCTTCCGTCCCAATTAGCGCTAGTTTTAAGGAATTGTAATTATTAACTTCTTCGTTAAAAGAAAATAAATGAATGGCATCATCAGGAACTTCGCTGGGTGAAACAACTCTTTGTTTAAGGAGCTCTATATCTGCAATTGTCATGCAAGCCTCAGACAAATGATTTAGGGCTTGAGCAAATGCATGGTCGCCTCTTTGGCGCATTATTTCTGTGAGCTCAAAATACTTAAAGTTGCTCCATAAGCTATTTCCTGCTAAAACGCTATAAGGATTAATTGTCCTCTCCGAAAATATCCAACTGTCTCCAACTGGGGAAAGCTGCTTTAGATCTCCAAAAACTATAATTGATTTTCCACCAAAACTTAAGTCAGGGCTTCGGAAAATTTGACGAAGCCGTTGATCCAAAAATGAAAGCATTTTAGAACCAACCATAGAAATTTCATCAATTATAATCAGTTGGAGATCAATCAACTTGCAATGAATTGTATTTAAACTATCATTGCTTAAAGGTCTTAAGGGACCAGAAGCCTGATTAATTGGAAGAGAAAACACTGAATGTAGAGTCAGTCCTCCAATTCCAAAAGCAGCTTTTCCAGTCGGAGCACATAATAAAACCTTTGCTGAATCCGTAGCACCAGGAAGCTTATTTGCTCGCCAAGTCACTGATTGATAGATGGTAGAAATCAGTCTGCTTTTTCCTACACCGGCCCCTCCACCAACATATTCGTAAAAAACATTTTTACAAACAACATTATGCATCACATGTGCATAATAATGTCTTTGTTTGTAGTTGAGGGACCGAGTTAGCGAGCAAAGGTCATCATTGGAAACTAACGGGGGGAGTCGAATTAATTGAAGTTCGCCGTCTTCTTCAGGGTTGTTTATCGCATTGTCATCCTGAAGAATATTTACGTTCCGCTCTATATTTGAAACTGCCAAAGCTCTAAACTCTTCGTCGAAAAATTGGGAGGCAGGTTCTTCCGCATCAGGAGCATTATCTCCCCTATCCTCTTGCAAATCTTCCAGAAAAATATCGGTTTTGAACAATTTCATTAATTGTCACTGGATCGGATCGAATTAACCGAGCCTTTTCGGAGCTGGACAGAGCTGCCGCTTCTTCCTCGCTTATAGCCCTATTATCCAATAGAAGAGACAGGATAACTAAAAGTTCATTCCACTTAGTTTCAGCAGCGGAAAGAGTAATGAAAAACGTTGGCAGCCCAAATTATCGAATCATAGCTATAACTTTTTTTTTCTCAGCCTCCCAATGAGCTGGTGCAGACCGTAAGCCTTTCAGGATGTGGTAGCCATCATCATGTTGCACAAGACGGTCAACAAATGATTCATCCCGCAGATTACCAGCGGTAACCGCTCCTGACTTTTTGCGTAAAGCAATTGAAATTGAATTTTGTATGCGCTGCATTTCGTAAAATTTATACATGTATAAAACTTTTGGAACTACAGCGCAACGACGGTCGTAAAAACGGATTTGGGATTTGGCTTTTTTCGCATAGGTTGTATTTCCTTTAAATATTTCTCCGCAAGAAATAGTTGGAAAGGAAAGTTCCTCTGCGTCTTCGTCAAGCGTTAAGCTTGTTGGCCGACGGCCTTTACCCGGTGCCAATGCAATGCGCTGAATTGCAGTATCATTATTTTCCAATAATGTTTCATGGCCTCCGGGATTTAAATTTTCTTCGAGCTCTGCAGCATTTGGGAGTGGTGCTGCTGGTTAAGAAGTTGCTCTACTGCTTCGCGATCAGATTCGTCCGCAATAAAAGGAATATCATTAATTCCTTGAAGTTCTGTTAGCCATGATTCGTTTAGTGAAATGTTGTGCTTTCTGTAGAGCTCGGTACTTACTAAGTACCGTACAGCTTCAAGGACCCGAGCGGGTCGAATAGTTTCAGTCATGAAATTGTGAGCGTACTCTAGTCTCCTTTTTAAATGGACTTGGATGACATGGGTAGAGTCGAAAGAGCGTGGAAGCGCAGTCACAATATCGGGAACTGAAATTGGAACATTTAACACTGCCCCTCTGATTCACTCAGGGATTTCTGGGAAATCGAACCCATTAGAAAGGCAGAGTGATGGCAGTTTGCCAAGAGAAATGGCACGACGACAAGTGTGGCAAAAGTTATATTTGCCGGACGGACTGGGAAATTTTCTTGACAAATAAAAGGCGTTGCCAACGTTTAGGAGAGGAAATTTAGAGGAGATAGCCAGGATGGATAATCCACTTACCTGCGAACGGAACCATGTTCCTCCACAGCAAATACAAATAGCCGTTGGGCCTTCCTTAATGATCCTGTGGTACAGATCCCTCGCTGATGATCGAATCCTATTTCGCTGTTGTCCTCGTTCTTGTTCCAGTTCATCCTCAGAAAGTAGAGCTCTTGCGTCCATGTTTCTTTGCGACTGCCTTTGGGAGGCATCCAGTCGATTTTGTGAGTCCATCCTAAAGTTTAATAATCGATCCTCTGCCATTTGCCGAATTTGTTCTTCCCGAATCCTCCGCTGTTGTCGTGTTTCCCGGCGTTGTGATGTGTTTATCCGTTGCTCCTGTGATCTAGCGATGGGATTTCTCCTGGTTGCTCTCCTGTTATCGGCGTCCCTTTCCCGTTCTCGCTGCCTGTCTTCCATATCCCTTCGTCGCTGTCGGTGCTCTCCAGTGTTCCTTTCCTGTTCCCTTGCACGTTCCTCTGGGTCCTCGCGATGAGCAGCTCGTGCTGCGGCTTCCCGAAGCCGCTCTGAAATTCGAAATTCGGGATTGTTCCTCCGAGTGGCATGGTCAGCAGTATTTTGCACCTGCTCTTGTCGCCGCTCCTCGGTGTCTTCTCGCCGAATAGTACGCGCTGCGGCGTCCCGCACCCGTTCAGGATTTCGGTACTCCGGAATAGTCCTCCGAGTAGAGTGCTCAGCAGTGTTTCGCAACTGCTCTCGTCGTCACTCCTCGGGGTCCTCTCGACGGATCGCGTGTGCATCCATGTCCCGAATCCGTTCAGGAATTCGAAACTCCGAAATAGTCCTCCGAGTAGAGTGTTCAGCAGTGTTTCGCAACTGCTCTTGTCTTCTCACCTCAGAGTCCTGTCGACGATTCGAACGTCTTGTAGCATCCTGAATACGCTCTACAGAACGGATTTCTGGGTTAGTCCTCTGAGACGCATGCTCAGCAGGGTTTCGCAACTGCTCTCGACTTCGTTCCTCAGAGTCCTCCCGACGAGTTGAATGCGCTTGTGCGTCCCGAATCCGTTCAAGGTTGCGAACCCTTTCGTTTCTTCTCCGCTGCGCGCGTGCAGCGGAATCCTGAGCACGACTTTCCTCCCGAAGGTTAGGGTTATTGTCGCGAGCATCGGCGATATGTTGAGAGTTCCGAGCTCTTATTTGGGACGCATTCCGTTCATAGCGGGCTCTACTGCGGCTTAAAGCAGCTTGGCGGCGTTGCTCCTGGGACAAGCGTGATACACGATCCATTTTTTTAAATTGCTGTATGAAAAAATGAAAATATGCAATGATAGAATATAAAATCACCTACATGGAATACCGTCCACGGGTATAAGGTGTTATTAGCGAAATATACTTACCAAAGTTTGTAGTTTCAAATGTTAAAAAAATATTTAAAAAAAAATTACTTTCTCAGTTTAAATTTTTGCACTGACAGAGTAACGTCGTCACTCGATAAATTTTTTCATTGACTGATCTACGGATTATAGGATTTCTGAATATATATATATAGGTAATATCCCAAATAAAAAAGAATTATCCCTAGACCCTTTAAAGGTTCCCTAGTTTGACCCTTTTAAAAAAGGCAATAAAAAGTCATGTTTTTTTATGTACCTGGGCTACCTGTTGTGCAATTTAGGTGTTACGAATAATTGTGGTCCTAATTTGTGGTGCTATTTTTTCCAATTCGACCAATCAAAAAAGGTATTACCTGATATTGTACAGTTACAAAGCCACTTCGGGTCCTTTGCACAATTCTTGCCCCTTTCACGTGTTCATTGAACCACTTGACGGGTTGTCCCATTTTACCTGTTTACCAGGTTATAATGGGATAATCCCCTGGATTTCTTTAAATAAAATGTCTCTGTTATCTAAAAAGTAAAGAGTTGTAAACTAGTCGTAATTTTTATGACCGTACTGCCCGTTACTGTAATACCCATGCATTATAAAAGAGGCTGAAAAGGGTAGATATGTCAATTCAAAAAAAGTATGAGTATTAAAAATGCTTAATTTTAATAATTTTTGAGAATATAATTTACAGAATATTCTGTGAAATAAGGCGTTCTTCGAGGCAGGTGAGTCCATTTAAGCACTCAGGGATTTCTGGGAAATCGAACCCATTAGAAAGGCAGAGTGATGGCAGTTTGCCAAGAGAAATGGCACGACGACAATTTGCCGGACGGACTGGGAAATTTTCTTGACAAATAAAAGGCGTTGCCAACGTTTAGGAGAGGAAATTTAGAGGAGATAGCCAGGATGAATAATCCACTTACCTGCGAACGGAACCATGTTCCTCCACAGCAAATACAAATAGCCGTTGGGCCTTCCTTAATGTTCCTGTGGTACAGATCCCTCGCTGATGATCGAATCCTATTTCGCTGTTGTCCTCGTTCCTGTTCCAGTTCATCCTCCGAAAGTTGAGCTCTTGCGTCCATGTTTCTTTGCGACTGCCTTTGGGAGGCATCCAGTCGATTTTGTGAGTCCATCCTAAAGTTTAATAATCGATCCTCTGCCATTTGCCGAATTTGTTCTTCCCGAATCCTCCGCTGTTGTCGTGTTTCCCGGCGTTGTGATGTGTTTATCCGTTGCTCCTGTGATCTAGCGATGGGATTTCTCCAGGTTGCTCTCCTGTTATCGGCGTCCCTTTTCCGTTCTCGCTGCCTGTCTTCCATATCCCTTCGTCGCTGTCGGTGCTCTCCAGTGTTCCTTTCCTGTTCCCTTGCACGTTCCTCTGGGTCCTCGCGATGAGCAGCTCGTGCTGCGGCGTCCCGAATCCGCTCTGAAATTCGAAATTCGGGATTGTTCCTCCGAGTGGCATGGTCAGCAGTATTTTGCACCTGCTCTTGTCGCCGCTCCTCGGTGTCTTCTCGCCGAATAGTACGCGCTGCGGCGTCCCGCACCCGTTCAGGATTTCGGTACTCCGGAATAGTCCTCCGAGTAGAGTGCTCAGCAGTGTTTTGCAACTGCTCTCGTCGTCACTCCTCGGGGTCCTCTCGACGGATCGCGTGTGCATCCATGTTCCGAATCCGTTCAGGAATTCGAAACTCCGAAATAGTCCTCCGAGTAGAGTGTTCAGCAGTGTTTCGCAACTGCTCTTGTCTTCTCACCTCAGAGTCCTGTCGACGATTTGAACGTCTTGTAGCATCCTGAATACGCTCTACAGAACGGATTTCTGGGTTAGTCCTCTGAGACGCATGCTCAGCAGTGTTTCGCAACTGCTCTTGTCTTCGTTCCTCAGAGTCCTCCCGACGAGTTGAATGCGCTTGTGCGTCCCGAATCCGTTCAAGGTTGCGAACCCTTTCGCTTCTTCTCCGCTGCGCGTGTGCAGCGGAATCCTGAGCACGACTTTCCTCCCGAAGGTTAGGGTTATTGTCGCGAGCATCGGCGATATGTTGAGAGTTCCGAGCTCTTATTTGGGACGCATTCGGTTCATAGCGGGCTCTACTGCGGCTTAAAGCAGCTTGGCGGCGTTGCTCCTGGGACAAGCGTGATACACGATCCATTTTTTTAAATTGCTGTATGAAAAAATGAAAATATGCAATGATAGAATATAAAATCACCTACATGGAATACCGTCCACGGGTATAAGGTGTTATTAGCGAAATATACTTACCAAAGTTTGTAGTTTCAAATGTTAAAAAATTTTTAAAAAAAAATTACTTTCTCAGTTTAAATTTTTGCACTGACAGAGTAACGTCGTCACTCGATAAATTTTTTCATTGACTGATCTACGGATTATAGGATTTCTGAATATATATATATAGGTAATATCCCAAATAAAAAAGAATTATCGCTGGACCCTTTAAAGGTTCCCTAGTTTGACCCTTTTAAAAAAGGCAATAAAAAGTCATGTTTTTTAAGTACCTGGGCTACCTGTTGTGCAATTTAGGTGCTACGAATAATTGTGGTCCTAATTTGTGGTGCTATTTTTTCCAATTCGACCAATCAAAAAAGGTATTACCTGATATTGTACAGTTCCTTTGCACAATTCTTGCCCCTTTCACGTGTTCATTGAACCACTTGACGGGTTGTCCCATTTTACCTGTTTACCAGGTTATAATGGGATAATCCCCTGGATTTCTTTAAATAAAATGTCTCTGTTATCTAAAAAGTAAAGAGTTGTAAACTAGTCGTAATTTTTATGACCGTACTGCCCGTTACTGTAATTCCCATGCATTATAAAAGAGGCTGAAAAGGGTAGATATGTCAATTCAAAAAAAGTATGAGTATTAAAAATGCTTAATTTTAATAATTTTTGAGAATATAATTTACAGAATATTCTGCAAGGGTATATCAACTTCGGCTCCGCCCGAAGTTAGCTTTTCTTTCTTGTTTTTAATTGTTTTTGCGGTGAAGTTGCGGTTCTACTTTAACCACCTCTTAATTAATTATTCGGATATAATAAACATCTTCGTTGTTGTAGACTCATCAGTTTTGCTGACAATACTTCTATAGTTTCGCCTTTGACATTGCTTTTTAATCGGGAAATGACTTCATTTACTGTAGTTTAATTTCCGATTAGATTTCTGGCAACACCTTTTAGCTTTGTTATACCCGTTACTCGTAGAGTAAAAGGGTATATTGTATTCGTGCAAAAGTATGTAACAGGTAGAAGGAAGCGTTTCCGACCCTATAAAGTATATATATTCTTGATCAGGATCACTAGCCGAGTCGATCTAGCCATGTCCGTCTGTCCGTCTGTCCGTCTGTCCGTCTGTCCGTCTGTCCGTCTGTCTGTCCGTATGAACGCTGAGATCTCGGAAACTATAAAAGCTAGAGGATTGGCATTTTGCATGTAGATTTTAGGAGTTCCTACGCAGCGCAAGTTTATTTCAAAATGGTGCCACGCCCCCTCTGACGCCCACAAGCCACAAGCTGTGGCCACAGTTTTGATGCTATTATGAAAATTTTTTTTTATATGTATTTGTTTCGTCAATACCTATCGATTGGCCAAATAAAAGTTTGCCACGCCCACTCTAACGCCCAAAAATCCATTAAACGCTTAAGCCTGGCTAGCGCCTACATTTCCGTTTTCATGGCGTATACAATAGCGCCATCTAACGGATGATTTTGGAACAGCTGGCCAAGGTGCTCAACAGAGTCAACGTTAATTCTCGATAAGGATTTCTATTAAAGGAAATGGCGATGGCTTTTATTTGTCAATACCGAACTATATCCCAAGAACTATGCAAATCAAATCTAGTTAGCCAAATTGGAGGCGTTCCCTGGATACCGATTTTAACATAAAAATCGGGAGCTGATTCGAGCGGCGAAAAACATACAAGAAGGCATATTTATATTAAGTTGTTTAGCTGAGTAACGGGTATCTAATAGTCAAGGCACTCGACTATAGCGTTCTCTCTTGTTTTTATTATTGAAACATCGATTTTTCGTGTTCGCAATTTATTGCTTCTATTATTTTTAATGGATTTATAAACTTTTCAATTTCAGCTTTACCATCGAGAACTGGTGTAAACTTGGATGCAATGTTAGTAAAATCAATATTAGATTGTGTCTTTGAGTTGTTGTTGCAAAATTTGTTTTCTATTGCACTTGAGTTAGTATCAGAATTTGTTATATCTTGATCTGACATTAAAACAGCTGGAATGGAGAGAGAGTTCGCAATATCAAATCTTCTGGCTCTATTGAGTCAGTTTTTGGGGATTCCGTTCTGAAATATCCAAACTGTACTTTTGTTGTACTGTTATTAAATTAGATTGTAGTCTGATCAAAAATTTTGATATTTGGGATACTTGTTCTCTCTGGCTATATATATACGTGCTTCATTAAAGTATTTTACTAATGTTTCAGTATGTTTTTCAATTTTGGTCTTTGGAATTGGTCTGTTTTGAGTTAATGACATATATGATTTAACAAATTCAAATTTGAGTTATATTAAATAAAAATAAGTCGGATTTTTCTTCCTATAACTCCAGAACGCACGAACCGATTTTCACGGTTTTGTATTCGTTGGAAAGGTCTCGGGTTCCGTGAGGTTTATAGCAAACAAAATTCAGGAAAAATTTCTAAAATCTTTCTTTATATACAGCGCCATCTCTTATACATAGAATGCGTGATACATTGTTGACAGCTACTCATTGCTCTGCTCAGTTAATTTCATATGACAAATTGATATTATGTTCACTGTGAAAATGTGAAAAAAAAATTTTATAAAAATATATATTCGTTTCCTAACATTTTAATTGAAAACAGTCAAATTAATCGTGTATTATGCAAATTTTTATTCAATTTCAACAGCAGGCATTTGTCTTTAAAGCCTAGTATCCTGATCGACGAAAACCGTACGCCAGTCATGAGAGAGAGCGAGAGGCAAACAGCTGGCGTTCACTTTTCGTCGAGCTTTTTTTTCACGTTGGTCTCCTGTTCGACGAAAAAAATACCAGAAAATTCCATAGCGTTGCCAGTCTGCGGAAATGAACTTTGGGTGAACCCTAGCGCAAAGATTAAAAAATTTAATCTTTCGGCGTGCGCTTCTCACTGAACATATTAAAAAATGGAGGAAAAAAAATCAAAAAACCCGCAAAAGTCAATTGCAGGAGTTTACATGTGAGGACAAAATAACATTAATACTTCTGGGATGCCTCTTGTCAGAGCAAAATGTTTCATATGTCAAAAATTTACGAAAAACACAATAAAAGTGCAGCTATGAACTTTAAATTAGCAAATAATTATCAGTAAATTAAAATAAGCAACTGTTAAATTTAAATTGAATTGTTTTTTAATTTCTTTGTATAGCGGCAGACTTGTCTTGCCAAGGTATTTGATAATATCTTTTAAAGGCTCTTTCCCGCAAATACGATATTTGAATTTTAACTGCTTGTCAACAAACCCAGCTGATTGACAGTACGACCGTAGCACGCTTAAATCTGATGAACTATCAAACTTTTGGTCACACTGCAAAGATTAAAGTTTTTACGCTAGCATAATCGTTTGTCGATCAGGATACTAGGCTTTAGGTGGTAAAGCCTAGTATCCTGATCGACGAAAACCGTACGCCAGTCATGAGAGAGAGCGAGAGGCAAACAGCTGGCGTTCACTTTTCGTCGGGCCTTTTTTTCACGTCGGTCTCCTGTTCGACGAAAAAAATACCAGAAAATTCCATAGCGTTGCCAGTCTGCGGAAATGAACTTTGGGTGAACCCTAGCGCAAAGATTAAAAAATTTAATCTTTCAGCGTGCGCTTCCCACTGAACATATTAAAAAATGTAGGGAAAAAATAAAAAAACCCGCAAAAGTCGATTGCAGGAGTTAACATGTGAGGACAAAATAACATTTATACTTCTGGGGTGCCTCTTGTCAGAGCAAAATGTTTCGTATGTCAAAAATTTACGAAAAACAATTTACGAAAAACAATTAAAGTGCAGCTATGAACTTTAAATTAGCAAATAATTATCAGTAAATTAAAATAAGCAACTGTTAAATTTAAATTGAATTGTTTTTTAATTCCTTTGTACAGCGGCAGACTTGTCTTGCCAAGGTATTTGGTAATATCTTTTAAAGGCTCTTTCCCGCAAATACGATATTTGAATTTTAACTGCTTGTCAACAAACCCAGCTGATTGACAGTACGACCGTAGCACGCTTAAATCTGATGAACTCCCAAACTTTTGGTCACACTGCAAAGATTAAGGTTTTTACGCTAGCGTAATCGTTTGCCGATCTGGATACTAGGCTTAAGTTGAAATGTGTAAATTATGTCGATCGTGCATCGTGATAATAATACTACATATACACCACACACTACACCATCACACGATCAGAAGTTACACCGTATTCTTCAACAAATTATTGTTTGCAATTACAGATACAAGGCCAAATATATCATTAGCATGGTTCAATGGTGCCAACACCAGATGAACTGCATTAATTTCTACAAATATATTTAATTTCGTCGATGGTGGATCAGCTGAAATATACAGGGAATTATGTATATAAGAATTATTGAACAGTTGCAACCTTTTTTTCACGCTAATAATGGTGTGGTTAATATGTTCAAAACAGCATTTGAACGAATGCCAGGAGACGCACAAATTTGTCATAAGAGCGGATTGTACCCCCACAGGTGAACATGTGCGAAGATTCAATGCATACACTGTTAATGATGTTGCTGCAATTATTGTTGGCGATCTTACTAAATCGTGAGACATTGTCGTTCAGCGAAGAAGCAATATCATGCATCGTGTTAACGAGACACATCGTTTGTACGATGCCTTACAATATCCAATCATTGGAAAGGGCAAGGCGTATACGACATAACGTTGAAGATGGTTGATCCAATTATAGGTACAATATTCACACACTAAATATTGCTATTATTGGTTTTCATTAACAATTCTTTTCATTTCAGGTACTACTCTTCATCCATCATCATTCAATTTATGAATGTTTTTATTTGCGACTGCTGTTGGACCAAAATCATTTGCGCATTTAAAAAATGTGAATGGTCACCACTGCCAAACATATAAAGAAGCATGCCAACTACATACATATTGGGTTTGCTAGAAAACGATTCTCATTGGGATTTAAAACTTGCGGATTCAGTTATTTCAACACATGCGTACCAAATACGACCGTTGGCTTCTCCAGTGGGACTCCTTCAGTACATCCGCTCTTCTGTCGCTAGTTATTTATAGCTGTTCCGCAGCGACTTCCTGAGTTGATATATGTAAGCATGTCCGTCGGTCCGTCTGTCTGTCAGTCTGTCCCTCTGTCTGTTTCTACGCAAACTTGTCTCTCAGTTTTAAAGATATCGAACTTTGCACACACCCCTCCTTCCTTTGCACGCAGTATATAAGTCCTTGTCCTAGTCCTCCGATGTGTCCGCCGTCTGCTCTTGTGCCGTTTCTGTTTGTTGCTGCTTAAGCTCGCCTATGTGAATCGTCCGCTTTTTCGTTCGAATGTGTGTGGCGTATTTTGCAGATTACCGGCGAGACGAAATCTACAACCTGGTACGAACCATCGTACCTCGGGGCTAATTTCGCTGCGAAACCCTCGGCTGCCTTGGATAGGCGGTGTTCTTTTGCCCATACTATGCTGCCCACCTCCGGCGTCCACTGCCTCCTCCTCAGATGGTAGTGCTGCTTGGTCCTGGGATGCCTTTTCCATGTTACGGCGTACGATTTCGAAGATCTCTTGTAATTTAGCTGCATTCTCGTCTGGGGTCTCTGTGCCTTTCCCCGAGCCTAACGTTTCCCTGTCGTATAACGCGTTTGGTAACCGGGGTTCCCGGCCTTGAGTGAGAAACGCTGGGGAGTACCTGGTCGATTCGGATATGCTTGAGTTTACTGCTAGCATAATTCTGGCCAATTCTAGTCCCAGGTTCTTTGGTCATTTCC
Source organism: Drosophila fuyamai (assembly GCA_018153365.1). Taxonomy (NCBI): domain Eukaryota; kingdom Metazoa; phylum Arthropoda; class Insecta; order Diptera; family Drosophilidae; genus Drosophila; species Drosophila fuyamai. Next base: position 165,248 of record JAECXW010000402.1, on the reverse strand, counting down.
TGCGAATTGAGCTATAACTGTACGGTTAGCTCGTTCTGTTGGGTTTTCCTGTGGCGTATAGGGCTAAGAAATCTTTTGAAGGATCGACTGGCGAACTGTACTCCGTTATCGGTTATCACTATCTTTGGACCCCGAACCTTGATATTATTCGTTCTCTGAACGCCTTCTGTAGGGTCTCCGCTGTTGCTGTTCGTAGCGGTACAATTTCCGTCTATTTGGAAAACCGATCGATTAACACCAGTATCGTCTGGTTTCCATGCTTTGATCTTGGCAACGGCCCGACGAAATCCGCACATACTGTTGCCCATGGTTCCTCTGGTACCTGAGTGAGCATTTTTCCTGCAGCCTGCAGCTGATTGGGCTTGTATTTCAGACAAACTTCACACTTGTGTACGTGGGTCCTGGCGTCTCTGAGCATTCCAAGCCAGTAGTACCGGGCTGCCAGGCGTGCCATAGTCTACTCCCAAGATGACCAGTACGGCTTGTCTTAAACCCTGCGGAACGCACAGTTTACAAGCCACGACATCTTCATTTCCCGCTCTGTGTGGAATGTGCCTATAGAGAGACTCGCCTTCCATTACCTAATCTGGATATTTTTGAGGTTGGGCCTTTATTTTCTCGCACATACTCTTGATCCAGCTGCAGCTATTGGTCGGTTTTTCCGATGCGTCTTTTATGGCCCTAAGTGTCTCCGGCAATGGTTGTCTGGATAGGGCGTCTGCCACTACGTTCAGCTGTCCTTTCCTGTACGCTATCTCGAAGTCGTACTGCTGTAATACCAGGGCCCATCTTGCTATCCTTCCGGACGGGCTTTCTATGCTGTTTAACCACTTTAAAGCCATGTGGTCTGTAACCACTTTAAAATGGTAGCCCTCCAAGTACGGCTTCAGCTTCCTCATTTCCCACACTATTGCCAAACACTCTTTTTCTGCTGTGGAGTAATTTTTCTCCGCGCCGTTTAGTGTCCGGCTTGAGTATGAAATGACCCTTTCGCCGTCCTCTGTCTCTTGCGTCAGGATTGCACCTAAGCCATAGTCGCTGGCGTCCTGATGGATGAACTTTTTCTCGAAATCTGGGCACGCCAGCACTGGATCGGCTACCTTTACCTCTTCGAAGGCCTGTTGGTGCTCCGGCGTCCATATCCACTTTGTGCCTTTGCGTAGAAGATCATTAAGTGGTTTTACTATCCGCGCAAAATCTGGCACAAATCGTCGATACCATGAAGCTATGCCTAGGTATTGCCGTAGTTCGCGTACTGTCGACGGTGGCTCTAGTTCGGCTATGGCCGCTACCTTCTCGGGATCTGTGCCTATCCCTTCGCTAGTAACGCGGAGTCCTAGGTAAAGCAACTCTTGCTTGAAGAATTTGCATTTATCGGCGTTTATTCTTAAGTTTGCTTCCTGGAGGCGCCTAAACACTTCGTTTAGATTATCCACGTGTTCTTTCAGCGTGCGTCCGATCACAATGATGTCATTTTGGTATGCAAACGCGTATGGTGACATCTCCGGGCCGATTACCTGATCCAGAGCCCTTTGGAACGTGGCCGAAGCTGAATGTAGTCCGAAAGGCATTACTTTCCATTGGAACAAGCCTTTGCCGGGTACTGTAAACGTCGTATATTGCCGACTATTTACCTCCAAAGGGACTTGCCAATATCCGTCTTTCAAGTCTAGTCTGCATATGTATTTCGCCTCTCTGAGTTGGTCCAGGATATAATTAATCCGTGTAACGTGTAACGTGCGACTTAAGTGCTGTGTTATAAAGGAGTACACTGATCTGTTTTGGCGGGGCACGCTATAGGGTCCAGCACTAGCTCGTCGGCTTGGGGGGTGGGGGTCTTGCTCGTACAGATCGGGCCACTGTCTACGCATTACTATTATTAAATCTAGAATTGAGCGTGCTTGCGACAAAAATAAGAAAGCTAGTTGACTAAACCGGAAGAAAATGATTTATAAATTCAAAATAAAAGACTAGAGAAGCTAGAGGAGAGTTTGAGAAAAGAAAAATAGAAACGTAGAAAAGAAGAGAGACTGAGAGAAGTTTGATATTTGCGAAGCCTGAGATGTAATGGGGCTCGCATATTTGCCCACCCTACCTATGACCTCCTGCCGCTAGAGCATGTCTCTGGAGATCCCTTTTATACCCTATGTTCGTCGAGACATCAGCTGAGTTCAGTAGATTTAGGTTTAAGCTATCATTTTTAATTCATATTATTCACAAAAATTTTAGGAACAAGGTGTATGTAAACATATTTGTAGAAGGTAAATAAATGCAATAGCAATATTATTGTACGATATAAATATTAATACAAAATTTATAATAAAGTAAATAGTAAATATAAAATTTAAATGTATGGGTAAATATAGTTGTATTATATAAGCATGGGAATTTCAATAATAATTCGGAATGAATTTAGAATTTAATTTAATTTTTACTTCATTGGGTGTCTTATTTTACTCATTCGAAATGCTCTTAAATAGTAATTAATAACAAATGTTTTAGCTTAGGCCACTTATTTTTAGTTATAATTTTCACTAATTAATTAAGTTTATTTAAAATTTACAACAAAATGTATTTAATCTTTCAAAAGAGAGCTGCTGCAATATGTGCAAGCATAGCGCTTTGAGCTACGTTAAAAATAATCGGGGTAAAATTTTAATAATTTGTTTTCTCTATGCAGGGCAATTTTGTGTTTAAAAAAAAAGAAGGTGTGAAGGTAAATAAATGTTGTAAAAGAAACTCACGGCAACTTATCCATCGGTGAAAGATCGATCTCCCGCGTGGTGTGCTGAAAAAAATGCTAGGATGTTCTGTAACATCCCATATTTTGGGAATAACTCACTTGCACACGGTAATTTTAGAGAAACGGTTTTAAATTAACTTTTGGCCCATTTTTACCCGATATTTTAAACGCGTGTCACCATTAGAAATTTAACTTTTAAATTATAATAGATTTTAAGAAAATTATTCTAATAATTGTTATAGTTAAGTGGATCTTAATGACGAAATTATTTCTAGAAAAAGGAGGCAAATAATATTTTGGTTTCAATTTATGATAAATGAAGTTTTGATTTTTTTTCATCAGAAGTCTTTTTACATCTTTAGCTTGGTTTCAGAACGAAATCATATCGAACGCAGATTTTCTAGGATTAAAGCCCTATAAATGGAAGGCCGAAACATGAGGCCGACAACAGGCGATGGTTAGCGGACGACGGTAAATGCACTCCGCGGATGAGGTTATGCTGTAGGGATCAGCCGGACAGGTTAACGCTGCACGTGTCGTTGGGGCGGCCAAAACCATTACATAATCACACACGTTTAAACCATCCCGAGGCGCACTGCGGTTTATACAACTTTCAGGGCGTTATACATGATTTGGGATGATTATTTCTCTATTAACCAAAATACGCGAGTGCAGAGTTAGGTGCGCAGGTCGCCCCCACGGGGTTATTAGGTGTGCCGCTGGCGGTAGTTTGGCTGAAGTCCCAAAAAACTCCTTGAGTTGACGGATTTTCCATTAAGTTTTTCCGGCGAAACTGCTGCTTGAGGTGGCTGCGCATGCACATAGGTAGGTCATGATGTTGCTGCGCATGCACATGTGTAGGTGCGCCGATGGCGTTAGGTTGGTTTATGCACACATATTTATGCTGGGGGTGCTCCCGGGGACACCGACTTATTTACTGCTCTCGCGGGCACAATCTAAAGAATTCACAATGATCGGGGTCAGCACCAGATAAAAATGGGATTTGATAATGTTAACCAACCTGCTGACTGTGCCCCCGAAATAAATGTTGGGTTCATGAAGAAATGCTGAAGGTGCTGCCGGCCAAATTCGGAAAAAATCCAGAAATAAAAGGTATTTTCCTTCAGACAGGCAGCCGCCGAGAGTTGCGTTTATATTTTCCACAGATATTTTCGATCAATATTTATATGCCCTGCACGTGGCTTTCACAAAATTTAATTCTTTTCTTTTTTTTTTTTAAAAGACACAAAACTTGGTGCATGTGCACGCCACGAAGGTTCGATCGAAAAGAAAAAGACCGGCATCGGAAACGGATGACTTAGGCTGTAAACGGAAATGCCGTGCAGCTGGTGTAAAACCATGTTTTAAAACTTGCAGCTTTCCGGAGCCTCCCTGGCTCAGCTGGTGGCGATAGTCACGAACTAACGTCTGGCATCCTCCCCCAATTAGTATTTTCTAAAAATACTAATTACTGATAATCATATGGGATGCACCTGACTAGTCTCCAAGTGTGAACTTACAGCACCCGTCCGATAAAGCATACATTTAGGCTGAACTAAATAAAACGTTCTTCAGGCGCCGCTACATCCGCGACATCGGGTAGGCATCTTTTATGGACTTCGTGTTTATTTGTCTGAAATCAACGCATAGCCTCCACTTGCCCGTCTTCTTTTTCACCATTACGATGGGCGAGCTGTATGGACTTCTTGAATGTTCTATGAAGCCCATTTGTAACAACTCGTCCACTTTTGCGTTGATCTCTCCTTGGACTCTTGGGTTCTTAGGATGAAGAGTTGGGGCGTCGGGGGTGTTCTTAGTTTGGGGGCAGCTTCGTTGGACGCTGCGGCTGTTGCACGTAGCCGGGCAAGCTGTGGAATAGAAGTCGAAAAAAACACTCGACGATCGCGGTGCGCAAGAAAAAGAACAAATGAAACGCGTGGGACTTTTCGGGTTATAGCGCGGACCGGCCGGGCGATTTATTTCACTAATGAGACAATGAAAGACTAACTTAAGCCTAATTGAGCGCTGCGCTTCAAAGCGCAGTGGAGAGCCTGGAATCGCAAGCATCCAGTGCGGGAGAGCGAAAGAGCCTGGAGTCGCGAGCATCCAGTGCGGGCGAGTAGGCATTCGCTACGAGGGAAGCGCGGGCAGTTTAAAAGAGGGGAGGGCGGCGTAAACATTCCGCCCCCCTTGCAATCTCTAGCGTTGCAAAAGAAAAAGAAACCACTCCTGTCGTTTAGGATTGACTGTAGGCGCCGGACAGGATCCACCCGAATGGCGTCCTCTGGGCCACTGGAAGTCCCTCGTCGACCAACTGGAAGCCCGGTCGGATGACCTTGGCGTAGACATCCGCACCCAGGACTACAGAGATGGTTGCCGGCAAGTAGAAGCGTTTGTCGGCCAACGGGAGGTCCCCGTATCTGCCGACCACGGTGTCCGAGAGCTCTCGGATGGGGGTGCGGATGCGGACGTTCGGCTCCACTTTCAAGACCACCTCTAGCTTGAAGCCGTTGTCGCACTTCGACCGAATTGTCGCCGTGCAGATGCTCTCGTCGCCGACGGTCGTAGTCGGCAAGCGGAACGCGGACGCCAATGATGCGTCGATGCAGCTCGTCGGCGTACACGGGTCGATGAGGGCGGCCGTGTCGAAGGTCTTCAGCCCGGTCTCCAAAGTGACCATGGCCGTCGGCAGGACATTGACACTGTGCCGTTGAAGGATGGACGCAAGTGACGGAGCCGGTGCCGAGGAGGCTGAGCGCGGCGGAGAGGCAAGCGCTCTGCGAGTTGGCGGATCTTGCCGGCGCGAGCGCTGCTGAGAAGCGGCGGATGCCGAGCGCCTTGCCGGGGCTAGCGCTTGGCGAGTTGGCGGATTCTGCCGGCGCTAACGCTGTTGAGTAGCCGACGGCAGGGGACACTAGTGCATATGGAGGAGCGTGTGGTGCTTCCCGTTGCACGTTTTACATTTGTCGACACGGACATTGCCGTCAGCCCCCGGAAAGACAGAGCCGATTCTGCCAAGGCGCCACTCATTCGAGAGCAGATTGTCCTCCTTGACGACTACCATGTCGCCAACGCGGAGATTTGCGGTCGGGGACTGCCACTTGTTACGCTTGTGGAGCTCTTTGAAATACTCCTCTTTCCATCAAGCTTGGAATTATTGATGGAGCGCCTTTAAGTGTTGCCACCGATTCACAATGGACTTGGATTCCCCTTTTAATTCGGGTTCCACTATGGACAGAAGAGGTCCGCCGACTAGAAAATGCCCTGGTGTCAACGCTAAGAGATCAGTAAGATCTTCAGGGTGGCAGCGCCGACAAAGGTTTTCCCACTGTCGGACATCACTTGACGGGGACAACCTCTTCTGGATACGAACCGAGCGAAAGCGGCGAGAAATTTCTCGGTCGTCAGATCGGATGTAGGCTCTAGATGGATGGCCTTTGTAGAGAAACACACGAAAACCAACACATACCCTCTTGTAATTAGGCAAGCTCTGCCTGTGTATTTTTTTATGTCGAAAGGGCCATCGTAGTCCATCCCTGTGTACGTGAATGGCCGGGAAAAAGAGACACGCTCTTTCGGAAAACTTCCCATCATCTGAACTTGCAATCGCTTCTTATGGATAACGCAGACCTTGCAGGAGTTAATAACTGCCTTTACCAAGTTCTTTATTTTCGGAACCCAGTATCTTGACCGGGTGAGACGCACGACTAACTGGTTACCTCCGTGCAACGTTATAAGATGCGTAAAGTTTACCAGTAGTCGAGAGAGTGCACATTCGTACGGGAGGATTATAGGATGACGCCCTTATAAGCCCTTTCTCATCTAGAAAGGGGTTCAAGGAGAGGATGGAACTGGTCGCGGACACAGGACGCTTCTGACCCAAGCAGCGATATTCATTAGCAAAATATCTACGCTGAGTGCTAATGACCATGAGCCGTTCAGCGGCGACAAGTTCTTGGGCTTCTAGATGGACTTCCGGAATCGGCGACTGTTTCCTACATCGCTGGACAAAACGGTGGACATATTTAACTTGGAAAAGCGATCAAGGATGTCTTCTGTCGGAATGGGCGCAACATGGGCCTTGACAGGTCGCCTTTCCACTTCGGTCACCTGTAAGTCGCTGCTTTGGGCAGGCCACTTATATCGTGGCTTTTGCAACCAAGTGGGCCCATGCCACCAAAGGGAGTTGTCGACCAGTTCTTGTAATGGCACGCCCCGACTGGCCAAGTCAGCTGGATTGTGTTCGGATTGAACATGCGACCAATTGGCTGCCTCTGTGGACTGGGTGATCTTTGTTACCCGATTGGCAACGAACGTTGTCCACTGGCTTGCTGGTTTGGCTTGCCATGCAAGCACAATCGTGGAATCGGTCCAACAATGGAGTTTCGAGGACAGCATCGGCATATGGGGGAGGATGGATTCGGCCATCTCGGATAGCAATAGAGCTCCACACAGCTCTAGTCTGGGAAGCGACACAGTTTTTACTGGCGCCACGCGCGTCTTGGCCGTGAGAAGATGCACTAGCGTCGTGTGCCCCATCTCGACGCGCACATAGATCGCAGCACCGTACGCCTTTTGAGAGGTATCACAGAATCCGTGATGTTCCACTCGGAATTCTGGGCGGAAGGAAACCCATCTGGGAATTCGGACTTGATCTAGGACTGAGTAGCTTTGAAGAAAATCACGCCACTTTTGGTTCAACTGGAAGTTCATCATCCCACCCTAGATCATGCAGCCAGATCTCCTGCATGAAAATCTTGGCACAGACCACGAAAGGAGCGAGCCAGCCTGCTGGATCAAACAGCTTCGCAATTTGGGAGAGAACATGCCGTTTTGTGAGTGTAGCTTCGGTGGATAGGTCGGGGAGGGCGAAGAAAAACTCATCGGATGTTGCTTTCCAACGGACTCCGAGAGTTTTCGCTGTGCTTTCCGTGTCTATTTCGAAGAAATCGGCATTTAAAAGATGATCGGTTCCGATATGAGCCAGAACTTCTTTGTGTTTGGAGGTCCATTTCCTCAATGGAAAACCAGCCGAATCGAGGGCACTCTGCAACTCGCGAATGGTGAGGTGAGCCTCTTCTGCCGAGTCAGCTCCCGAAAGGACATTATCGACATACATGCAACCACGAATAACTTTACTCGCCCTCGGATGGGTTAGTTGCATGTCGGTCGCCAGCTGTTGCAGTACCCGAATTGCCAGGAACGGTGCACAATTGACCCCAAACGTAACAGTTTTTAGCTAAAAATCTCGAATGTATCCTTCCCTATCGCGGAATAAGATACGTTGGAACGCTGTCTGCTTCGGATCTACCCAGATCTGCCGGTACATTTTCTCGATGTCAGCACTATACACAAATCGGAAATATCGCCACTGCAGGATCTGGATGGTTAGATCGGACTGTAGGACCGGGCCAGCATGAAGGATATCATTTAAGCTGACCCCATTCTCTGAAGGGCTGGAGGCGTTGAATACCACTCGAAGTTTGGTGGTCGCACTCTCCGGTTTTAACACTGCGTGGTGTGGCAGTTAGTAACATGCTGAATCGTGGGTTGGAAGGACTTCTCTCATGTGATTGAGGTCGAGATATTCTTGAATAACTGAGTCGTACTTGGATTTCAACGTACTGTCCCTTTTTAGCCGCTGCTCGTTTCTTAAGAATTGAGCCAGCGCCTGGGATCTGGAATGTCCTAGGGAGCAATTAATGTTCTCAGGATCTCGAAAAGGAAGACTCACGACATACCTGCCGGTCTCGTCTTTTGTGGTGGTCCGAAGGAAATTGTCCTCACAAATCACGTCTGATTCTTTTGCCACTTTTACTGGCAGATCCTCCACCTCCCAGAATTTGGTGAGGAGTTTATCGAGAGACGCTTCATACGTGTGTGCAACTTGGGTGGATGCCTCGGAGCGGGTACTGGTCCTGTTAGAATCCAGCCGAAAATGGTCTCTTGACCGAGAAGCGAGCCACAGATGTTCGCTCGGGTACCGCTTAGTAGAATGGATGGAAGTATATCGGCCCCGATTAGAATATCTATTTGTGCGCTCTCATAAAATTTTGGATCCGCTAGCGGAAGTTCGGGAAGGTCTCGCAGGAAATGTTGCGGAAGCGGACATGAAGGAAGATTTCCGGCTATTTGTGGAAGCACGTAGGCAGAGGTGTTTAACTGCAAACGGAGAACGGATCGTGAATTGACAGATCTTTTTGGTCTCAGCGGAGACCGTTTGATTAAGTCCTGAGACCTGTGCTCGGATAACCTGGAACGGCAGTTTAATCAGGTTGAAAAGGCGCTCAGTGATGAAGGTCGCCTCAGATCCGGAGTCTATTAAGGCTCGCGCTTGGGAATTGGAACCTGGCATATATTTATTATAGCGGTGCCTAGGAGGACTGACCTAGTGCCTGCCGCAAAATAATTCTGAAGCGTTGACTGCGTGCCACTGGCAGCCGAGGGACCGAGAGTATTTGGTCTGGATCTGGGCGTTGGCGTTGGATTTGCGCGCTGGTGATGGGCTGCCTCGGTGTAGGAGGGTGTGATGGCGGCCGCGGCACGTGAAGCAGCTATGTGCGTTTTCGCAGTCGCGCAACTGATGTGTCCGCGCAAAGCAGTTTAAACACAGCTGTTTTCTTTTTATATATGCGAGGCGTTGGTCGACCATCATCTGGAGAAATTTGGCGCATGTGCGTACAGGATGGTTCTCTCTATTACAGAGATCGCACCCTCTAGGATGCCTAGGTGCTACCCTTGTCTCGTATGAATTTATTCTTCGAGACGCCGAGTTGGAAGTGGATGCCCTGGGCTAAGTCTGACTAGAACCTGATGGTCGATCATCATCTATAGGGAAAGCGTAAGCTTTGGAAGTTTGGAAGAGCACATATACACCAGGAGGCAATCCCAAGTTTCGACCTGAATACCGGACATTTCTAGTGCAGTAAGGCATTCCTGGATGGTACTTTGAAGTTCTTTTAAAGCTGACCCAGACTCCTGTGTGACGGACGGTACATTGAAAAGTATCTTTAATTGACTGTTTACAAACAATCGCTTGTTTTCGAAACGCTCAGTGAGGTTATCCCACGATGATCGAAAGCCATCATTAGTAAGGGGTGAATTTGAAACTATATTGTGAGCGTCGCCACTCGTTTTAGCATTAAGGTGAAATAATTTTTCGACAGGAGTGAGTCTAGGATTGTTGATATATATTGCCGTGAATAGATCCCTAAAGGTTGGCCAACGAAGATAGTCGCCGGTAAAAACTTCGGTATCGCACGGCGGAAGCCTGTAGCCTGACGGAATGTATGTCTGAGAAGGATCAGCTGGCGTTGGGGAAGGTTGCGGAAGTTGCGGAGTTTGCGCTATCATATCTGCTATCTGGGCGCCGCACCTTTCGTACGCGCTGTAGCAATAACCGTACTTAGACTTGAGGACTGGCAAGCTGTCAGCTGCACCTTCTCCGGCTGCTACAAGGCATGCGGTACAGGCATCGTATTCTTTTTTGATGCGGACCCATACCTCTCGGATTTCGTCTCGGCGAATATTGAGGACGGATAACGTAGGAGGGACCGCCGAGGGAATATTTATCCGCGATTCCAATTCGGACAGTCGATCCGAGACTTCAATAAATTGGCTCATAGCGAGGTCGGCAGCCGTTGCAACCATTTTGTGCTGGCTCGCGTGGTTCTTTCGATGGAAGAAGGAGCCTTTTTGGGAGGTGGCGTCTTGACCTTTTTAGGTGTGGGCGTCCTTTCCGTGATTTTTGGTATTTCCGGTGATGGAACAGAGGATAGTTTGTTGGAACTTTTCCTAGACATACCAAACTAGGCTGCTGTTAGGATGGAATGTGCGCGCTGTTATTTCGGACAAAAATCAGAGAAACAATTATGGACCCACTTATGGACCAGTGGAAATAGGGTATCGACTAGCTCAAAAAATAGTCGATATGCGTGGCTGAATTATTGTTAAAATATTCCCCAAACTTTTGGTGGAACGATGGAGCAAGAATGGAAAAACAATACCAAAAAATACCACAAAATAAAAATACTAAAAAAAATACTGTATTTAATGAGGTATTTGTCGTTTAAGCCTAGTATCCTGATCGACAAACGATTATGCTAGCGTAAAAACTTTAATCTATGTAGTGTGACCAAAAGTTTGAGAGTTCATCAGATTTAAGCGTGCTACGGTCGTACTGTCAATCAGCTGGGTTTGTTGACAAGCAGTTAAAATTCAAATATCGTATTTGCGGGAAAGAGTCTTTAAAAGATATTATCAAATACCTTGGCAAGACAAGTCTGCCGCTATACAAAGAAATTAAAAACAATTCAATTTAAATTTAACAGTTGCTTAATTTAATTTACTGATAATTATTTGCTAATTTAAAGTTCATAGCTGCACTTTTATTGTGTTTTTCGTAAATTTTTTGACATATGAAACATTTTGCTCTGACAAGAGGCATCCCAGAAGTATTAATGTTATTTTGTCCTCACATGTAAACTCCTGCAATTGACTTTTGCGGGTTTTTTGATTTTTTTTCCTCCATTTTTTAATATGTTCAGTGAGAAGCGCACGCCGAAAGATTAAATTTTTTAATCTTTGCGCTAGGGTTCACCCAAAGTTCATTTCCGCAGACTGGCAACGCTATGGAATTTTCTGGCATTTTTTTCGTCGAACAGGAGACCAACGTGAAAAAAAGGCACGACGAAAAGTGAACGCCAGCTGTTTGCCTCTCGCTCTCTCTCATGACTGGCGTACGGTTTTCGTCGATCAGGATACTAGGCTTTAGTATTTTATAGGGGGTGGTTGGCCGAATTAGGATGGGATTGGATGTCCCCGGCAGTGTTTGGAGTTTATTGGTTTTGTTTTTCTTTATTTTAAAAAAATATTCGGAGACAAAAAATACCTTGCAGTGGTATGCGGGTGGTATTTTTTCCAATTTTTCTTTTTTATCCCCAAAAGAAAAAATTGAGTATCGATATATATGTAGATTTACCAAGCTCAATAAATAAGAAAAAAATACTGGAATGGGCTTTTTTTTTTTTTTGGATGTGAAACCGAAGAAACAAATTAATAAATCAATAAATTAATAAATTGATTCCACTAGTTCCGCGATGGCGACAGTATTTTATATTTCTCCCCTTTTTTCCTTTTTTTGGAACTGGCAGTAATTCTCAGTATTTGTTTAATTTTACTGGAGTTGAACTTGGTGTTTATTAATTTTGTTGGAATTTATTTATGGGATGATTGAAAAACAACTGCCCGAACTTTTATCAAGCTTTTTGCGGTACTGCAATTCGCGTGTATGTGTAGATGTATGGATGGATAGCGCCCAAAATATGTATATAAGAAAAACACACTGAGACACAAAAGTTATTTCACGTCGGCTTTAGGAATTTATTTAATATATATTTATTGGATGGCCGACGGAAATACTTAAGCTTTCGGAATTGGGGTGTAGTTATGTAGAAAAATATGTATAAATGTATGTATGTATATATATATGGAATATGTAATATATGTAATATGGATGTAATATATGTAATATGGATGTAATATATGTAATCAATATGGCGGAAAATTTTATTGTAAATTTTGCCGGCGGGTATGTGTTGTATATTTTCGATTTATTGTGGACTGTATTTGGATTTTTAATAATGTAAGCAAATATTGTCACAGCGGATGTACAATAAAAAAAATAATATCAAAAATATTTGTGGGCCGAAATTGGCGGAAAACTTAATTTTTGTTTCACTTTTTTGTGGAAAATTAATTTGAACTCAATTTTGAAATTAATTTATTTTTCACTGTACGCTTGACTTTTTATTTGCACACTTTAATTTGGATTTATATTTTTAATTTTCTTCGATTTGATGTTGGATGGATATTTAGTGGATGTACGGCCAATTGCGAATATGAAACATGTACATCAATATGCACACGAAAAGGAATTAGAAAATAGGCAATATGGCCGCACGTTAAAAGAGAACGAAGAAATAAAAGACGGAATTGGAATTGTAATTTACTAACTGCCGTCGTCGGATTAAATCGGACTTGGATTTTAGACAAATCGTACAGAAAGTCAAACGAATTATGTTCTTCGAATGGCTGACTGTCGACCGGCAGTTAATAAAAAAAATTAATAAATTGGCACTTATCCGGCTCGAAGGTCCAAAAAATGAAGAGTTGGGGCGTCGGGGGTGTTCGTCGTTCGTCGGACGCTGCGGCTGTTGCACGTAGCCGGGCAAGCTGTGGAATAGAAAAAGAACAAATGAAACGCGTGGGACTTTTCGGGTTATAGCGCGGACCGGCCGGGCGATGTATTTCAATAATGAGACAATGAAAGACTAACTTAAGCCTAATTGAGCGCTGCGCTTCAAAGCGCAGTGGAGAGATTCCGGGAGCGGGAAGGCGGGAGAGCCTGGAATCGCAAGCGTCCAGTGCGGGAGAGCGGGAGAGCCTGGAGTCGCGAGCATCCAGTGCGGGCGAGTAGGCATTCGCTACGAGGGAAGCGCGGGCAGTTTAAAAGTGGGGAGAGCGGCGTAAACATAGGATAATACCTCTGTTTAATTGGCTTGTCGTCTTTCATGGTAATTTGGTGCTCGGCCACTGTAGATGTTCCTGATATGGTGCTGAATTCTGCTAACTGTTTGTCGAAGAATTTTTTAATGTCCTCTCAATCACTTAAGTGTGAATCTACCGCCACCGACAGCCTTTCTTCCAGACATCCATTATGCCGTTTTCCTGCCGGTATTCGCAATTCATGCCCGGCACATTTTATTTCCGCCCCGACTCCCGTGAGGAAATTCCATCCCAGCACTAGTTCATCCACTACTCCTCGAAGTATTAGCAGATTCATCTCCAATTGTTTGTTTCCAAATTCCACCGTGATCTCGAGTTGCGAGCTTATTCTGCTGCATCTGCCGTCTGCTAACCTAACTTGCCGTCTTGTTCTTGTGATCCTTTCTTTGTCAGCCAGTGTGTCCGCAAGCTCCTCGTTAATGAAGCTTGACGTAGCTCCCGTGTCAATTGTGGCCTTGTATGCGATGCCTTCAATTTCAACGTACGCGGATAACTGGTGCTCTTCCTCGAACACATTGCCAGTTAGTTTGGAGAGGAGGCACTTTGCGACCCCTGTGTGCCTCTCTGCGACGGGGATCGCTGCCCATTTCGCCCTTTTTGGCAGCACTCTACGCTCCTGATACCAACTTTGCCGCACACCCAACAGAACAGTATTCTTTAGTTTCTGCATCCTCGTGCCCAGTGTTTGTGTGCTCCACAACGGCGACATGCATCCTGTGGGTTCATTATGTGGGTCTGTGCATTGGTGGCTCTTGGCATTGGGTTGCGTGCCACCTGAGTGGTGTTTGGTGGCCTCCATAATGTGTTCGTTGGCTGCCTTTGTTGTGTTACATTGGCCGGTGTCCACTGCCATAGGACGGTGTTTGGTTTACCGTGCTGTCTTCATATCTCCTGCATGTAGTTTGTGGTGGTGCTGCGATTTTGTTTCGAGAGAACTTATGTTCGTGAACGAACTCTTCTCGCTCTTTGTCCAGTTCTTCTTATTCGTCAGCCAGGATCATTAATGTGTCCAGATCATCCACTTTGTACGTTCTTAGTGAAATTCTCAGGTCTGGTGTGCAATTGTCCTTGATTATTTCTAGGGTCTCCTTTGGCGAGTACCCGAGTGGCCTCATTAAAGTCTGCATGTCCACCATGTAGTCTTTGAACGGTTCCCTGAAACCTTGTTTCCGCTGTTTCACCTTGTCTGCCAACTTCGAGAAAAACCCTCTCGGCAAACAGTACGTCTGGAAACTTTCGCTGAAATCTCCCCATGTTTTCCAATGTTTATTGTTTGAAATAAACCATTTCAGAGCTTTGCCTTGCAATAGCTCTGGCATTGCACGTGGTATCATGTTCAGGTTCGGACCGTACGTGTTCGCGGACCACTCCTCCTGTTCTAGGAATTCCAGTGGCTTCTCTGTGCCATCGAATTTGAACGACCATTCTCACAATTGCCTTGCGACTTTGGCGTAATCTGGTGTGCTAGATCTTTGCTGCCCTGATTTTCTTTCTTGGCTTTCGACTCCTGCCAGCTTCCTTCATGCTGTCCACTCCAAGACTTGCTATGAGTACCTCGGCGTCAGGGTTCAGCAACTTGACTGTTGGGCCTGGCTTATCGTCGTATTTCTCTTCCAGCTCAGCCCAGATCTCTGCTACTCCTGGGTCATTTTGTTTCCTTGTTAGGTACTCTGAGAGGGCTTTCCTCATGTCATCCGTTCTTCCCTCCAAAGTGATGCCTAACTTGGCTCCTATTTTGGCGAAATCCTCTTTCTTGAGGAGATATATCCATCCTTTCCCCATTATCTGTTTATTTGCTGATTCTCACCGACCGGACAATCATGTTTTGGGCGCCAGATGTAACGAACTGATTTTTGTATGTCTGCTCGCTACGAGTATCGTGCGGCTAGCTCAGTAGACGTGTGTTGTTCGTCCTACCAAATTTATATAAATGTGACCGCCCGATTGTCTATTGAGAACGCGCAGAATGTTGGGATGTTTATACTAGGATCTTAATTCGCCGACTTGTCCCTCGGCCTGGGACTAATGGTGAGAGATTGTTGTCTCAACGCCTTCCTGATGAAGTGGCTCCACCGTCGCTCTTCCCTGCCCCGCCTCCGTTGTCTTGTGACGCTGCGCGCACAAAAACAAGGTATAAATAAAAAAGACTAAACGAAAGGATCGTTTAAATTCAAACTAAGAACGTGCGCGCGCGCCAACGATCGCGCGCGTAGGGGCACACTAGACCGAGAGAGATGGTCACACTTAGACCGGCAAATCCCACACAGGCGGCGGGCACACTAGATCTCGCCGAACCCTATATAAGACGGACCATGGGCCATAGAAAGGCACTTAGCAGCCAACCGTCTAAGGGTACAGAGGCAACTCCCCAGTGGTGGTAAGCAGCGAAGTCATTTTTGGTAGACTAGATCATTCGATCCTAATCTGCTTATACATTGTAGTTAGCTCCCGTAGTACTTCCTCCTCCCTCTAACCTTCTCGGCTTGCCGGCCTGGAGGTATCCCTAGGAGGCCTCTGATTTCAGGATCGCACCTCCTTACGGCGCGGTTCACCGGCCGAACTCTCTCTCTCTTGCGGCTGACCTCAGGGTCCCCAAGCAACTCTCTCTCTATTGCGGCTGACCTCAGGGTCCCCAAGCAACTCTCTCTCTCTTGCGGCTGACCTCAGGGTCCCCAAGCAACTCTCTCTCTCTTGCGGCTGACCTCAGGGTCCCCAAGCAACTCTCTCTCTCTTGCGGCTGACCTCAGGGTCCCCAAGCAACTTTCTCTCTCTCTCTAGGGACAGCAGAAAGAAGTGAAGATTTAAGACGCGTGTTGGCGGCGTTCGCCAAAAAGACGGATCACACAGAAACGGTCAGACAAAGACTCGCAGAACTGGCAGAAAAATACAAGAGAGAAAAAAGCGCGGCGAAAGAAACAATTCCGGCGATCGTGGTAACCAGGGAAAAGGAGGAGATAAGGGACATCAAAGGAGAAAGTCTAGGGGACGAAGCGGACGGAATGTTATAAATAAAAATGGAAACAGAAGTCATAGACCGGATACGTGGATGGGGCATCCGGTACCAAGGAACAACAAACCCACTGGAGTTCCTAAGCAAAATGGAACAGTGGGCAGTCGGATACGGAATACGGAAGGACCAGCTGATACAGAAGATGCCATTCATCCTGAGGGGATCGCGAGTGTTTGGTGGAACACCACGCCGAGTAGGATCGTAACATGGACGCAGCTCAGAACAGAACTGATGGAATACTTTTTACCACCAAGGTATGAGGAACAGTTGGAGAATCAGATTGCACAGATGAAGCAGAGAGAAACGGAACCCGTAAGAGAATATGCAATGGGACTAAGAAAACTGATGCAATTCACAAAGCTCTCAGAAGAAGCAAAACTGGACCGAGTATACAAAAACAGCAGGAGCAAGATAAAGCTATACGCTAGGAGGGCAGGATTCAACTCGTTGACATAATTCCTCAAACTAGCGGAGGAAGTAGAAGAAATAGAGGCAGAGGACCGGACACAGGCAAGCCCACCTGCACAGCAGCAACTAGGACCGGAGATATGCATGCGCTGCGGAGGAACCGGACATGCGGCAAGCACGTGCAGCAACCCGCCGAGGCTGTTTTGCTGGGAATGTGGAAGAAACGGGAGGAGTGCCAAGGAGTGCTGCAGGAGGCCTGAGCAGGTGAAGCTGGTAGCTCAGGCGGCAAAAAAAAGATCCAGTAGCAGGGGAACAGCTGTGTTGCGAAGGGTTCCAAATAGTAGCCCGGATAAGGTCGGTAACAAGACAGCGAAAGGAATCGTGGACACAGGAGCATCAAGAAGCGTGATAAGCAGAAGCAGATATCAAGATCTGAAACAACAAGGGAAATGGTGTGGAACCCGAGCAGAAATAACAATGGCCAACAGAGCAACGCAGAAGGTGATAGGAGAATTCGCAACAGAAGTCCAATCCGGAGGAAGAGCTTTCAATGTAACGTTCATGATACTAACAGAAGTGGCTGGAGGAATACTGTTAGGAATGGACTTTCTGGCAGGGGCACGCAGCACCCTGAGAATGCCAGGGACTTAGGCGTAGTCCAGAATAGAAATAGAAAATGGAATGAGGTAGCAGACGCTTTACCCAGAGCAGCGCAGACTAGGGCCAAGTTGGTGGAGCCGATACCAATGGCGGGAGCCGGGAGAAAGCGGACGGCACCGGCAAAGATGAAGGGCAGCATGCAGACCCAGGCACCGGCAAACAAGCAGGCCAGGACAAACGCAACCAACGGCATCCAGTCCGGGCGGGGCGACGAAGGCACCAGCCAAGGCGCTGTAGCCAGGATCGTCCAGGACGGCCGTTCAGCCGAGACACCGGACCGGGACATAGTCGAACTCCATGAGAAGGAGCGCGGCGACGAAGGATGGACAATACCAGAAGGAGCGGTAGTCTCAAAAACGGCAAGAGCCAGAATAAGGGAGAAGCTGGCAGAAAAAAGAAGAGGAAGGCAGCAGCGATGGCTTATCAAGGATGGAGAGGCAACCTGGCGGGTGGTGTCGAACAGGGGAAACTACATCACGATACAATACCACTAAAATCCATAACGGGGGGGGTAGTGTGACGCTGCGCGCACAAAAACAAGGTATAAATAAAAAAGACTAAACGAAAGGATCGTTTAAGTTCAAACTAAGAACGCGCGCGCGCCAACGATCGCGCGCGTAGGGGCACACTAGACCGAGAGAGATGGTCACACTTAGACCGGCAAATCCCACACAGGCGGCGGGCACACTAGATCTCGCCGAACCCTATATAAGACGGACCATGGGCCATAGAATGGCACTTAGCAGCCAACCGTCTAAGGGTACAGAGGCAACTCCCCAGTGGTGGTAGGCAGCGAAGTCATTTTTGGTGGACTAGATCATTCGATCCAAGTCTGCTTATACATTGTAGTTTGCTCCCGTAGTACTTCCTCCTCCCTCTAACCTTCTCGGCTTGCCGGCCTGGAGGTATCCCTAGGAGGCGTCTGATTTCAGGATCGCACCTCCTTACGGCGCGGTTCACCGGCCGAACTCTCTCTCTCTTGCGGCTGACCTCAGGGTCCCCAAACAACTCTCTCTCTCTTGCGGCTGACCTCAGGGTCCCCAAGCAACTCTCTCTCTCTTGCGGCTGACCTCAGGGTCCCCAAGCAACTCTCTCTCTCTCTCTTTTGTGGCTGACTTTAGGGTCTCCAAGCAACACATTCTCTCTCTCTTGTGGCTGACTTCAGGGTCCCCAAGCAACACATTCTCAGGGTCCCAAAGCACTAAAAACTCTCTCTCGCTCGTGGCTGACTTCAGAGTCCCAGAGCACCCCATTCTCATTTCAGTCTCGCTACGTAGCAACCCACCCCGGGGACTATTCTCCCGCAGCCGAGATTCTGCGCTGTTCCTCTCGAGCAGCTGGACGACTGCCGATACCAGGTATTCTAAGTGGACGAAGGAAGCGAAGGCAGCAAGGGCAGCACCCCGCCAGATCAGAGAATTCTTTAGTTGTGAATCAAATGTCAAGATACTTACTGAATAAAACCTAGTTGTAATCAATTACTAAGTAATTCCAAACGACTTCTACTCTGGGCTGGGTCTGAACTCTCTTTCAGCAACCACGCCTGACACAAATAAATTCTTGTGACGAATCCTGGCCATCCCTGAGCCACCCGACAACGACGAACCGTCACAGTCTTTGGCCTCGGGGCTATGAGGGTCTAGGGATGCGTCACCGTTCCCAGACTAGGGTGAACAGGCACTGGGCTCTCAAAGCGTACACCTTTCGCAGCCACAGCCTCCTGTCCCTGGATCTGTCCCGGACGGTCACACCAGACGCCTACCCAGTTTCTACCTCACGGTTTAAGCATACGCCGGAAGGCCGCCAATGCAGTCCCTGTGGCAGGACGCTAGGTTCGATGACTGCTCGTCGTATCTTGTGTCCTCGATGTCCTCGCTCTGCTTACGGCGCGAATCCTGGCTCCGTTGCCCGCGTGCTCTTGTGAGACTAGGTGTAGCGGGTCTTTGGCTCTCGGGATTCGGTCAGCTGCCTGTCTAGGACTCTGGCGGTGAATTACTGTGCTCTAGACGCATACGTCTCCCGAGACACCCGTGGTTCGGACGCGCGTCCTTCTTGGCTAGTCGCACCAGGGCCTGCACAATTCTCTTTTCAGGCGTGCGCCGGAATTCGACAAGGCAATTGTTTTCGCACGGCAGCTGGTTCTGGACAACTTCCCTTCCGAGCCCACGGTTCTTTGTCGAAGTACTCCTTTTATTCACTTCTGTCGGACTCGCCGAGCAATACGCCAAGCTCAAATCGCGACCAGAATTAGAACAAAGGGTCTAGACTTAGCCGCGTGATGCCTTAAGGACCTCAGCTACCTGTTTCTCAACTCGGCGACTTCAGCTCTATGTCCCGAACGTCTTGATGTAGCGATCTTGCTTCTGTTGACTCGGCGCGGCTCTGCTTCCTTTTGATGTTAACTTGACTTGTTTTCTTCACTGATTTACTGCCTGTCTACTGATCTTGCTGGATTGACCCCTTGTTATCGACTGATCCCGCTTCCTGCACTCGGCCCGCTTATATAGGCCGGCGTATCCCGTTAATTCTCGGCTTCTCCTTTTCCGGTTTTGCGCACGGCACCATACTCGGTCCAAAGTCCGCCGCCTTCTCTCCAGCCGTATTCTCCAAACTATCACCATCTGTATTCTCCAAACTCTCACCAGCTGTCTTCTCCAAACTCTCACCAGCTATATTTCTCCAAACTCTAATTTATTTGTAAGGAGTTATCACAGTATCAAAGCCAGGCAAATGACCTGGATAAAATTTAAAAAAAAAATCTGTTTTTCCCAATTGAAATAGCAACAAAGATTGCTTTAAAAAAAAAAACAAGAGAGAACGCTATAGTCGAGTGCCTCGACTATTAGATACCCGTTACTCAGCTAAACAACTTAATATAAATATGCCTTCTTGTATGTTTTTCGCCGCTTGAATTAGCCCCCGATTTTTATGTTAAAATCGGTACCCAGGGAACACCTCCAATTTGGCTAACTTGATTTGATTTGCATAGTTCTTGGGATATAGTTCGGTATTGAAAAATAAAAGCCATCGCAATTTCCTTGAATAGAAATCCTTATCGAAAATTAACGTTGACTCTGTTGAGCACCTTGGCCAGCTCTTCCAAAGTTATCCGTTAGATGGCGCTATTGTATACGTCATGAAAGGCGGAAATGTAGGCGCTAGCCAGGCTTAAGTGTTTAATGGGTCACAGCTTGTGGCTTGTGGGCGTCAGAGGGGGCGTGGCACCATTTTGAAACAAACTTGCCCTGCGTAGGAACTCCTAAAATCTACATGCAAAATGCCAATCTTCTAGCTTTTATAGTTTCCGAGATCTCAGCGTTCATACGGACAGACAGACGGACAGACAGACGGACAGACGGACATGGCTAGATCGACTCGGCTAGTGATCCTGAACAAGAATATATATACTTTATAGGGTCGGAAACGCTTCCTTCTACCTGTTACATACTTTTGCACGAATATAATATACCCTTTTACTCTACGAGTAACGGGTATAATTATATATATATATGTTTTCGCATTCGAGCCAAAAAGTAATAAATTCTCTTAATGGAATGGCATAAACTTAATGCCCAGTAAGTTAATATTAAATCCAAATTCGACAAGTCATATAAGTTCCTAGCGCAATTTAGGAACTCTTCGAACGTGACTATAAGTAAACACGCAACGATACCAGTTGCCTGTTCGTTGATAAAAGACAATAGAGAAAAACTCAATACTCACCATTGGTCGTATGTATCAAGATTTCTGCATAGGTTTAAAAATAATCTAATTAGTATTAAAACAAAGTACTCTCTAGACATAATAGTACATTCGATACTGAACACTACAGCAGTAGTCGAAGAAGATACAAATACAGACATAGACACTTTACGCGATTCCGAAATCGCAAGTGATTCAGAAAATCAAATAAAGGAGGAAGATCTAAACGATCTCACGATTCCAGCGGTAATAAATTTACCCGAGGTATCCAAATCGTATCAAAGTTTAATGCAAAGGCAGAAAATCAAACAAGTTTTATAGACAGCTTGAATCTAATAGATTCACTAAAAGGTCCGCATGAAACAATAGCAATTTATCTAATAAAGACAAAATTAAAAGGCCATGCTAGAAATGTAATAAGTAATCAAACAACATTTACTGCATTAATAGACAAATTAAATGCTAAAGTCAAAAAAGTTAAAATTATTGAATCTACAACAAGGACAGAAAACGGCAAGAAATGGGGAAGATGACAAAAGCATTAGAAGGAGCCTATATTAATGATGGACTATGTTAACAAATAGCTGCCAAATATAGCACAACGCTTTCTGTTAAGGCGATGGTCAAAAACTGTTCAAGTAACAAGGTAAAATATATCATGGAGGCTGGCACATTCAGCACCATTGACGAAGCCAGATCAAAATTTTTCAATAAGTGCACAGAAGCAACAGGACATTCAAACAATGTTCTGTACTTTAGTGTCCGTGGAAACTATCGAGCACGGGCCAGTTCCCAAAACAACGGCAATAGCCGATATAATAACTGCAATATAGGAAGAGGCCACTATAGAGGGAATTACAGGGGCCGTGGTAACTCAATTCACGGCCACGGTAATTATAATGTACGTGTCACAGATCGGAAAACTACCAGACACCTTTAGATACCCAAAACTAAATAAAAACGTACACACAGTAAACTTAAGTCTGAATATGTTTGTAACCTTAAAAAATACTTTCACAAATAGTACTCTCACATTTCTTCACGACACAGGAGATGACTAATTAAAGAAAACTCAGATGTCTTTGATAATATGGTGTTTTTACTTCCAATGGCCACCCCAAATTGAGCTACAGACAGATAGATATATAATTCCACACAATTTCCATTTAGTTTCCAAAAATTTTGCAATACCATGTGATAAAATAATAGGAGTTGACTTCAAAAAAACCTCTAATTGCAAATTAGATTGTGAACCAGTAATTAATTAGTTCATACTAAGACCAAATAATCTAAAATATCCCATATATGTCCCAATAAAATTCAGATCGGGTAATAATTTAATACTATTACCAGCTAGAGCCGAAATTGTCCGAATGTTAGACATAAACTCAACAGAAGATAATGTCTTAATTAAATAAATTAAATTAAATAATTAAATATTTTTATATTTCGAAGGTGTTTTGGGGCCCAAGTTCGACGGCTACGTCACCCGTGAGCCGCCGGCCTGGCTCCGCGGAAATTCCTAGGTGGATAGCGGTCCCGTCAGCCAGGAGCCGTATACAGATCGGAAAGAGGTGGGAGTGGCTTCCATGGCCGCGACGTCCACGACCCCGAGAACCCGGGTGTCGCTCGCGCGGCATTGATGCCAAAAACAAACTCCCCGATCGGCGAGTTTCGGCCGCCGATCCCTTTGCTGTTCGTGGGCGTTCTCGCCTTCGGCCGGCACATTCTCTGGCTTCGGCTCGTTGTCTGCACGTCGGCGCTGTTGCTAAGAACGCCCTTCGGGTGTTGATCGCCGATGCTGTTCGGCTCGGTTGATACTCGTTGTTCTGCCCGTCGCTCTGCATGTGTGTTGGCGCTGGCGGCGGGCTAACTAGGCCCGGCTGCGTACATGTCGATCTGACGGTGTAGCCCTTACGCTACCATTTACATGACCTTCATGGGACTTTCTACCTCGGCCCTATGCTACTATTTACATGCCCTTCATGGGACTTTGTACTTCGGCCCTACACTAACTTACAATCTACTAACTTATTATTCTATTCTTAACCTATATATATTTAAATATGTACATATATATATTTGTGAGGGCTGTTCTTTCAGCTGGTCACACTCCATCCCTACCTCGTGGACGTAGGTTCCCCGTCGTGATACCTGGATACGGTACGGTCCCCTCCGATCTCGGTCAAAAAGCGCACGCTCCGGCCGTTTGAGCTTCGGATACGCTCCTGCATTTGGTTGTGGGGCTCGACCGGAATTCATCTGTCAGGGACGTGCCAACCTTCGGGTGCCCGCATGACGGGCTCTTGTTCTTCGGGCTCCAAGCCCGTCACTGAGTCCTCGTCGGTGGGCGCCTCCTCGATAGGCCACGGTGCATGGCGGCGATTTGGATTTGCCAAAATACCCAAAGCCTCGTGTTCGTGGTCGGCTGCTGGGGGTTGCTCAGCCCAGCGAAACCTCCATCGCCAAGCGTCCGTGGCGGGTAGCGGGGCTACACGCTGGATGGGCCGGGTAATTATCGTGCGCCCTAGCACGATGTCAAAACTCCCTCGCGGAGACGGAGCTCGGTCTGGCGGCACGCAGGTGGTTGCGGCCGCGATAGCACCTCTGGCCGCGGCGCGGCTTCTGGTGGCTGCCGAGGTCGTTGGTTCGTCATGGGAGGCCAGGACCTTTTGTAGCCGCCTCTCGATCGTTTCAGAGGGGTATGGTAGTGGCGTCCAGGGCGTCTCTCTGGCGTTACCAGAGGATGCCCGAGTGGCAGATTCCTGGGCTCCTCTTCGTCCACTATCGCCGATACCATCTCCTCCAGGGATAACCCTTCGCACCAGGAGGGGCTGATAAGCGCAGAAGGCTCCGTGGAGTTGGCGTTGGCTATGTGCCGTGGCGATGCTACGTCGTTGGTGGCGAGCGTATCCGGGTTCCGCCGGGGCGGAGTACGTATCGCAACCAACGGTGACGGTGATTTCTGATCCTGGGTTGTTTCTTTGGTTTCCCATTTTTTTCTGTTACTGGTACGATGAGAACTCGTCGTGATCTCAGAAGCTTGTGTGTCCTGCAATTTGAAACGTACTTTGTCGATGGCGGGATCGAGTGGCCAATCGATGACGATGGATATCGATTAATCGTGTTCGATCGATATTACGTGGTCGGGCAAGTCTGTGACGGCCGTTAAGTCTTTGAAAACTTGATGGCGTCGTTATTGCTAGGTCGTGGCGTCTAAGACAACATGGTCGTCGTTGAGACTGAAAATATCTGCCTGACCTGTCTGCTCCAGATCGTTGTCACTGTCTTTGTCACCGTCTTGGTGGTTTGGTTTCAAATTGTTGATTCTTGCGGTACGGCGTCGGCGCACCATGTTTGGGGAGAAGAACTTTACGACCTTGTAGGGCAAGTCGTAAATCCCTCTGCGGCATTGGATAACACATGGCGGCGCACGTAAACGAGAGCGCCCAAAGCTGGCCTCCATTCTCGTCGTCACAAATTATAGTTTTTCAGGTGGGATTAATGCTGTTCACGGTCCTGGCGTCACTTCGTCGTATAGTGCGTTGGGCAGCCGTGGTTCCCGGCCTTGAACAAGAAAGGCGAGGCTGAAACCAGTGGTATCCGATACCCTGCTTGAAAAAACTTAATACTCTTTTGTATTAACAAATACGTGAATTGGTGGATCTCGGACGATTTTAATAACGACGAAGAGAATGACGAAAAGCAGTGCGGTTTGGATCGAGTTCGATATAACACTGGCTTTTAATTTCAATATAAAAATGCTTAAGCCTAACTTAACGACGGGGGCGAGAGACGGGGCGAATTCGCGAGAGCGATTAGATCTTTATTGCGCTCCCGCTCCCGCCTTACACTATTCAACAAATTTTAAAACACGCAAAGTGCGCAAACACCGCCCCCTCTGAAGGACCGCCGTCTTCAGCATGCCACAGGAAGCACCGCCAGCCTATGCACCGCTCGCCGATACGTCCCATCCTTCGTCTTCACGTCCGCCACTCGGACCTTGCCGTCAGCGCCGACGTGCACCGCCACGATCCGCCCGGTCATCCACTGCTGCGGCGGAAGGTTGTCCTCGGCGACGACGACGAGAGCTCCCACGTCGACGTTTTGGACCTCGTGGTGCCACTTGTTTTTTGCCTGGAGGCTCGAGACGTACTCCCGGGACCAACGCTGCCGAAACCTGTGCCTGAGAGACGAGACACTGCGCCATCGTCGTAAGCAGGTTGGGCTGACTTGGTCCGGGAGCGCTGCTGAGGGTGGAGCTAGGAGGGGCCCGCCGATCAGGAGATGGCCTGGGCTTAGGGCGTCGACGTCGTTGGGATCCGTGCTGATCGCTCCGACCTTTGGAATGCCAACAAAAACGCATCAGTGGTGAGGTCAGACACTAACTCTAAGTGAACCGCTTTGGACGCAAAACATACAAACAATGCCACGTATGATTTGTACGGTGGCTTGCCACGGATACGATACGTTGTGTTAAATGGGCCACAAAAATCAACACCACAGATATTAAAAGGGCGGAGAGCTCGAAGTCTGTCTGATGGCAAGTTCCCCATGATTTGCGTCAAGAGTTGCGGCTTGCACCGAAAGCAACGAATGCAAGAACGAACTGTTCTGCGGCAAACTTCCTGCGCATTAACCAACCATATCTTTTCTCGCAACAGACTTACAAGAGCTCGAGGGCCAGCATGACAATTTGTAACGTGCAGGTAGGACACGTACGTTTTAACAAACTGTGAGCCTTTCGACAACAACAACGGGAATTTGGCTTCGTACGGGATAGGAGCATTCAATAACCGACCCCCAACTCGCAGCAATGTCGAGGAACACCAATCTAATTTTTTCTCCTGAAGAAAAGGGCTTAGTTTTTGTATATTCGTTGCTACCGGTTTATTTTTTCGAATTTTACCCATGTCGTCACTGAACTCGTGAGATTGGATCACTTCCACTATTTTCTCGAACGCAAAATTCAGTTCTCTTGGTGTTATACTTTTTTCAAAGGGCTGCGACACTTTTTTACACCTTTGAATAAACCGTAAGACCCACACGAAAGCCCTTAGAAGCCTTATGTGCGACGAAAAGGATTCTATTTTCTGAAGCACATAATTGGGCTCTGGAATTACCACAAGCGCCAATGCTGATTTGCGTAATTCCATCGACACGACATCAGCAGGTACTTCGAAGTGTCGATTTACAGGCCAATCTTTTTCTGCATCGAGCAAAAACGACGGCCCAGCGAACCAAATGGAAGCTGTAAGTTCCTCAACGTCACATCCCCGTGACACAATGTCCGCTGGGTTTACCTTCGTGGGGACATGTCTCCAGATTGCTTTTTCCGACCACTCTTGAATCTCCGCCACTCGGTTTGAGACAAAAACTGACAACGACGAAGGATGCGTTTTGATCCAATGCAAAGTGATCTCCGAATCCGTCCAGAGGAACACTTTTGTAATAGGAAAATTGAGCAATGGTCTTACACGATTATAAAGATCCGCAAGAAGGTGAGCTGCGCACAACTCAAGGCGAGGCAAAGTTTTCGTCTTGAGGGGAGCTACTTTGGATTTTGCTGTCAATAAAGATACTTTTAAACCTTCAGCGGTACTAGTGCGAACGTAAATGCACGCTCCATATGCTCGCATGGAAGCGTCAGCGAAACCATGTATTTCTGCCGGGACTTTGGCGTCTGTATGAACGAATCGCGATACCTTGATCTTGGGCAGCTGCAATAGCGTTCTCTTAAAGGCTTCCCAAGATGTCTGCAGTTGCATCGGCAGCGACTCGTCCCAGTCTAACTTTCGAAACCACAGTTCCTGCTACAACATTTTTTCCCTAGTCACTAGAGGACACAATAGGCCAAGCGGATCGAAAAGTCGGGCAGTCACCGACAGTATGTTTCGTTTTGTCGCACGAAGATCCAGGAAAGAGTCATCCAACCGAAATTGAAAGTAATCTATACCCGGCAACCAAACCACGCCAATGGTTTTAGTATCGTCTGAGTCTGCCGTTAGCGGCATGACAGCGCTTTCAGATGCGGACAACTCTGGGCAGTTAGAAAACCACTTTGCCAATTCAAATCCTGCCTCTTGCAATACCTGAGAAACTTCGTCTCGAAGGCTTAGCAGGTCCTCAACGCATCTGGCGCCAATCAACAAATCGTCAACATAAAAGTCATTCTGAATGACCTTAGCGGCTTTTGGACACGAATCCTGCGCGATCTCTCCAAGCCGCATTGCACCGAATCGCCAGATAGGGTGCTGGCGAAGTTCCATAAGTCACGGTGTTCAGTTTGAAGATTTTTAGAGACTCAGATGGATCTCGTCTCCACACTATAAGCTGAAAGTTTCGGTCAGCTTCGTCAACCATTACTTGACGATACATCTTTTTTACGTCTGCTGCAAGCGCAAACTTGTGCAGTCTGAACCGAAGAAGGGTCGAATACAGCTCCTCTTGAATGGTGGGGCCAACCATCAAGGTGTCATTCAACGCGACCTGCGTCGATGTACGGCTCGAGGCGTCGAATACCACTCTCAACTTTGTCGAGGTGCTTTGAGGTCGCAGCACGCATTGGTGCGGAATGAAATTGTGCGAACTGTCTGGAATTTTATTGTCAGTGGAAGACATGTGGCCCATGGCTTCATATTCTTCCATGAATTCCAGATACATCTTTTTTAGAGAAGGATCTTTGGATAATCTTCTTTCAAGCGACAAAAATCTACGTTTCGCAACTTCATATGATGAACCAAGAGTGTTCGGGTCAGATTTGAACGGCAAACGAACCGAAAATCTTCCGGACGACAATCTTTGAGTATTTTTCTCAAAGTGTTGCTCACAAAGTTGCTGCTCAGGAGTATGGACCTTGGCCTTGGGCGGCAAGTCCTCCACAGACCAAAATTTCTGCAGGGTTGTGTCTATTGACTCCAACACTTCCTCCTGGCAGCTGAGATGTACCAACTTTTCAGCATTTCTTATTTTTTCTGAGGCACATCTCCCTGACACTATCCAGCCGAGAACTGTTTTCTGCAAAATGGGAAACTCAGGCCATTGCTTTATCTGGCCGACTGACAATAGTTCAAAGAACGAGTCTGCGCCTATAAGCATGTCTATTTTTTGGGGCTTGAAGAAGAATGGATCTGACAATTGAATATTTTCAGGCACCCTCCAGCCGCTGGTGTTCACCGTTTGATCCGGATGATAACCAGAAATATTTTTTAGTATGTAAAATTCGGACGACAATTGACTGCCACCCACTCGCGACTTGACTATCGTGTGTATTTTCTTGGTTGCTTGAGCATTAGTTCCACCAATGCCCCGCAAGCTCAAACACACGTCCTCTCTCTTAATCTGAAGTCTCTGAGCGAGCTCGTCGGTCACAAAATTTACTTGTGAACCAGAATCGAGCAACGCTCGAGCCAAAACTAATTCGCCACTTTTTGTTTGGACGCTCACGATGGCTGTGGCAAGAATAACTCTATCCGATGCAGTCGCATGCAAAACATGCGAAGTGGATGGAGTATTCTGCAAGAGCGTGGGCTGAGGAGGAGGTGGCAACGCGAGATTTGATGGCGAATAAATGTGCAGCAATGTGTGGTGTGAGGACTTACACACCCTGCATCTCTTCGATTTGCATCTTTTTACCGTGTGGCCCTTACGAAGGCAGTTAATGCACAAGGGAGCCTTTTTTGCGAAATCGAATTTTTGCTGAACTGTTAGGGCAGCAAAAGCAGTGCAATTTCCTACTTGATGTTTTGCTGAGTTGCAAAACACACATACTTCGCGGTCGTCCATGGCAGCAACAAACGAAAAACTCCTGTTTCCATTCTTCTTTGGATAAGCCTGGCTCTGCTGAACAATTTTTGGCTTACACGCTTCTTCGGCAACCATATGCTGATAGCGCTTGTTCAGGGCCGACTCACACTCGCTCCAAAGAGGAAGCGAGGTATAATCCAATTGTTCTTCCCATTTTCTTTTAGTTCCTGCATCGACTTTGCCCATTAGTAGATGGATGAGGATGGCATTCGTAATACGTTTGTCATCCCCAATGGACAAAAGAGAATCGTACAGCGCTGTGACTGTGTCGATCAGGTTTCTCAAGGCGGTAGCTGATGGCTGGGCAATCTTTGCCAGATTAAACAGTGTCGATATATTGTCAAAGAAAATTAAACAATCATTATCATACACCCGCCTTAGGCTAGCCAGAGCTTTTGGATAATTATCCGCGGTAACTTGGAATGCCCTGACTGTTCCTAGCGCGTCTCCAGCCAAACACGAATTGTTGAATTTTTCGATATCGTGCAGAGTGTCATCTTTGTCAACAAAAGTTTCGAAAAGGCTTATAAAATTTTTAAATTCGGAATGCTTTCCGCTGAAGGTTGGAAGAGCGACGCTCGGCAAACGGCATTGGGGTGTGCGCGTTGCCGGCGGAGCGGAATTGTCAACGCTCTTACGCTTTGTTTCCGCAATTAGGGAAATTAGCAACGATTTTGCTATTATCGCAGTCTCTTCGAGCTCTTCGCGGTACTCATCATCTCCATCTTTCGCTTCAATTTTATTTTGTATAAGTGAAGCATTTTTGATGTGCGTATTTAGGATTTCCAATCGACATTCTAACTCAACCGTATGTAGGCGGCACAAATACGTCTTATTGCTTCAGTGGTCACAGCGAAAGTGAGTTTATTCGTTTTCAAATTATGCGTGCTTAGCCTATTTCACAAGAGTGGAACTTAAGCTGATCGTACGTGCGAGACCGAGATAGACATAGTGTTCGGTTGACAATAGGTTTCGTACAAGATTAAAGGAGACATATATAGGTTATAATAATTGTGGAACTTATCTTAGAGTATGTATTTACAATAGGATCCTTAGTACTTAAGTGTAGGTGTATATGTACATGTGTGTATGACTGCTTGCTACAATTCGGCCATCCTGACCGGAGAGCTCCTGATCTCTTAACTATTAACATTATTGATCCATGGGCGAATATTCGATATTGCCCAAACTCCCTTGTAAGGAAGTCTCGACTGTTGAAAACCTTCACAATCCTCCAAGACATATCTATCATTACGCAGTGCTTTAGTTACTCTATAAGGACCTTTAAATTTTGGTATTAGTTTTTTCGACGCTCCTATGTGAGAGTCGAAATTTTTAATCATTACTAAATCCTCTTGCTCATACCTGTGAGGCTGTTTTCTATTAGAGTCTGTTCGCAACTTATTGTACTCTTGTAACTTTTCAATGCTCTTACTGGCTTTTTGTCTAATTTTCTCCAAGTTTCTAATTTCACTATCCTTATTTAATTCTTCCAAACTTTCCTTCAAGCTATCTATGACTTTGCCCTTTTGAGACACTCCGAACAAAACCTGACTTGGATGTTGATTTATCGATCTTTGAACTGTATTATTAAGAGCATGTTCAACCGTTCCTAAAACTGTATCCCAGTAACATCCTTTCCCTGGTTCGGTCAATTTAGCAATCATGGGGCCAATGCTTCTATTTACTCTTTCGACTTGACCATTTGCCTGCGGAGATCCAGTAGCTATTTTTATGTGCTTAACGTTGTTTTCCTCTAAGAAATCCTGAAATTCTTTGGATGTAAAGCATGTTCCCCGGTCTGAAATCACACATTTTGGCCTACTATAAGCCCTAAAATAGTCTTTTAACGCTAAAATTGCTTCCCTGGATTTTGTGGTTTTAGCTGGATAAAGTCTTACAAATTTCGTAAACGCATCTATAATTACTAATACGTGCTTGTTAGATCTACTTTTATCTACAGGGCCATAATGGTCAATGTGTATTACGTCAAAGGGAGTGGTTTCTTTGGGAATGTTGTGAAGAAAACCTTCCTTTTTTCCAGACTTTTCTGAATAGGCGATACATTTCAGGCAATTATTAATGTGTAGCTTGCATTTTTCTCTAACTTTTGGGAACCAGTAGCTTTTTGAAATCACTTCTACCATTTTATCTATACCAACGTGTCCTAACTGATCATGATAACTAAACAAAACATGTCTTTCCATTTCGCTTGGTACATAAAATAAAAGAGCTTTCTTATCCTTTTTCCTGTAAACTATTCCATTACGCATTTCATAATCTTTGAGCTCTTCTCTTTGCAACTTTTCAACAATGCTTTTTATTTCCTTATCTCTACTCTGACAAATTAATTAAGTTTTCTTCAAAGGAGTTAGAATCTATCGTGAGTATGTGTGTGTTTCTACTCAGTGCATCCACGTGTTGCATGCGTTTTCCAGCTCTATGTTCTAGACTATAGTCGTAATCCTGAAGAAATAGCGCCCACCTTGCTATCCTCGGGCATAGTTCTTTTTTGTTCAACGC
Organism: Drosophila fuyamai; assembly: GCA_018153365.1. Lineage (NCBI taxonomy): Eukaryota > Metazoa > Arthropoda > Insecta > Diptera > Drosophilidae > Drosophila > Drosophila fuyamai. Next base: position 133,830 of record JAECXW010000402.1, on the reverse strand, counting down.
CAGGGTAAATGCACTACAGTCTGTAACTATTTTAAACGATATTCCCTGAAGGTAAATCCTAAACCGTTGTAAGGAGTAAACTACTGCGAGAGTTTCTAGCTCGAAACTATGGTATTTCGCTTCCACGTCTGTCGTGCGTTTAGAAAAATAGAACACCGGGTGAAATTTATCGTCTTTCTTTTTCTGCATCAGAATTGAGCCGAAACCTAAGGCGCTAGCATCACAATGTAGTTCTGTCGGATCTGTCGGATTATACAATGCCAAAATAGGGGCTTCTAAAAGATTTCTTTTTAACATGTCGAAGCATTCTAGTTCTGTCCCACCAAAATCAAATTTCTTATCTTTTCTTACCAGATCGTATAATGGCTTTGCTTTTGTTGAAAAATCTTTTACAAATCGTCTAAAATAAGAACACAGACCCAGAAAGCTCTGAACTTCATGCGTTTTTGTTGGTACAGGAAAATCTCTTACCGCTTGCATACCTTTTGAATCAGGTTTAATACCCTTTCCTGATATTATGTACCCTAAATACTTAATTTCACTTTGAAGAAATTCGCACTTGTCTAACCTTAGTTCGAGTTTGTTGTCTACCAATCGCTTAAATACTTCAGTTAATATTTCTAAATGACTCTTACTATCTTCCGTTGCTATCAAAATGTCGTCCATGTAAATAAGAACCTTATCTTCTTTAACTAAATCAGCAAAAATTTTATTTACAAATCTTTGGAACACTGCAGGGGCGTTTCGTAATCCAAACGGCATTCTAAGCCATTCATATTGGCCCATTGGCGTTGTGAAGGCGGTAAACTTAACGGAATCTTCATGCATATGCACGTGGAAAAACCCGTTTTTGAGATCTAACTTGGTAAAAAGGATTTTTTCTGAAAGTTTATCAATTAGGTCGTCTATTAAGGGGGTGGGGTAATTATCTTTTAACATATTTTTGTTAAGTGTTCGATAGTCTACGCACATTCTTAACTCTCCAGACTTTTTCTTAACTAGTACTATTGGTGAAGCATATTCCGACTCGCTTCCCCGTATGATACCATTTCTAATATAATCATCTAACAAATTCTGCACTTGACCTTTTTCTGTGTATGACAATCGTCTTGGAGGGTAATTAAACGGTTTCGTCTTGTCAAAATTTAATTTCATTTCCCATTTAACTAAGGGGGGTCTCTGGCCGTTTCGCTTTTATATAATATTTATCAAAAATGTTAATAAGACTGTTCTTTAAACTAAATTCGCACTTTTCACTTATATTTAATTGGTTGCATTCAGTTGGAATGGGGTATTCAATTGACAATATTTCAGACTCGAATTGCTCGCTTAAATTTGGACTTGACTCTACCGTATCTTTTGAACTACTTAATTTGCTTGTATTTTCGTTACATTGCTCATTGCTCTCCAATTCAACATTAACTTTACTCTTAGACTTTTTAATTTTATCTATCTTCCTATCATTTTCAATTCTATCATCAGACCGATCCATTCTTGTAACAACACAACTATTCTTAAATTTGTTATCAAAATCTATTCTATTACAGTTCAAAAAATTATTTTCAGTAATCCTATCATTTGAGCAATCGTTTTCCATACTTCTATAATTTGAGCAATCATTTTCCATAATTCTATCATTTGAGCAATCATTTTCCATAATTCTATCATTTGAGCAATCATTTTCCATAATTCTATCATTTTCCAACACGATCTTAAAGTTACATGTGTTCATAAAATCTCTGCCTAGAACAGCGCAATATGCCATTGATTTGTTCGCCACAACCAGTAATTCAAAATTAAACTTTTCTTTATTCATAACAACAAAGCATGGTAATTTTCCATATATATCTAAAGGACTTTTGTTTAAGCCAAAGTAATTTTTAAGATTATTTTCACTAATATTAATAAATTTACTCTTCATTATTTTTTCAACGCATGATATTTTGATAAAACTAATCGGGCTCCCAGAATCAATTAGGCATTCTACAAATAAAAACTGATTAGGTTCTGTCTTAAAGTGAATTTTAAACGATCTTACGTATTCGTTGCTGGAAATGTTTTTCTTCTCCGTGCACTGAGCCACTAGGTGCTCCAGACTTCCACATCCGTAGCAGGATCCGTACTCACGCTTGGGTTTGCGACATACGGCTGCGAAATGTCCAACAGAGTTGCAGTTGAAACATCTATTAGTGGAGCCCAAGCCAGGTCCGTTCTCGGCAGCCACTTTGGGGCGTCCAGGTGTGAACGGTGTTCTGCGTAACGAAACTTTCGTAAATGCCTGCAAAAGTTGTGCAGACGAGTTGAAGCAATGCATATGCGCTTGTTGACGCAGAAGTGTATCCGGAATTCCTTCGATAATATTGTCAATCAGCTCCTCGTCGTCCATCTGAATGTGCGCAGCTAAGCTTGTTTTTCCATTGAAATAGGTGGCGAAATCTTCAGATGGTTGCCACTTTCGCTCCTGAAACTTGCGTCGGGACATAATCTTGCTTTCCTTGGAATGAAAAGCCTCCGCCAGTTGAGTCAGCAATTCTTGAGTTGGCAGCGTCAAAATATTTTCTGTTGAGTGTAACCAAACTTGAGCGCGGTCTTTTAACTTAGACATTACCAGCATGCGAACTAGATCGTCGCTCAGTTTGTACATCTTAATAATGGCATTAAGATGAGCAATCCATGTCTTAACTGGTATTCTGTTGTTGGCAGCACCGTCAAAAACAGGGAGCATTTCTGTCACCATGGTCAGCAAAAGATTATTATTGGAAAATGATGTACCAAATCTGGCATCCTCGAAGACGACATTTTCTAAATCCAATGGGACAACATTGTTATTTGGTGTGGCCACGTTGTTCTGGCCTTGTGGTACATCGTTGGTTGAAGTTGCGGTCACACTGTCCAACGGTTGACGCCGATAAACTTCCATTTTCAGCAGCTCGTTTTCCAATTGGAGCGATTCCAACTGACGCTTCATGGATTCCAAAGAAACTTCTGGAACGTTCTCGTTGTTTGGAATTACGCCGTTGTTTTGGCAAGCAAGCGTCGTAGCCCCGGCTTCATTGATCACGTTTCCTCGGTCTGCTGACGAAATGGGTCTTTCCTCGGGCGCAGCTTCTGTCTCGGAGATGTCCTTGGGATCCAATGTTGGGCAAACTCCACGGGCCTCGGGAGGGACCCCATTCAGACGCGATGCAAGCGCCGCCTTGTTGCCGCTTTTCTGCATTCCAAGGTTTTCCAGCCATCTTCGGAGTTCTGCTGCACTGTAGTCGTCTACACCGATGGTTTCCATTTTTCGCACTAAATTTTATTTTAATTTTACTCGTAGGCTGAGTATAGTGCAAAAAAATTTTTTATTATTTTTTTTGCAGTAATCCCACTTCTGAAATTGTAGGCGGCACAAATACGTCTTATTGCTTCAGTGGTCACAGCGAAAGTGAGTTTATTCGTTTTCAAATTATGCGTGCTTAGCCTATTTCACAAGAGTGGAACTTAAGCTGATCGTACGTGCGAGACCGAGATAGACATAGTGTTCGGTTGACAATAGGTTTCGTACAAGATTAAAGGAGACATATATAGGTTATAATAATTGTGGAACTTATCTTAGAGTATGTATTTACAATAGGATCCTTAGTACTTAAGTGTAGGTGTATATGTACATGTGTGTATGACTGCTTGCTACACGTATTTAAAGAGAATCGACCCTCATTTAAATATCTTTGCGTTCGCTCTATACTCCTCATATATCCATCTCGTTGGTTTTTCAACTCTTCGATTTCCTGGTTGTTGCTTTCTGATTTTGGCATTTTTTTTTTTTTTTGGTATCGAAGATTTTTAAATTTAATTTAATTTATTTTTTTTTTTTTTTGTATCGAAGATTTTTAAATTTAATTTAATTTATTTATTTTTTTTAATTATATGTAAGTGTGTACAAAAAAAAATTTGTATTTAAATTTATTAAATTTAAATAATAATAACCAACGAGAGGAATAAGCTGAACGCAAGCAGTGTTGGGGAGTTATTTAAAATTAATTAAGAAATGAATTTAAGGAATCCTAAATTATTTAATAATTCAATATAATATGCCGAGCGCACGTAGTGTAGGGAAGCACACGCCAAACTCAAACACCAAAAAACGAACAAACGTTTCGGCAGCGGCAACGCTGCACCGTTCCAGCGATCGAAAACGAAAACGACGAAAGAGAACTCGAAAGAACGGGCTGCGTTGTCTGTGTGTGTGTGTATGTGTGTCCGGCTGGCGGTGCTCAACGCAATGCTAACGGAGGATGATGCACTGACCGATAACTAAGGGCAACGAATATATAAACCTGACCCTTAAAAGCGCGGGAAATGGCGAAAAGCGAGGGAAATTTGAAGAAAATGCGCGGCAGAAAATTTGCCGGGGATTTAATTCTCGAATTATAACTTTTCACAAGTCTCAACTTTTGCCTTTTTAATTTTTTTCACAGCTATAATTGGTGTTCACTACGACGGTCCAAAGCGATTCACTTACTTATGTATGAATAATTCGAAATATGTAAATATGTATGGATGTATATATCAGAATTATAATTGTTAGTACATGCAAGTTTTATTTATTTCTTGGTTAGAATGCTCGCTATCTACCGAATTTTTCACACGAATGCAAAAAGTTGAAAGATGGGCCAAAACACAATTAAAACGCCACAGATTAGCTTTCAACTTTTCGCACTCTATACCTGCTTGGCCAATTTTGGGCTTGAGACTTCCTTTTTTTCCATTTTCACAGCAGCAAGAGGGAGGGTTCAGCAGAGTTCCAACGCAGTTCCAAAGAAAACGAAAACTTTGTTGCCGTACTGACGCGAGTTTTTGTTTTTTATTTTTTGTTAAAATTAAAATCGCGAAATCTCCAAAAATCACGTCGGGGTCACCATGAAAAAACTTAATACTCTTTTGTATTAACAAATACGTGAATTGGTGGATCTCGGACGATTTTAATAACGACGAAGAGAATGACGAAAAGGAGTGCGGTTTGGATCGAGTTCGATATAACACTGGCTTTTAATTTCAATATAAAAATGCTTAAGCCTAACTTAACGACGGGGGCGAGAGACGGGGCGAATTCGCGAGAGAGATTAGATCTTTATTGCGCTCCCGCTCCCGCCTTACACTATTCAACAAATTTTAAAACACGCAAAGTGCGCGAACACTGCTGTTGACCGCGAGAGATATCTCCGGGAGTAGCTGATCCCAGGTATTCTGCTACTCGTCACCAAGATATTGCGCTATTATAGTCTTTACGGTGCAGTTAGCCCTCTCTGTAGGGTTGTGTCGCGGCGTGTATGAGGCGGTATGCTGTAATTCCATTCCCAGGGATTTACAGAAAGCCTGGAAGGCTCTGCTGGTAAACTGAGTCCCGTTGTTACAAACCATAGTATTCGGGATTCCGAATCGGCTGAGGATCCGTTCTCGGAATGCTTGCTCCAGAGCTCTGGGGCCCGTCGCATGGGAATTAATTCGACCCACTTGCTGAAGGAGTCCAGGAATACATGGAGAACCGTATTCCCGTGTTTTAATCACGGGAGTGGGCCCACGAAATCGGCGCAATGAATTTGGAAAGGTTCGTCGACCTGTCGTGTGAACATTTTTCCAGCTGCCTTCTCCTGGGTAACCTTGAAGCGGCATCGTCGCACGTAGGCGCCTACTTCTCGGAATAGTCCGGGCCAGTAATATTTTTGGGCCACCCGCGTACGTGTTTTTCGTGCGCCCAAGTACCCGGCGGTTGGATGACCGTGGCACTAATACCCTCCTGCGGAAACTAGTGCCCACACACAGTTTCCAGGGGGTGTAATCCTCCTCTTCCGGACGCAAGCCTATACGTCGGTATAGCTGTCCGTTCCCGTCGCGGTAGTCGGGATACTCAGCGTTTTTGAGCCAGCGACTGGCATATGCGATGACCCGTTCTTGATGCTCTATGGTTTGGGCCAACACGGCTCCAATACCATAGTCGCTGCCGTCGGTTTGGAGAACGAATTTCTCCGCGAAATCCGGATCGGGGCTTTCCTTCAGTCCCTGGAAAGCCTACTCCAGTTGACCATTCCCACTTTCGGTCTTTCTTGAGGAGGGAAGTCATTGGTTCCACTAGGTCGTTGAAATTCGATACAAAGCGTCTGTACCAGGACGCTATGCCGAGGCATCGGCGAAGCTCCTTGAGATTAGTCGACGCTGTCAGCTCCCGTATGGGGGAAATTTTATCGGGGTCGGTGTGTATCCCGGCTTCACTGTTCATGTGGCCAAGATACTTGATGCTCCGTTGGAAAAATTGACACTTGTTCCGATTCAGACGGAGGTTGGCTTCCCTCCGGCGTCTGAATAACTCTCGCAAGTTCTGAACGTGTTCCTTGAGCGTGGAACCGATTACGATGATATCGTCGAGGTATGCGATTACGTGTGGCTCCATGTCCTGGCCGATCACTGTGTCGAGGGCACGTTGAAAGGTCGCCGGGGCCGAGTGTAGGCCGAAAGCCATCTTCCACCTTCCAGTGGAATAATCCACGGCCGGGAACAGTAAACGCCGTGCATTCATGGCTGTCAGGCGCTACTGGTATCTGCCAGTATCCATTTTTGAGATGCAGCGTCGATATGAAACGGGCGTGGCGTAGCCGCTCTAGAATAGTGTGGATCCTCGACAGCGGATATGCATCGGGGATCGACTTGTTCTTCAGTTGCCTGTAATCGACGCACATCCGGACTTCTCTGTTTTTCTTAGCGGCTTTTTTTTAGTGACGATCGACGCGCTATGGGGACTTTTGGATGGCTCGTTCCTGTTGCTTTGTCATTCCGCATAATGATACTATGCTCGGCGATGTGGGAGACGCCGGCTAGGTTTTCAAACCGAGAGAGTTCTCGTTCGAGAAATGCTCCTATCCAAGGCTCTGGGTAGGTCTCGACGTGGTCGCTGGGGCGCGTCTTATCCTCTGAGTCGTACTCGGCGTCTGCAATTTCACAAGCGGGAATGCTCGCGGTCATTGCTGGTTCCGGATCCTGGAACCTAACTCGTTTGGGCAAGGCTCCAATCCAGCTAGCGGCTTTTCCTGGACCTGTATGGATGACGTGTGCCGTTGTGTTCCCGTGGTTGGGACGCTGTGCCGATGCCGTGATATGGTCACGCTGCGATTGCGCTTGTGGAGCGGCTTGTGCCGATTTGTCAATTTGTGCGCCTTCACGGCGGCATGTCCCATCAGTGTGTGAGTCTGCACGGCGGTTTGTTCCATTGGGGTGTGCGGTTGCACGGCGGCTTGTTCCATGGGTGTGTGCGCCTGGACGGCGGCTTCTGTGTGTGTCTTTGCTTTTCGTTGCGCTGTTCCTCTGGTCCTGAGTTGAGGGGCGGTTGGAGCGTGTGTCCAAGTCCACCGTACTGGATCATGGGTGCTCCGCAACACAGGAAATCCATCCCGAGTAGGAGGTCGTCCAGCACATCCGCTTCTCCTAGCTGAATGGTCACCCTGAGTGTTTGGGTTACCTTACGTTTGGGTTCCATCGGCTAGCTTGACGTGGGAGCGTACGGCTAGGAGATTACTTTCATCGTCGAGTTTTCTGGCCAGGCGCTCACTCATGAAGCTGTGCGTATCCAAGGTGGGGCTGAGGGATCGTCCCTCTACCGTAACCCTTGCGCGGATACAGTTGTGATCCTGTTGGATCGTGGTTCTTAGTGTCTCTGGGCGTTCGAAGGGGTCCTCTGGTAGCTCCCAGATACTCGAGACCCTTGCCCGTTTTCCGTTGATGCGTCCTGGAGACTGGGTCGGCGGCGGCAAAAATAACTTAAGGAACTCTCGTCGTACCTCGGTCCATGTTTTTCCTTGTAGACCGCTGGTTCGGAACCAGTTTTCAGCTTGTCCGGTCAGCAGTACGATGAGGGCATGGGACTACCTCCGGTCGATCCGGTAAGTATCAGCCCGTACGGATCTGAGGTGCCGTTGAAAGTGAGTCCCCACTTAGTTACCTTGTCTATTAAGAGGGAACAAGTGTTTGAATCGAGTGTCGAAGGTGAAACGCTGCGTGGAATCGTGAGTGTGTGACTACCGCTGGGTTTATACGCATCGTGTGGTAGTGGCGACAGTGGCTTCGTGTCCCCGGAAGGGATGTTTCCGTATCGTACCGTACAGCCGAGCTCGTTGCTCCTCGACTGTACCGCTGTGTTCCAGTCCGAGCTCCAGAAGAATGGCTTAGAGCTCTTGCTTCCTTCGGTACGATATCCATGTGACTCCCATGGTCAAATAGAGTAGGATAGGATTCGTTATCCTAGCCGGGTGGTGGTGGTTTGTATTGGTATTGATTGAGAATCCACAAGTTGTATTTTATTTAGTATCTTTATTTAGCGGAGCAGGCAATGGTGCCGCTTCCGATGTTTAAATCAACCTGTTATTTTACATTCTTTCTTAAAGTCTGGATAAGGTTAAGTCTCATAGCCGCGCTGCCCACAAACGGCAGCAGAGAGACGGCTATGTATATATTATTTATATGGCTATGCTCTCTTAAGCTTGAGCGCCAGGGTATGTGTACATACATAAGTTCGGTTGCGAGGTCCGCGCATGTGACAGTATGCTGACACTTGCACTTTCTGTTAACGGGCCGAGGCATACCGATCGGTTCATATTACGGCCACTTGGGGTTGTGACCGGAGCTTTGATAATCTATACTATTAAATTTTTGGGCAAATTATTTGTTTTACCAAATACTAACTCATATGGACAATAATTATGTGCCATTGAGGGGGTCGTGTTGAAACAAAAGGCGAAATATTGAAGCCATACGTCATGACTTCTTTCGATTGTACCAACTTTCTGGTGGTGTGCAGTAGATGTTATGTTTTTAATTTTCAAATATGTGCACACGTCATTTATAATTGAATTCTTATATTCTGTTCCCATGTCCGTAATTAACGTCTTCATTGAACCGTACTTCAAAAATTGCTTTAGCGACAGTATTGGCGTCCTTATTTGCAACTGGTATGGCAACTAGATATTTTGTTAAGTCACATATTAGCGTGACTACATATTCATTGCCATTTTCGTCATTGTTGATGACTTCGTATACGTTGGGCCTTGAAGCTTTTTCAATAGTTTGCTTAGGCAATTCTATTTCTTTATTTTCCGCGCGGAATTTTTGTCTACTTTGATATCTAGTAGTGACTTTCATTATATGTCCTGTAATATTTTGTAGCTCTTTGATGGTTATTCTTGATAATGCATCAGCTACATTTCTCTCTACGATTCTCTTTTCCCTTTAAATATTCTGCTGTAAAGTCATCATCTTCTAATTCAAGCCTCATTCATGTTAGTTTGGAATTTGGATTGATCATCGAAAATATGTATATTAGAGGTCTGTGATCTGTTTTAATTATAATATGTTTTCCATAAATATATGGTCGAAAATGTGATATTGCTCAATGAATTGCAGCTAATTCCTGCTCAGTACACTTGTTAGTTTCTCCTTTTGTAAATGTTCTTGATGCATATGTAATGGGAAGTTTAAGACCATCATGATTTTGAGTTAAATCCGCTCCACAAGCTTTTTTTTTTATTCATAAATTACATATGTACATAGACAAGGCTGGCTGGCCTGATTGCGGCCTCTCGTTCCTTATGCGTTCTAGCCGTCGTGACTTACGCAGCCAGACTGCATACAGCTTTCCAGTTATCCTGACTCTCCAGCATACTAGGTACACGTCCCTCCACTGTGATCGGGGTCCCCAGAATTTGTTCAGCTCTTAGGCATTCTTCTTCGAACCTAACACAAGTGGTTAGTGCGTGTCCGGCATTTTCCACTCTCCCGCAGGCATCGCCGATTGGGCTTGTCTAGTGGCCAAAGCGATGTAAATACTCCTTAAATAATCTATGTCCGCTCAGCACCTGTGTCAGATGGAACGTTAGTTCGCCGTGTGGTCTGTTTACCTAAGCCGGTTTCGGCCCTATCCCATCTTTGCTGCCAGTTTCCAAGAGACTTTGTTCTTCTCCTTGGCCTCCACAACTGCGAGCTCGGCTGGTGTTATGACCAGAATGGCCTCTGTATCGACCGTGCGGAAGTCGGAGGCTACCCTGAGAGCTCCTACTATGTAGTCCGACTCTATACCCTTTGTGTAGCTCTTTTTTGTTGTCGCCTCGGCCCATATTGGTGCTGCATACATGATGGACGATTTTGCTACGTTAAACAGTAGCTTCCTGCTCGTGGATTTTGGGCCTCTATGGTTAAGCATCATTCGGGACACTCCCATCGTAACTCCGTGTGCCCTCTTTTGAGTCGCCTGCAGGTGCTCCCTGTAGGACAGCCTGGTGTCCAGCATGACCCCTTTTCGTCTCCACTTGGGCTCCGCCCACAGTGATTCGTGCCGTTTCCACTTTTTCCTACTGCTGATGAGTACCGGCTCGGTTTTCTGCTCAGCCAGTTCAAGTCCCACGATTTGTAGACACTCACTTATCCTGCTGATTGATGCGTTTGTAGAGCTTTCTACCTCGGCTATGGACTTTTTTACCACTATGACCGCGACGTCATCCGCGAAGCCCACAACGTTTACGCAATGCTGAAAGTTTAGTCGCAGGATAGCATCATACATGGTTATCCACAATAATGGGGCTAGGACAGACTCTTGTGGTACTCCTCCTGTAATTTTGTAGCGTTGAGGTCCTTCGTCCGTGTCGTAGTGGAGCCACCTGTCGCTCAGGTAATCGCTGCAGGTACTTTGGGATGTTCAGCATCCCGAGTGAGGCCATTATTCTGCTCGAGGATGCCGAGTTGGTGGCGTTTTTGATGTCCAAAGTTGCCACCAAACAGTATTGTTTGTTTCCTCCCAGCCACCTGTTGCCTTCTATGGCCTGCCTGGCTATACGGTCCACGGCTTCCAGTGCATCTAGGGTTGAGCGAGCCTTTCTAAAGCCATACTGATTTTCTTAGAGCCCTACGGCACCCTCTATTGCCTCTCCGAGTCTGGCACTGACAATACTTTCCAGTATTTTGCCGGCCGTGTCTAGAAGGCAAATGAGCCTATATGACGACGGTTCATCCTTGTCTTTTCCTGGCTTTGGTATAAGCACCAGCTTTTGCTGCATCTACCGTTCTGGGAAGCAGGCTTGGGCCAGGCACTTAGTGTATGCACTGGAAAATGTGCTCGGGTACATGCTGATGGCCAGTTTGAGTGCCCGATTTGGGATCCCATCTGGCCCTGGTGCCTTGTTGTTTGGTACCTTCTGGGCTATGTTGACCAGCTCCTTTAGGGTCACCGGCGGTATCTGGTGGTCCGGGACACCGAGCGCTTCCGCTTGCCTCGTTTCCTGCGCTGGGAAAAGGTGCCTTATTATCTCTCCCAGTTTCTCAAAGTCTGTTGGGGTCACGTTTTTAACGGCGTTGGTTTTTTTCATGACCACCTGGTAGGTCTTTCCCCACAAGTGGTTTTCTGCTTCATCGCAAAGTTGCAGGAAGCACAGCTTTTTGCTGCTTTTTATTTTTAACTTTAGTATCTTCCTCTTTTGGGTGAAAACTTCCCTAAGCTCTATGGTAGGCTCTCCTAGCGCTTATGCATTCACGGCGTGCCTCCTCAATCGCTTGGTTCCACCAGTAGACTGGCTTGCGCCCCTTGAAGCTTTTACTGCGCTGCATGCTGGCGTCGCAGGCTTCCTTGACCTTTTCCACCAATGCCCGTTCGTTGTCCGCTAATTCCATCCCTTCCAGGGACGCTCTAAATGCTGGTATGTCGAGCGTATTTTCTTTGTAGTGTCGTCAAGTAATTGTCGGTGTGGCGGTCCTTCTCGTGCGGATGGTGCTTATAATTGCGCTATGGTCGCTCGCCGTGTAGGTCTCGCTAATTTCCCAGGACGCCGTCGCCGCCAAGCTTGCGCTTACGTAGGTGAGGTCGATTATACGACTGCGCTCCCGCTCTCCTAAATGTAGGAGTGGAACCCGTGTTTTGTAGGACTACGTCCAACGATGCGAACGTCTCAGTGACCACTCTTCCTCTGGCGTTTGTTGAGGCTGACTCCCACTCCGTTTACCACGCATTGAAGTCTCCAGCAATAATCGCAGGCGAGTGTGCTCTTATGTCGTTTCCCAGGCTGTCTATCGTCTCGCTAAACTCCTCTAGTATCCAGCTGGGTAGTAGCTAAAGTAGCAGCTAAAAACCCAAAGGTCTTTTAGCTTCGCCCTTACGTAGCCTTTTGATGCTTTCACGCATGCTAGATGTTGGGCCGGTTGCCCACATGTCCAGATTGCTGCTTTTCCCAATTGTTGGATCTATCCCACGTGTTGGATTTAATTGCTTTGTAGGGTTCGCTAAGAATTGCCAGGTCTATTTTGAACTCGGAAATTGTTTGGGTGAGAACATCCTGGACCACCCTGCAGTGGTTGAGGTTTAGCTGCATGACCCTTAGCATCTTTGTTGAGATTTTACCGCCTCGACATACGCTGGGCATTTAAAGCTCCCAGACGAAGGTCCGTTTTTTCTGTGCAGTTCGACGAGATATGGCCAAACGCAAGACACTTATAGCAGCGTTTTGGCGAAAAAATGGGTTAAATCTGGCAGATAACACATCCAATCCTTATTTTCCCCAAGTTTACCAACTTGTTCGCTGTGGGTGTTGGCAACAATAGTGCGGCTATCTGCAGGCCGTTTCTGGTGGCTCTCAGTGACTTTACGGCCTCCTCAGAAAGAGAGGTATGGCCTAGCTTACTATTTAGAGCCTCCACTATCTCCCCCTTGGTTGTGACTTCATTTAAGTCCATGATCTCAAGTCTGGTTTGCTTTAACCCCGAGAGCGTTTCCGACAGCCTTTTTAACCTCCTCCGCGCTGTGGTCTGGAGACTTCTTCAGTTGCAGCAGAAGATCTCCATTGGCCATCTTTCGGATGGTCTGTACGTCCCCACTGTGTTTCAGGAGTCTCATTTAACGGCCTTGAGGAGTTCCGCGTAGGTAATCTCCCCGACTCTTGCAACCCCGATGGCGTCTGGTCTGGCCCTGAAATGACTTTTTGAATTTCCCTTAGGGTTTCTGCCAGCTACTTGCTGGAAATCTTCGTGTCGCTTCTCTTGATGGTACACTCTTCCCGATGTACCCTCTTCATTGGTGGCGTACATTTTTGGCCTGCTACTGGCTCCCTTGCCCTTTTCGGTGTCGCTACTATCCTTTCTTTGCCACACAGCTTGTTGTTCGGCTCTCGGTGTGGATTGCGTTGTACTTTCCCTGCACTCCACTCCCGTGGCTACCTCCTGCTTGATGGAGGCCACTGCCGTTTTATGCAGCTCCACCAGCTCTGTTAGGAGATCGCGCATCGGCTGTTTGACGACCCTGTGGTCTTTAAACAGAAGGGAGAGGCCATTCACGTGATTGCCTCCAGGGACGTGATTGACTCCGCTTGTTTTGGCTGCTGTTCCACATTATGCTGGCCCTGGTCCATTGATCATCCATCGCCCGCGACAGGGCCTCAGATTTCTCCTAGACTTTCTAACGATGGTGGTTATACCACCCCTTTTCGGTCCCCAGAGCCACGTTTTCTGAGGCACCGCCTAAGCAGGAGGGTTGGAATTTGTCGGGTCCTTGACTTGCTGCCCCAAGTTCCCCTATCTAGACTAGTGAAGAAGTTCGGCTTTCGATTTTGAACTCTACGCTTCAACCCTTTCAAAAGCTGACTGCTACGAGTTGAATATCTTCTACTGGTTGAGCTCGGCCTAGAATTATGCAATTTTTCTTAGCTGATAGTAGCGGCTGGTTTTCGGCCTAGAATTATGCAATTTTTCCTAGCTGATAGTAGCGGCTGGTTTCTGTTACCGATTCTGGCTGTGGTTTGAACGCTTTCCAGCACTATCGGAGTGATCAGCTGTTTGTCCAGTTGCCAAAAAAAAAGGAAAAACGCGCAAATCGCCTGCGGGAAAACTTTGTTTTTGTTTTCCCAGTGGGAAGAGAGCGGGATAAAACAGAGTCTTGATGACTCCTCTACCCTCGGTGGAGCACCAGTTTTAATTTTAATAATCTAAGCTCTAAAATATTGTGTACTCAACGCACAGACCCACCCTGGTACGTACCGCCTCCTATGGGGATCACGCTCTTCACTTTGTTTAATCTATTCAGGACTGTTTAAGGCTTTCTAATTGGAAAAATTACACGTCTACACTCACTGACTACTCTGTGCGTCCCTAACAAAAAGCCCAACGTATACGAAGTCATCAACAATGACGAAGTACGTAAAGTAGTGACCTTGCAGATTAAAAATATGCTATGCTTCCTTAAACATGGTAAGAAAATAATCGCAAGATTTGACGTTCGCGATTTATATACTAATGGAATTCTTGATTTAGGTCAATTCTTTCAAAGCTTGCTTACTTGCATCTGTGATTATACAGAATTTTTTGGTAAAATCTGGATTTTGAAGTAAAGTAGGTTCCATAAGTTTTGTTTTTAAATATTGAAATGCATTTTGACATTCATACGTCCATTGAAAAGGAACATTCTTTTTACACAATCTGACTTCACTTGAAGTCAATCTGCCGTGAATAATCGTCGAAGTTTTTTATAAAACGTCTATAATAGTTACAAAATGATACGAAACGTCTAGCGCTGTCCGCGTCTTGCGGTACTGGGTAGTTCATAATTACATCATATTTCTTGTTGTCTGGAAGTATTCCTTTATCAGTGCATTTATGACCTAGAAAAGTCACCTCATGCATAAAAAATGAACATTTTTCTGGATGTAACTTCATTTTTTCAAAAACATCTGTTAAGTTTTTTATTAAGTCATCCATAACAAGAAAGGAAAGCTAACTTCGGGCGGAGCCGAAGTTGATATACCCTTGCAGAATATTCTGTAAATAATATTCTCCAAAATTATTCATATGATGCTTTCTTAATACTAAGCAAATCCCAACTTCCTAACTTTAAAAACACCAAAGTTATGGCATTTTCAATCGTTCAGTTATATGGCAGCTATAGGATATAAACGGCCGATCCCTATAAAATTTGGTAGGTTATACTGGTTCATCATCTTTTAATCTCAGTTTTTGCTTATAGAAATTATTTGTAGTTATTGATTCGGTTTCCAATCCGAATACATCGCTATATTGGATGCAAAGGCTTGAAAGCTGTGGTTTGAACTGTGGAGGAAAGTTTTTTGAAAGTTCAGATAATAAAGACTTTTCTCTATTTTGTAGATTGGTTTTGACTACATCATAGTTCGAAAGCGATTCATATGTTAGATTATCTGTACTGACTACTTGATCGGTATTTGTTGTGTTAAGAAGCCGTATAAAAGCGTTTTTGGATGTTGCTATGGTATTTGCAATGTAAATGATGATTTGCAATGATTTGGAATAAGTGCACTGTCTTTTGTTCTTTTGAATTAAGTTGAATTTTTCTAATAACTTGGGATTTTGCTGGCTTTGAGTTGTATTGGTATTGAGTTGTTGCCAGAACTGTGAGCTATTGGTACATGAATTGGAAATTTTAGGTTATTGGGTCTAATTATAAGCCAATCTTCAGATGGCTTGACGTCTAATTGACAGTTGTATTTAAAAAAAAATCTATTCCTAATATTCCATCACATGCAATAGGGAATTGTAGATTCACGATATGAAAATCGTGTAGGATTATATATTTAGTCGTCTGTATCTCGATAGAAACTAGACTTTTGGATTTGGTTATTTCTTGACCTATTCCTTTTATGTCTATAATATAATTGTTTTGAATGTCGCGAAAGATATCAGAAGTTTCTTTTAAAATTGATATGTCTGCACCTGTGTCTATTAGAAGGACAACATCTTTTCCAGTAGCCACATTGATAAAGGATACGAATATATTTTGACTGAGATTAATAGTGTGAACTTTTGCTTCTTCCATTGCTAAATATTTAAAGGGTCTTGGGAGTTTCCCGATGTATTTTGGGCTACTCTGACATTACTTTGATTGTTGTCGTTGCTGTGGCCTCTATTCAAGTTACCACGGCCCCTATAGTTTCCTCTATAATGGCCTCGTCCTTCATTGTTAGTCCTGGTGGTGATTGTAGTTATAAGTTGCCTCTATAATTTCCGCGACCAAGATTTCCGCTACGCTGTGGTTAATTCCTGTAGTATAGGCCAGTGTTTGACTGTCCAGTTGCTTATGTGCAACTATTTAAAAATTTGGATATGATAAGTTTTACCTTATCGATTGCGCAGTTTTTAGTGATTGCTTTAACTGCATGCTGTGTTGAATAACTTCTGGCTAACTCAAGGTTTAAACCATCAGTTATATACGCACCTTTAAGGCTTTTGTCATTTGTTCAAACTCTACAGCATATTGGTTAGCAGTTTTATTGCGTTGTTGTAGGTTTATCAGTTTTGCTGACAATACTTCTACAGTTTCGCCTTTGACATTGCTTTTTAATCGGGAAATGACTTCGGTTACTGTAGTTTCATTTCCTATTAGGTTTCTGGCAACACATTTTAGCTTTGTTTATACCCGTTACTCGTAGAGTAAAAGGGTATATTGTATTCGTGCAAAAGTATGTAACAGGTAGAAGTAAGCGTTTCCGACCCTATAAAGAGTATATATTCTTGTTCAGGATCACTAGCCGAGTCGATCTAGCCATTTCCTTATGTCCGTCTGTCTGTCCGTATGAACGCTGAGATCTCGGAAACTATAAAAGCTAGAAAATTCCCATTTTGCATGTAGATTTTAGGAGTTCCTACGCAGCGCAAGTTTGTTTCAAAATGGTGCCACGCCCCCTCTGACGCCCACAAGCCACAAGCTGTGGCCACAGTTTTGATGCTATTATGAAAATTTTTTTTGATATGTATTTGTTTCGTCAATACCTTTCGATTGGCCAAATAAAAGTTTGCCACGCCCACTCTAACGCCCAAACACCCATTAAACGCTTAAGCCTGGCTAGCGCCTACATTTCCGCCTTTCATGGCGTATACAATAGCGCCATCTAACGGATGACTTTGGAACAGCTGACCAAGGCGCTCAACAGAGTCAACGTTAATTCTCGATAAGGATTATTAACGGAAATTGCGATGGCTTTCATTTGTCAATACCGAACTATATCCCAAGAACTATGCAAATCAAGGTCTGAGTCAAACAATGGCGTATGTGTGTATGTTTGTAAGCATATACATATGTATGTATTTACATTGTACACAGTTGCAATTGCCCTGCAAAGGAGGCATATTTATATTAAGTTGTTTAGCTGAGTAACGGGTATCTAATAGTCGAGGCACTCGACTATAGCGTTCTCTCTTGTTATTATTAAAACAGCTAATTGTTCGTGTTCGCCTTTTATAGATTTCATTATTTCTAATGCATCTATAAAATTTGTTAAATTTTCAACTTTCCCATCGAAGACGGGTATAAGCTTGGATGCAGTATTAATTAAGTCAATATTAGTTTGTGCCATTGTGTTACTGAATTTTTACTCTATTACACTTGATTTACTATCAGAATCATTGCTATTTTGATCTGACATCAAAACAGCTGGGATGGTAAGATTTTGTACGTCTTGCTCTTCTATTTCTGGCTGTATTGAGTCAGATTCTACAGATTCTATTGATTTAAGGTCATCACCAAGTACCAAATGAGTGTTTAGTAAAGTTGGAACTGAAATATCCAATCTGCACTTTTGTTGTATTGTAATTAAATTAGATCGTAGTCTAAGTAAAAATTTTGATACTTGGGACCAATGTTCTTTATTTAGTTGTTGTCTTTGGCCATTTATACGTGCTTCATTAAAGCATGTTACTAATATTTCCGTATGTTTTTTTATTGTTGTTTTTTGAATTGGCCTATTTTGAGTTAATGTCTTAATTGATTTATTAAAGTCAATTTTTAGTTTATTTAATTCTTTGTATAATTCATTCCATTCCATTATATTATGAATATGAATTATTTTTTAAAGACCATCATCAATAATGTTCTGCCTAATGTCTGATGATTTGAGACGACAGATCTCACTTGCACACTTGGAATGGTAGTTAATACAATTGCCTTTTGTGTTTGTGTGCAATGTATTAAAGGAGAAAATTCTAAATTAAATATTTCCATATGAAGACATTAAAACTAATAGATGGTTATAGGGGTCGTTGAGACCAATTGTTGTATTCTTTCTTTAAAATATGCATCCCTATCATAGACTGCTCTAATTGCATTTAACGTGGCCATTTATAATTTTTTTTTTTTAATCAAGTAGCTTAATATCTTTATTCATGTATTTTTGAGTTTTAATTTTAAACAATATTTGTTTCTGCTTAGTATAACTTTATTTATCTGATAACGTTTTTTAATACATTTGTTGTTTTATACAATTTATATAGTACTTGCCCTACGATTATTAATAAAAAATAACAATAAGTATTGTCACTAATTTTAGTGTCTTTGATTTCCACTTTGTTTATTACATTTGCTGTCGAATCTACAGATTTTACATCTACTAAACCCATTTTGTCAATATGTTTGATTATTTCTTCAGATATAATTTCTTCTGTTTTACTTATTTTATTTGTCTCTATTGACATATACTTATTTTTTTTTACAGTTTTGCCTGCCTAGTGTTTGTGTGGGTTTACAGGCCCCACTTTAATTGGGCAGAAATGTTTCCGCTCAATTTTACAATTTTTATTTTTAATATTAAATTATTATTATCGCAGTGCATTAAAAAACATTTTTCTTTGGTGGGCGCTCTTAGAAACGTGTCGGTTCCTCTTCCTTGGCCCGGCTTGATGCACTGGGCGGTGCCGGTGCTGGCTGCACATGCTCTTCCTTCCACTTTGGGGCACCGGTGCTGGCTGCACAGGTCAATTTTTCAGTGGCTCTCCAACGGTCCGGGGCAATCGTTTGGGCTGTTGTCCGATCTTCTTGGTAATGGTTTGGGGGATGGAGGCTTGGATATTATTTTTTCTTTTATTATTTGTAATTTAACTGAGTGAGCTGCGGTTGTGGGTTGTCTTTTTTCGAGTCTTGATTTTAAAAAATCAAGCTTAGCCTGCAACTCTAGTGCAGTTGACCAAGCGGGAGGCGGAGTTTTGGTAAACAACAATGTGTGCTATTCTTTTATTTAATTTGCACTTTACGGCTCCGCGCTTTCCCATTCCGCACTCTACTAACTCAGATATTTTTATACCCGTTACTCGTAGAGTAAAAGGGTATATTGTATTCGTGCAAAAGTATGTAACAGGTAGAAGGAAGCGTTTCCGACCCTATAAAGTATATATATTCTTGTTCAGGATCACTAGACGAGTCGATCTAGCCATGTCCGTCTGTCCGTCTGTCCGTCTGTCCGTCTGTCCGTCTGTCCGTCTGTCTGTCCGTATGAACGCTGAGATCTCGGAAACTATAAAAGCTAGAAGATTGGCATTTTGCATGCAGATTTTAGGAGTTCCTACGCAGCGCAAGTTTGTTTCAAACAGGTGCCACGCCCCCTTTAACGCCCACAATCGCTTATATACGATTTTATTTAAATATAAATTTAAATATTTCGGAAAAGTAAAAATGCAGTTTTATTGTGTTTATCAATACCTATCGAAATGTAGAAGAAATTTTTCAAATCGGACCATTCGTTTAAAAGTTATGCGTGATCAAAGTTTCTATCTTTATCTCCCTCGCACTCCTTTTACCTGAGTAACGGGTATCTGATAGTCGGGGCACCCGACTATAGCGTTCTCTCTTGTTTTATTTAGTTTCTTCTCCAATCCGTGTAATCCATATCAGTGCCTTGTGAGGAGTTAAATAACTCCTCACAAATAAATTAGAGTTTGGAGAAATACAGCTGGTGAGAGTTTGGAGAAATTACAGCTGGTGAGAGTTTGGAGAAATACAGCTGGTGAGAGTTTGGAGAGATTACAGCTGGTGAGAGTTTGGAGAATACAGCTGGTGAGAGTTTGGAGAGAACGTGTAACGGTTGAAGGCGACGGACTTTGGACCGAGTGTGGTGCCGTGCGCAAAACCGAAAAAGGAGGAGCCGAGAATTAACGGGATACGCCGGCCTATATAAGCGGGCCGAGCGCAGGAAGCGGGATGAGTCGATCACAAGGAGTCAATCCAGCAAGATCAGTAGACAAGTAGTAAATCAGTGAGGAAAGCAAGTCAAGTCAATATCAGGAGGAAGCAGAGCCGCGCCGAGTCAACAGGAGCAAGATCGCTACATCAAGACGTTCGGGACTTAGAGTTGAAGTCGCCGAGCTGAGAAACAGGTAGCTGAGGTCCTTGAGGCATCAGGCGGCTAAGTCCAGGCGCTTTGTTCCAATTCTTGTTGCGACGTGAGCTTGGCGTATTGCTCGGCGAGTCCGACGGAAGTGAATAGAAAGAGTCCTTCGACAGAGAACCGTGGGCTCGAAAGGGAAGTTGTCCAGAACTAGCGGCCGGGCGAAAGCAATTGCCACATCGAATTCCGCCTGAATCGACAGGCGAGAATTGTGCAGGCCCTGGTGCGACTAGCCACGAAGGACGCGCGTCTGAACCACGGGTGTCTCGAGAGGCGTATGCGTCGAGAGCACGGTAATTCACCGCCAGAGTCCTAGACAGGCAACTGACCGAATCTCGAGAGCCAAAGACCGCTGCACCTAGTCTCACTAGAGCACGCCGTGAGCAGAGCAAGGGCATCGAGGACACGAGGAGCGACGAGCAGTCATCGCAGGCCCAGCGGCAACCAGACCATTCTACAACACATCCAGTCCACGGCTAAGAGGCGAGGGCGGAAGCGTTCGTCTTGAACCTAGCGTCCTGCCACAGGGACTGCATTGGCGGCCTTCCGGCGTACGCTTGAACCGTCAGGTGGAAACTGTGCAGGCGTCTGGTGCGACCGGCCGGGACAGATCCAGGGACAGGAGGCTATGGCTGCGAAAGGCGTACGCTTTGAGAGCCCGGTGCCTGTTCACCCTAGTCTGGGAACGGTGACGCATCCCTAGACCCTCAGAAGCCCCGAGGCCAGAGACAGCGGAGGCGTTACGGAGCAGCGAGCAGCGAGGCAGCGGAGAGCGACGGTGGAGCTACAACAATTCTTCAAGGGAGGCGTTGAGATACCCAACTGTCACCATTAGTCCCAGGCCGAGGGACAAGTCGGCGAATAAAGATCCTTGTAAATATCCTAACCTTCTGTGCGTTCTCACTAGACAATCGGGCGGTCACGTCTATATAAATTTGGTGGGACGAACAACACACATCTTCTGAGCTAGCCGCACGATACTCGTAGCGAGCAGACCAAACAAAATCAGTTCGTTACAGCCTTTAAAAATGTTTGAGTTTCTTCTCCATTAGTCCTGCAATCTTCGGATCCTGGTCCTTGGTCCTGTCACGGTCGCCATGTATTGGTATTGATTAAGAATACACAAGTTGTATTTTATTTAGTATCTTTATTTAGCGGAGCAGGCAACGGTGCCGCTTCCCATGTTTAAATCAATCTGTTATTTTTCCTTCTTTCTTAAGGTCTGGCTAAGGCTAAGACTCATAGCCGCGCTGCCCACAATCGGCAGCAGAGAGACGGCTATGTATATATTATTTAATATGGCTATGCTCTCTTAAGCTTGAGCGCCAGGGTATGTGCACATATATAAGTTCGGTTGCGAGGTCCGCGTATGTGACAGTATGCTGACACTTGCATTTTCTGTGAACGGGCCGAGGCATACCGATCAGTTCATATTACGGCCACTTGGGCTTGTGACCGGAGCTTTGATTATGTAAACACTACAACAAAGTGTTAAAGTCTTCGTTGCTGGCGACTGTGTGTAGTCCTCCGTGATCCGGAGGGATTGACTAACTCCGGGTTGGCTAATTCTGGTTGAATAACTCTGGTTGACTGACTGCTGTTGACTAACTGCGGTTCTGTTGATCCGCCGGCCTTATATACTGGCACAGCCGACCTCGGGTGTCCTCCTCAGAGAGAACTTCGGGCGTACAAGCGAGATCGGCCCTATGCTGCCTACTTCGGGCGACTGTGACGTCGTCGCTAACTTTTTCGTCTCTCTTCGGGGCGCGTTGGTCTGTCCTCCTCTGTTTGTAAGCTTCGTGAAGCTTCGTGCCTATATTTCGCGACGTGTGCGCCGACGTAGTGTTCGTGCCTATGTTTCGCGTCGTGTGCGCCGACGTTGTGTTCGTGCCTATATTTCGCGTCGTGTGTCCGTGTCTAAGTATGTTCGTCCGCGTCCGAAAAATGTGGTCATGACACCCGCGTGCTTCTTGACACAAAATTCCCTCTAACCTCAATAAACTTCCTCCTATGCTGTCCAAACTGGGGGGCTTTAATCCACGGTGGATGTCGATGTCCTTGACGTCCTGCATGTCCTATCTAGTCCCTGTTCGGGCGCCATTCTGTAAGGATGCTAATCACGGGCCAGGATACATTCAAAGACGTACCAGGGTCCTCCACAGAAATATTTATATATTTGGGGTCCAGGTGCGACGGCTACGTAACCCGTGAGCCGCCGGCCTGGCTTCTTGGGAAGTCCGAGGTGGTTAGCGGTCCCGACAGCCGGGAGCCGTATACAGTTCGGAAAGAGGTGGGAGTGGCTTCCATGACCGCTGCGTCCACGATCCCGAGCACTGAGTCCGGTGAGGATCTCGAGGAAGTGGTCTTCGCGGCCGCGGCGTTTGCAACCCCGAAAACACGGGTGCCGCTCCTGCCTTGGCTGCCGAGCCACGTGAGGGACTGGGGGAGGAAGATGGAGGAAACCTTGCCGAAATATAATGTTTTGTTAAGTGTTTTATTTCCCCTTTGACATAAATGGTTCCCAACTCTAACTCATATTTGTCTCACCGCTACGAGAGTTGCTCCCGTAGCGTGCGGCCCGAGTCCTGTCTCACCGGCTCCTCCTATTCCTCCATCGTCATGGAGGCCCACCTATACACTGATGCCAAAACCAACTCCCCGATCGGCGAGCAGAGGAGCGTTCGTGAACCGTGCTCGGCCGCCGATCCCTTTGCTGTTCGTGGGCGTTCTCGCTTTCGGCCGGCTCGAGAGCTTCGAGTCGGCGTCTGGCTTCGGTTCGTTGTCTGCACGTCGGCGCTGTTGCTAAGGGCGCCCTTCGGGTGTTGATCGCCGATGCTGTTCGGCTCGGTTGATTCTAGTTGCTCTGCCCGGCGCTCTGCCGGGTGTGCATCTCTGCCGGGAACCTATCGGATGTGCGTCTCTGCCGGTATGTTTGGCTCTGCCGCTGTGTTCCGATGTGGCTCTGCCGGTGTTGGATCTCTCACTACGTGTGTGTTGGCGCTGGCGGCGGGCTAGCCAGGCCCGGCCGTGTACATGTCGATCTAGCGGTGTAGCCCTTACGCTACTATTTACATGCCCTTCATGGGACTTTCTACCTCGGCCCTATGCTACTATTTACATGCGCTTCATGGGATTTTCCACTTCGGCTCTATTCTAATTTATAATCTTTGGCCCTACCCTAACTTACAATCTACTAACTTATTATCCTAACTTTAATCCTTTTCTTAATCTATATATTTCTAAATATGTACACATATATATTTGTGATATTCATTCAGTTCCTCACAAGATACAGGCAATCTTTTTTTTGCGGTGTACACGACAACTGGTCACAGAATCATCTGATTTTAAACAAGAAAGGAAAGCTAACTTCGGGCGGAGCCGAAGTTAATATACCCTTGCAGAATTTTCTGTAAATAATATTCTCCAAAATTATTCATATGATGCATTCATAATACTCATAAAAATCCCAACTTCCTAACTTTAACAAGAGAGAACGCTATAGTCGAGTGCCTCGACTATTAGATACCCGTTACTTAGCTAAACAACTTAATATAAATATGCCTTCTTGTATGTTTTTCGCCGCTCGAATTAGCTCCCGATTTTTATGTTAAAATCGGTACCCAGGGAACACCTCCAATTTGGCTAACTTGATTTAATTTGCATAGTTCTTGGGATATAGTTCGGTATTGACAAATGAAAGCCATCGCAATTTCCTTTAATAGAAATCCTTATCGAGAATTAACGTTGACTATGTTGAGCGCCTTGGCCATCTGTTCCAAAGACATCCGTTAGATGGCGCTATTGGTACCACGGGCCATGAAAGGCGGAAATGTAGGCGCTAGCCAGGCTTAAGCGTTTAATGGGTTTTTGGGCGTTAGAGTGGGCGTGGCAAAATTTTTTTTGGCCAATCGAAAGGTATTGACGAAACAAATACATATCAAAAAAAAATTTTCATAATAGCATCAAAACTGTGGTCACAGCTTGTAGCTTGTGGGCGTCAGAGGGGGCGTGGCACCATTTTGAAACAAACTTGCGCTGCGTAGGAACTCCTAAAATCTACATGCAAAATGCCAATCTTCTAGCATTTATAGTTTCCGAGATCTCAGCGTTCATACGGACAGACAGACAGACAGACGGACAGACAGACGGACAGACGGACAGACAGGACAGACGGACAGACGGACAGACGGACATGGCTAGATCGACTCGACTAGTGATCCTGAACAAGAATATATATACTTTATAGGGTCGGAAACGCTTCCTTCTACCTGTTACATACTTTTGCACGAATACAATATACCCTTTTACTCTACGAGTAACGGGTATAAAAACACCAAAGTTATGGAATTTTCAATCGTTCAGTTATATAGCAGCTATTGGATATAGTCGGATGATCCCAATCAAATTTGTTAGGTCGGATTGATTGGCCAAATATAAAACCCATAGAAAATCCCAACTTCCTAACTTTAAAAACACCAAAGTTATGGTATTTCCTATCGTTATATGGGAGCTATAGGATATAGTCGGCCGATCCTTATGCAATTTTGGTAAAAAAGCCATAAAAATCCCAACTTCCTAACTTTACAAACACCAGAGTTATGGCATTTCCTATAGTTCAGTTATATGGCAGCTATAGGATATAGTCGGCCGATCCCAGCCGTTCCTACTTATATACTGCGTGCAAAGGAAAGAAGGGTGTGTGCAAAGTTTCAATTCGATATCTCTAAAACTGAGAGACTAGTTCGCGTAGAAACAGACAGACGGACAGACGGACATGCTTATATCAACTCAGGAGGTGATCCTGATCAAGAATACATATATATACTTTATAGGGTCGGAGATGTCTCCTTCACTGCGTTGCACACTTTTGACCATAATTATAATACCCTCTGCAAGGGTATAAAAACCAATTTGCATTAGTTAAAGGACAAGATTCCTTAGATATTTGTTGATCTAAAAATAATAAATTAAAAAAAAACTCGACAGCGTTACTTGAGGAAATTAGTGGAGAAATAAAATCTCAGAACGATCCGTCCGATAGATTTTGCAGGATCGTGTACAGTGACTTTAAAATGGAACTTCGGAAGTTTTACTCGGATGAATCTAAAATTTTAACACAATATTCTCAAAATGTTGTGCATTCAAAAAAAATAAATACAAAATATTGCAAAAAAAATGTACATGCTATACCCTTAAAGAAAAATTTTCCGATACAATTTAATTGACAGCTCACTGACATATGTTTGAAATATAGTGACATATTCGGACTCAAATCCGAAACAATCATAACAAATAACTTTTACAAACAAAATAATGAGAGAGAGCGAACGGCAAACGTACACAACTGGCGTACACATTTTTTGTCAGGCTTTTTTTTCACCTCGGTACTCTGATCGACAAAAAAATACCAGAAAATTTCATAGCATTGCCAGTCTGCTGAAAAGAACTTTGGGTGAAAGAATACAAAATGTAATCTTTTGGAGGGCGCTTCTCAATGAACATTTTAAAAAATTGAAGGAAAAATAAAAAAAACCGTAAAAGTCGATTGCAGGAGTTTTCTTGTTAATCTTTTGGGGTTCCTCTTGTCAGAGCAGTGTTTCTTAGGTCAAAAATGTACCAAAAAACACCATAAAAAACTTTAAAAAATCGCTTGTTAGAACGAAGTGCAGCTATGAACTTAACTTACCAAAAAATTATCAGTTAATAAAAAAAACAAGAGAGAACGCTATAGTCGAGTGCCTGGACTATAAGATTCCCGTTACTCAGCTAAAAAACTTAATATAAATATGTCTTCTTGTATTATCTTTGCCGGGCAATTGCAACTGTGTACAATGTAACTTTATTTGATTTGCATAGTTCTTGGGATATAGTTCGGTATTGACAAATGAAAACCATCGCAATTTCCTTTAATATAAATCCTTATCGAGAATTAGCGTTGACTCTGTTGAGCACCTTGGCGAGCTGTTCCAAAGTCATCCGTTAGATGGCGCTATTGGTACCACGGGCCATGAAAGGCGGAAATGTAGGCGATAGAAGGCCTAAGCGTTTAATGGGTTTTTGGGCGTTATAGCCAATGGGTTAGAGCCAATCGATAGGTATTGACGAAACAAATACATATCAATTAAAATTTTCAAAATAGCATCAAAACTGTGGCCACAGCTTGTGGCTTGTGGGCGTCAGAGGGGGCGTGGCACCATTTTGAAACAAACTTGCACTGCGTAGGAACTCCTAAAATCTACATGCAAAATGCCAATCTTCTAGCTTTTATAGTTTCCGAGATCTCAGCGTTCATACGGACAGACAGACAGAAGGACAGACAGACGGACATGGCTAGATCGACTCGGCTAGTGATCCTGAACAAGAATATATATACTTTATAGGGTCGGAAACGCTTCCTTCTACCTGTTACATACTTTTGCACGAATACAATATACCCTTTTACTCTACGAGTAACGGGTATAACTACTGTTGAATTTAAAGTGTATTATTTTCTAATTTTTTTGAACAGCAGCAGACTTGTTTTGCCAAGGTGGTTGATAAAATCTTGTAAAGGATCGTTCCCGCAAGTACAATTTTTGAATTTTCACTGCTTGTGAACTAACCCAGCTGAATGAAAGTACGACCGACGCTTAATTCTGATGAACTCTCGAAAATGCAGCCACATTGGAAAGATTAACTCGTTTTTTGATCTGAGCACTAGGCTTCAAGGACAATAAAAAAAATATAGAGCACCGCATAGTCATCAAGACGTGATAAAGGAACACGTAGATAAGCTAATAAAAGATAATTTAGTTAAAGAATCTATATCAGCATATAATAGCTCTCTTTTACAAGTACCCAAAAAAAACACTCCCAAGTTCAAATGATAAACAAGAATGGAAGCTAACTTCGAGCGGAGCCGAAGTTGATAAACCCTTGCTGAATATTCTGTAAATAATATTCTTCAAAATTATTCATATGATGCATTCTGAATATTCATAAAAAATCCCAACTTCCTAACTTTACAAACACCAATGTTATGGCATTTCCGATCAATCAGTTATATGGTGGCTATAGGATATAGTCGGCCGATCCCAGCCGTTCCGACTTACACTTATACTGCGTGCAAAGGAAAGAAGGGTGTGTGCCAAGTTTCAATTCAATATCTTTAAAACTGAGAGACTAGTTCGCGTAGAAACCGACAGACGGACAGACGACCATGCTTATATCAACTCAAGACGCGATCCTGATCAAGAATATATATACTTTATAGGGTCGGAGATGTCTCCTTCACTGCGTTGCACATTTTTGACCAAAATTGTAATACCCTCAACGGAAAAAAATATTTAAATCTATTATTTAAATCTATTTCTCAAAAGTTGGCATTTTCATTTAGGAAAAATTCGAAGAAGTTGAATTTTATTGATTTATTGATGTTGATACCTATGATAGCCATATTTTATGACTTAGTAAAAATTTTCGTATATGTATGTGTATCAGTGCTTAAAGACAATTCTAAATTACGTTTAAAGTTAAGTCTGAAGAACTCACCAAAATTATCGCGTTTCTGATCGTTCAGGTATATATCAGCTATACGATATAGCAAGTCCCATCTTCCTAACTTTACAAACACCAAAGTTATGGCACTTCCTTATGATATTTTTTAGGTCAGATTGATTTGTCAAATACAAAACGCATAAAAAATCTCAGCTTCCTAACTTTATAAACACCAACGTTATGGTATTTCAGATCGTTCAGTTATATGGCAGCTGTAGGATATAGTCGGCCGATTCTTATGAAATTTGGTAGGTCAGATTGATTGGCCAAAAATCAAACCCATATAAAATCCCAACTTCCTAATTTTACAAACAGCAAAGTTATGGCATTTCCGGCTATAGAATGTAGTCGGCAGATCCCGGCCCTTCCGACTTATATACTGCGTGCAAAGGAACGGAGGGGGTGTGCAAAGTTTCAATTCGATATCTTTCAAACTGAGAGACAAAAAGGTATGTGAAATATTATGTCTGTTGTTGATGTGGACTTTTCTTTTTAAAAAATCGAAAAAACATAACATGTATGCGTCTGTATCTTGAAAACGTACCTCTACAAAAGGGTTTAATGGTAATTGCTTAATTATGGGGCATAAATACAATAAAAAAAAAAATAGGTTATTTGAAAAGGTGTTATTGTATACCATTGAAGTCCGTTTCTATTCGGTAATTCGGCCGGTAACACCTGCGCCAGCAATTTCTCTCGACTTGCCCGTCATCTGAAAACAGTTATTTTGTTTATATATATTTTAAAAACTGTTGTTAATTTTTAAAGGCTTCGTACCATTACAAGTAAAATGCACTCTCAAAAGAACGTTAATATTTTTTATTAGTCTGTTATAATGTCAATTTATGAATGCTTTCATTAATAAAATAGCTAGGGATAAATAGCTGCTTTTGAACACAAAAACAAAACACAATACTGAGCTATATTAATGTGCTATTTTTTTATACTGTAATAAATAGATATTGAGAAATAAATTTAAACAGCGTCAGCGGGACTTTGGAATTCCGACAATGCATGTATAGGGTTCTGAACCTTTTTTTGAGAACCCTTACGAACTTTAGCTCGAACTTCTTCTGGTTTTTCCGGCCTGACCAAAGGTTTCTTCTCCGGAGCTTTCATTTTCCACACCACAATTGGAGACTATAACGTAAATTTAAATTAATTTAAATCCTTCGACTCAATATAAAGAGGTTAAACTTACAGATACTGTTCCTTGTCTAGTATATTTTGTAGATGCCACATATGAGTATTTTACTGTTAGTACAACAGCATTCATTAAATTTTTAGCAGCTTGAATCAACGATGTTGCGCTATCCAGCTTAAAAGAATTTGTTGTTTTATTGCAACAATTCGCCACTTATGTTTTGAACGTCAGCTTTTACTTTTGAAGTTATTTGGATTTGATGACAATAAAGGGCAATACGTTGCAAATATGCTAATAGGTCCTTTTTGTGCTGCTTTCTGGGCATTGTTCTGCTATTTCTCTGGTTAGTTTATCCAGTTTTGTACCAGCTTCTGAAATTTTTTTAGCTGCGTTGATAACATCCATAGTAGTTTTTAAAGGTCCCCGTCCTCTGAAATTACACATTTCAAAATAAGTATCTCAAAATATACAGTTGAATTGGGAAAATATTTTCAAGAAGAATGTTATATTTAGTGTTAAGGGTTAAAGATACTTTTGGCTTTAAACCAGTGAAGGAGAAATTTCCGACCCTATAAAGTATATTATTCTTGATCAGCATCACCAGAGTCTATCTTGCCATGTCCGTCCGTCCGACCGTCCTTTTTTGTTTTGTGATTTGTAATATTTAAATACTATGGAATTATGGTTTTAATTAAATTATCATTTAGCTCCTATAGAAAAATCATTAAAAAAAAATTTTTTTAAATATATTTTGCTGTTTTTTCTTTTCGATCAAAATTGTTATATTTGAGATATAGTAGTTATTTACTATATCAGAATTACGCTTTTAGTTTTGTCAAAATCGGACAACAATATCATATAGCTGCCATAGAAACGATGGCAAAATACTGCTCAAAATCGACATAGATTCATTGTTTTTTGTTATATAGGCTAGATATCGAAATGTATTCCTTTTGTAATAACTGCAAGGGTATATAAACTGCGGGTTGTATGCTTCCTTTCTTGTTTAATATGTTTTAAAGTTAATGGCAATTAAGCAATGTTTTTTTTTAGAAATACTGTTGACTTTTGTTTCAAAGTGTTTTATTTTTTTAATAAATACTGAAACAGATTTTTAATGAAAATGTAACTAATATTAATGTAACGGTCAGCTAAATTATTTTAACTAATTCTATTTTAAGATTATATAACTAAATTGTTTACTTTATATAAAATAAAAGACAAGGGCTGAAAAAGATGTTTTTTAAAATGAAACCAAAATACATAATCGTCAGAAATTAAAAGAAAATAAACTGTAAGAAGCCTTGTAATTTAATTGTAAAAATACGGCTTTGATAGAAATAATATGTTTGTCAAAATCAACATCATTTTACTTTTTGTTGATTAAAAGCCCTTTAAATTATTATTCTTATTTGGTGAACGGCGATCAATAGTCATTCCCTAACATCGATATCCAAGCGGAATGTCATTTAACAGCGGGCCTAAGCTGAAGTCTGTGATCGAATTCTAAACCCTTCTGATAGAAGCCATGAAGATTGGATACATTTTTCTAATACGAGTCACACTACTGGTTGCCAAACATTTCACAATCTGAAATCCCTCTTGTCTGGCGAAGCGCTCGCAATGGTCAAACATATTTCCGATATTAATTAAAATTACAAGTAAGAAAACAATTACACTAATCATACTCTGGAAAATATTTCGGTCGTGGGTTCTCAAACACTATTGCCAACCATCTTCGCAGACGTTATCGTCAAAAAAAAACGATAAAATATTTGTATTCCCCATAAATAAAATGATTAAAATTAAATTTAAATATTTTAAACATTTGGCAGATGTTTAACACTTGGAACTAAATAAATACATAAATAACAATAACATACAACTAAATTGCAATTTTTACAAACTCAGACTCTGCCACTTAGCTAACTCCAATGATAATTAAATGCAAAATTATTTATATTAAATAAGTGCCATGCAAAATAGTTCAATGAGCGACGAACAAA
Source organism: Drosophila fuyamai (assembly GCA_018153365.1). NCBI lineage: Eukaryota > Metazoa > Arthropoda > Insecta > Diptera > Drosophilidae > Drosophila > Drosophila fuyamai. Next base: position 102,961 of record JAECXW010000402.1, on the reverse strand, counting down.
AGCATGAGCGCAGAAGCTCAGAAAAACAAAGAAACGGCTTCTGCTCTTACTTCTCAACCCGGGATACCGCAGTAGAAAAATCATCGTTAAAGAGCAACTCGGCTCTATTGACAATTGATAGCCAAAAAGCACTGTCTTGCTCACCCGCTCTCCTCACTCTCACGTCATGGAGTTCGCAGTGTAAAACCACCATTCCTGCAACTGCAGTAAATCCAACATCAAGAACTACAGAAGCTGCCAATATAGCCAACGACTGCAGCGACTGCAAATAAAACAAATTCTGAAATGGATCGCTACATTCAGATCAAGCGTAGGCGTAGCACATAAAAAAATCCAGCGGGCAACAAAGCAAAAATAAATTGCGAATAGAAGATCAATGAAAAACCCGAGAGATCCAATAACAACAGATTTTTTCTCTTGACGGAGACTGATAAAAACAAGCCGAAGTTTAAATGCCCTAGCAGTCGACTACATTTTGATTTCTATGCATATATTACTAAAAACAATGAAGATTTGTAGATTTTGTGCTGCATTTTGCCATCGTTTCTATGGCAGCTATATGATATTGTTGTCCGATTTTGACAAAATTTAAAGACTAATTCTGATATAGTAAATACTTACTATATCTGAAAGGAATATGTTGGTTTGTTTTGACATTTTACAATAATTGTAGCTATTGGATAACTCAAGGAATATTTTAATAAAAAAAAAACAGAATACATTTTATATATATATATTTTTTTTTAATTTTTTGATGATCTTAACGGCGCTTTATGATAAAGATGTCCGATTTTAATTTAACTAAAACAAAATTAACAAGAAAGGAAAGCTAACTTCGGGCGGAGCTGGAGTTGAGATACCCTTGCAGAATAATATGTAAAATATATTCTCCAAAATTATTCACCAAAGTTATAGCATTTCCAACCGTTCAGTTATAAAGCAGCTATAGGATATGGTCGGCCGATCCTTATGATATATGGTTGGTCGGATTGACTGGCCAAATATAACCCCCATAGAAAATCCCAACTTCCTAACTTTACAAACACCAAAGTTATGGCATTTCCGATTAATCAGTTATATGGCAGCTATAAGTTATAGTCGGCCGATCCCGGCCGTTCCGGCTCATATACTGCGTGCAAAGGTAAGAAGGGTGTGTGTAAAGTTTCAATTCGATATCTTTAATACTGAGAGACTAATTTGCATAGAAACAGACAGACGGACATGCTTATATCAACTCAGGAGGTGATCCTGATCAAGAATATATATACTTTATAGGGTCGGAGATGTCTCCTTCACTGCGTTGCACACTTTTGACCAACATTATAATACCCTCTGCAAGGGTATAAAAAGAAAAATAATACTTGCGGTAAAAAAGGTGCAGTAGTTTTGTCGTTTTGAGACCCCTAATTATTTATTAATCGAAGGTAATTTTAAAACGTAATAGACACATTTTTAATCGAAATGAAACTTGATAACAAAGAAACAGTACAACAGTTAATTTAAAATAAAAACTTTAAGTTAAGAAATTTTCCTTCTACCGTCCGAAGTCCGTAAAAATTAAGGAAAAGTTAAAATGGTGGTCAGCCTCCATAATTAACTTCGCTTAAAAATTATAAATTATAAAATTTCCCTTTATATTATTGATAAAGAAATCAAGATATGTTCCGCTGTTTTTGTACTTAGCTCAATTTGAAGGTAAAACTATTTTGCAATCATCATTTTACATGTGACGCAGATCGTGTAAAATTGCCAAAATTTGATTTGGAGTTAATTTCGAACAATACAGCGCTGTTTTTATACCCTTGCAGAGGGTATTATAACTTCAGTCGAAAGTGTGCAACGCAGTGAAGGAAACGTTTCCGACGCTATATACATATATATATCTTAATGAGCATCACTAGGTGAGTCGATCTAGCCATGTCCGAACGTACGTAGGATATAGTCGGACGATCCTTAAGAAATTTGGTAGGTCGGATTTATTGGCCAAAAATAAAACCCATAAAACTTCCCAACTTCCTAACCTTACAAACACAACAGTTATGGCATTTCCGATCAAGTTAGCTTTCCTTTCTTGTTATACCCTTGCAGAGGGTATTATATTTTTGGTCAAAAGTGTGCAACGCAGTGAAGGAGACATCTCCGACCCTATAAAGTATATATAATCTTGATCAGGATCACCTCCTGAGTTGATATAAGCATGTCCGTCTGTCTGTTTCTACGCGAACTAGTCTCTCAGTTTTAAAGATATTGAATTGAAACTTGGCACACACCCTTCTTTCCTTTGCACGCAGTATATATGTAAGTCGGAACGGCTGGGATCGGCCGACTATATCCTATAGCCACCATATAACTGATTGATCGGAAATGCCATAACTCTGGTGTTTGTTATGTTAGGAAGTTGGGATTTTCTATGGGGGTTTTATATTTGTCCAATCAAACCGACCTAACAAATTCAATTTCATGAGGATCGGCCGACTATATCCTATAGCTGCCATATAACTGATTAATCGGAAATGCCATAACTTTGGTGTTTTTAAAGTTAAGAAGTTGGGATTTTTATGAGTATTAAGAATGCATATGAATAATTTTGGAGAATATAATTTACGGAGTATTCTGCAAGGGTATATCAACTTCGGCACCGCCCAAGTTAGCTTTCCTTTCTTGTTTTATTAATTATTTTGATAAACAGAAAGAAAAAATTTTGAATTTCTTGGCTCAGAGAATCTCAAAGTTTTTTTATAAAATGTTTTTTTAAGTAACATACGAAGAAAAAACTATTTTCAATCCAGAAAAATATCATTAAGATCACTTACGATTTGGAGGCGCAAAATAATATGTGGGCATACTTTAAATCTTACCTGGTAAAGTCGGTCATTTCCATCATAATCATACACATATGTTTGGCAAGAAAAATAATGTCATTTCCAGTGTCATCCCATTTCGCAACTTCAGAGTCAAAGGTAAGTTTCTCCCTACGGAACAACTCAACCTGTTGAGCAATTTTTTGTTTATCTTCTTCTGTCATTTTTCGCATGGCTTCCTGAAATAAATGACTTGTTTCACACACACCAACGAATTTTATTTTGCACCATGTCTTACTCTAGCTGTACATATGCCACTTATATCCGGATATTCGTCAACCGTTTGATCGCCAGTATGAGCACTTGCTAAAAATATATATTGAAAGAAAATATAAAACGGAGAATAGATGTTAGCTTCTCACAAAACTTCCACAACTTATACCCAAACTACCTCAAAAAATGCATGTATATTTTGTTTTAATTACTATTATTATATTATTAAATTATATTTAAGATATCTATAAAATAATTGTATTGTTATTGAATTACTCGAGGTCATACGTTGGTTATATTTTAATTTCTTCTATAACAACAAGAGAGAACGCTATAGTCGAGTGCCTCGACTATTAGATACCCGTTACTCAGCTAAACAACTTAATATAAATATGCTTTCTTGTATGTTTTTCGCCGCTCGAATTAGCTCCCGATTTTCATGTTAAAATCGGTACCCAGGGAACACCTCAAATTTGGCTAACTGTTCCAAAGTCATCCGTTAGATGGCGCTATTGTATACGCCATGAATGGCGGAAATGTAGGCGCTAGCCAGGCTTAAGCGTTTAATGGGTTTTTGGGCGTTAGAGTGGGCGTGGCAAACTTTTATTAGGCCAATCGATAGGTATTGACGAAACAAATACATATCAATTAAAATTTTCATAATAGCATCAAAACTTTGGCCACAGCTTGTGGCTTGTGGGCGTCAGAGGGGGCGTGGCACCATTTTGAAACAAACTTGCGCTGCGTAGGAACTCCTAAAATCTACATGCAAAATGCCAATCTTCTAGCTTTCAGCGTTCATACGGACAGACAGACAGACGGACAGACAGACGGACAGACGGACAGACGGACATGGCTAGATCGACTCGGCTAGTGATCCTGAACAAGAATATATATACTTTATAGGGTCGGAAACGCTTCCTTCTACCTGTTACATACTTTTGCACGAATATAATATACCCTTTTACTCTACGAGTAACGGGTATAAAAACGACAGAACTCCACCTATGTTAAAACCAATGAACTTTGGCAACTCACAATTGCCAAAAAAAGCTTCTCTGATCGTAACATTGGCAGTTTCTGACGCTCTGCTTCCATCCCCGTAGATAGCTGATGAGTCTGAGGTGACGTGCAAACGAAACTAGCTAGTCCTATCATAGTTGGGTTCACTCCCCAGGGAGTGTAAGTGTGATGAAAGTTAAGTGGAAGAAATCGTTGTGTTATAGAAGAAATTAAAATATAACTAACGTATGACCTCGAGTAATTCAATAACAATACAATTATTTTATAGATATCTTAAATATAATTTAATAATACACTACAATTATTGTTTAACAAGGTCGATACATAAACAAAAGGAATCCACTCGCCCTAAATTCAGCAATTAAAAAACAATCTTTAAAATATTGAAAATTTATAACAGTTTTCGATTTTTAAATTCATCTAAACATTATTAAAGACAAAGTAGAAAGTAACAATAAATTAAGTCGATTTTCCGATATATTTTTCTATCGTTCAGCGATATGAAGTAGTTGTTTAATTGTTATTTTTAAATTGTGTAATTTATAAGTTATGTTTCATGTTATTCGTAATCTAGCTGTGTCCGTCTGAAAATATAATTCCTAGAGATTGAATACGAAAATTTTAGTGATACATATATCACAAATTTGTTTAAAAAGTTGTTCACGCCCACTGCAACGAATAACGGGTATCTACTAGTCAGGTTTCTCCTTGCTATAACCTTTCAGGAGGTTCTGGCAAATGTATAGAATGCAGTGCAGGAAAATTTCTATTCTATAAGGTATGTATATATAAGAAAACTATCTGCATGAAACTTTTCCATAAACCTTTTATTGCACGATGGGGCTGGATGGGACGATTAAAAAATTATAATTTCAAAGTTCTATAAGAGAAAATCAATCCGAATTCCGTTTCGGTTATTCAGTACGGATTCGATTTCAGTACAGATTTTGTAACGACGAATGAAAATCTTTACAAATTATATATATATTATTTAAAAAAAAAAAATTTTAAATTAAAAACAAAAATGTTATAATATTTTAAGGTATTTAAACACACCTAGTTTAAAATTATCCCATGTTTGACTAGTCTCAGTTATCTGTATGTGTGTGTTGTTTGTGTTTAGTTCCTAGACCATGTGTAGTGATTTTACTTTGATATGCGTCATTTTTACCCTTGTATGAGAACAGTTAGAGGTTTTGCTATTTCTTGCTTAATCGTTTATAAACCGTTTATAATAGCCAGTCATGTCCAGAAAACAACGGAGATCTTTAAACTTTTTGGACTTGAAAATTATATAGTTGTCTTGGCTCCAATGTGGCCTTTATCTTTTAGTGCTAAAAATATATTCCGAAGTTCGTTTTAACTAAGAACGATTATTTCGTTAACATACAGTAAAATTTTCCTGTGTACCTTTACCCTCCTTTTCTCTACTTAAATTTCTAAGACAATTAAAATCTTAGTACGTTCCTCGTTCCCCGTTATTAAGACACGATTTTTTCTAAAAAAAATGCATTTTGTTAAGGTTTGCCAATGTGCGTTCTTCCTCAAATTATTGGCATTACTTGATTTTGCCGTTTGATAATATTCCTGTTCTGAACAGATTGTATAAACCTTGATTTATAGTAAGGGTTTTTTTGAATCAGTCTGGATATGTTCGTCTTGGCATCTTGTTAGTACTCTAAATGTTAGAAGCACTAAGGAGTCTTGGTCTGGATTTAACTCATTGTTTGGGTGCCTGTTCATATATGGTTTTTAATATGACTGCAGATTTTGGTTGGGCTCGTGGTGTGGAGTTCGTGTGATATAGAGTGTCATTGCCTCTGCTTGGATTATGGTTGTTTGGCCTGGTGGGTGACCCAAAATGAATATTTACTTTTGTTTCACACAATGTCAGGTATTTAATTTAGATCACTAATATTGTGCGCTCACTGTCGTTTTATTGATTGGTCGTCTGGCATCTAAAACGTTATTTATTTTTTTCCTCGACTCCCTCTCAGTAATATGTTTTGCGTTTTGAACTATATCCTGCCATATAACTGAAAGATCGGAAATCCCATAACTTTGGTGTTATGGCCCGAAAGTTAATAGGAAAATAGACATATACGCATATAACTTTCAAAAATTAATCTTTTAATTTCAATATAATAAAAAGAATATATAATAATAATATATTATTATGTAATAATATAATAGGAATCAAAAAAAATTATTAAGATATCGACATTAAACAAAAAATAGTAAATTACAGAAAGAACTATTTATAACTATCGATAACTTATAGCTTGTTACAAAGAGAACCGCAAAACGCCTATTTAAGAGTCGCTCTACGAAGTTATTTTCCACTAAAATATTTGTAAATAGCTTCGGACTTTCTTTTTTTAATCATATAATTTTACTTACATCGACTTCGTGTTTCCAAGGTCAAGTCCTCAACAGGCTCAAATTCAGTATCAGTGTCAAGATCTTCCGAGCTCTAAAAATTATAAGAAAAAGTTTTTACAAATTGTTGTTTTATTTTTGAAGTGCATGGCACACGTTTGCAGCCTATCAAAAAAAAAAAAAACGCTGAGTAGAAGAGCGCACATTACTCGTTAAAAATTAAGGTAGGGAATAATTTCAAACTTTTATCAGAACAGGGAAGTTCTACCATATCTCTCAGTTTATCTGAACGTCATGATCTCAGAAACTATCAGAGCTAGAGAATTTGAATAGAACATGCAAATTTAAACCTTGGAAATCAGCAACGCGCATTCTAACGTCGCATTTAGCAATATAATTATCTTTTCATATTTATCCGCAAAAATTTAAGTATCGAAAAGAAACTAAGGTTGTCGAAATTTTTAAAAATATCGTAACGATGATATTTTTCAACCAAAAAAAAATAATAATTTTTAAAATATCACATAAAAATTTCGATATATTTTATATATTTGATATATTTTGTGTTTAATGATAAAATTGACCGCCCACAATAAAAAGATATATTATAAAGATATATTATGACCAGAATGAAGTGTTTAGGGATTTTAAGAACTCCCTTTGCATTATGTGTGCGTCAGTCATCCTGCTTCTTTAGTCGCACACAACACATTTGATGTCGAACGCCGTTTTTTATATCCGTATAGTTTGATTTTAGACTAATTTTTTTATTTCGCGCTTGAATTCGTTCATTCGATGTCGGTTTGGAGTTCAGAGTGACCAAAGACAAAAATATCAAAAACAAGAAAGGAAAGCTAACTTCGGGCGGAGCCGAAGTTGATATACCCTTGCAGAATATTCTGTAAATAATATTCTCCAAAATTATTCATATGATGCATTCTTAATACTCATAAAAAGCCTAATTTCCTAACTTTAAAAACACTAAAGTTAAGGCATTTCAATCTTTCAGTTATATAGCAGCTATAGTATATAGTCGGCCGATCCCTATAAAATTTTGTAGATCGGATTGATTGGCCAAATATAAAACCCATAGAAAATCCCAACTTCCTAACTCTAAAAACACCAAAGTTGTGGTATTTCCTATCGTTATTTGGGAGCTATAGGATACAGTCGGCCGATCCTTATGAAATTTGGTAGGTCGAATTGATTGGCTAAATAAAAAAGCCATAGGAAATCCCAACTTTACAAACACCAAAGTTATGGCATTTCCCATCGTGTGACGGTTCGTCGTTGTCGGGTGGCTCAGGGATGGCCAGGATTCGTCACAAGAATTTGTTTGTGTCAGGCGTGGTTGCTGAAAGAGAGTTCCGACCCAGCCCAGAGTAGAAGTCGTGGGGAAATTACTTAGTAATTGAATTAGAACTAGGTTTTATTTCAGTAAGTATCTTGACAATTCATTAACAACTAGCGAATTCACCGGTTTGGCGGGATGCCGCCCTTGCAGCCTTCTCTTCCGTCTTATGCTTAGAATACTCGGTCTCGGGAGCCGTCCAGCTGCTCGATAGAACCAGCACGGGTTGGGTTACCTGAAATGAGAATAGGGTGCCTGGGGACCCTGAAGTCAGCCACGAGCGAGAGAGATCGATTCAGTGCTTGGGGACCCGAAAGTCAACCGCAAGAGAGAGAGTGTGTGCTTGGGGACCCGGAGGTCAGCCACAAGAGAGAGAATTTGTTGCTCGGGGACCCTGAAGTCAGCCACAAGAGAGAGAATTTGTTGCTCGGGGACCCTGAAGTCAGCCACAAGAGAGAGAATTTGTTGCTCGGGGACCCTGAAGTCAGCCACAAGAGAGAGAGAATTGGTTGCTTGGGGACCCTGAAGTCAGCCACAAGAGAGAGAATTTGTTGCTTGGGGACCCTGAAGTCAGCCACAAGAGAGAGAAGTTGGTGCTTGGGGACCCTGAAGTCAGCCACAAGAGAGAGAGAATTGGTTGCTTGGGGACCCTGAAGTCAGCCACAAGCGAGAGAGAGAATTGCTTGGGGACCCGGAGGTCAGCCACAAGAGAGAGAGAGATCAGCCGGTGAACCGTGCCGTAAGGAGGTGTGATCCTAAAATCAGACGTCTCCTAGGGATACCTTCAGCTCGGCAAGCCGGGAAGGTTAGAGGAAGGAGTAAGTAGTACGGGAACTAACTACAATGGATATAAGCGGACTTTGATCGAATGATCTAGTCCACCAAAAATGACTTTGCTGCTTACCACCACTGGGGAGATTCCTCTGCACCCTTAGACGGTTGGCTGCTAAGTGCCTTTCTATGGCTCGTGGTCCGTCTTATATAGGGCTCGGCGAGATTTAGTGTGCCCGTTGCCTGTGGGATTTGCCGGTCTATGTGACCATCTCTCTCGATCTAGTGTGACCCTACACGCTCGATCGTTGGCGCGCGCGCGTTCTTAGCTTGAATTTTAAATTAAATGCTTCTTTTGATTGTTCTTCATTCTTTTTATTCATTTATTCATTTATTATACTTTTATTGTGCGCGCAGCGTCACACTCCCCCCCCGTCATGGATTTGAGTAGTGTTGCATAATTGTGACAAAGTTTCCCCTATTTGAAATTACTCGCCACGTCTTTTCTCCATCTTCCACCAGCCAGCGCTGTTGTTTCCCGGGTTTCTTCCCTACCAGCTTCTCCTTAATTTTGTTTCTGGCTGTTCTGGACAGTATTGCTCCCTCTGGTAACGTCCATCCCTCGTCGTTAGGCTCTTCCTCATGGAGCTCCAGTATATCCCTATCCGGTGTCTCGGGTGCCCGGTCTCGGTTGCCGGTGTCTCGGTTGCCCGTTTGGCTGTTGCTTTGCCTGGACTGGATACTCCCGGTTGGTGTCGTGGCTTTTATTTTTGCCGGTAGTATCCTCTTCCGAACGGTTCCCGCCATCGGTACTGGCTCTATAAGTTTTGCCATCGTTTGCGGCGCCCGTAACTTTGCGTGTTTGTCCCGGAATCTTCGCGCCGCCTCCGTAAACTTGTCCATCTTTTGTTTAGGGTATGGTGTAGTGAGATGACTAATGTTATATGGGTTGTGTGCTGTGGAGTAGTGGCATTTGTGTAATGTTTGGTTATGTGTATTCAATGATAGATTGTGCTTTTTATGTGTTGATAGTGCATCGTGTTCGTTCTGTATTGTATTTGTTCCTACGTACTGTTTGATGTTTCCGATGTATACTCTCTTTGTTTTTCTGGTGTTCTGGTCTCTCACTGTCATGTCTTCTTGCTCTGTACTTGTCTCCGGTTGTTCTTCTTCGCCTCCGGGCTCTCTTATTTCCAGCTCTAAGTTTCCACACCTCAGCGTGCTATGTACCCCTGCCAAAAAGTCCATCCCTAGCAGTATTCCTCCTGCTACTTCTGTCAGTATCATAAACGACACACTGAACAATTTTCCTCCAAATTGGACTTCTGCTGTGAATTCTCCTATCGCCTTCTGCGTCGTTCCGTTGGCCATTGTTATCTCTGCACGGGCTCCACACCATTTGCCCTGGTGTTTCAGATCTTGATATCTGTTTCTGCTTATAACGCTCCTGGACGCTCCTGTGTCCACGATTCCTTTTGCTGTCCTGTTTCCGACCCTTATCCGGGCTACTATTTGGAACCCGTCGCAACACCACTGTTCCCCTGCTGCTGGATCTCTTGTTGCCGCCTGAGCTGCCAGCTTCACCTGCTCCGGCCTCCTGCAGCACTCCTCGGTTCTCGTCCCGTTTCTTCCACAGTCCCAGCAAAACAGCCTCGACGGGTTGTTGCACGTGCGTGCACCATGTCCGGTTCCTCCGCAGCGCATGCATATCTCTGGTCTTAGCTGCTGCACAGGTTGGATTGCCAGTGCCCGGTCCTCTGCCTCTATTCCTTCTACCTCCTCCGCTAGTTTGAGGAACTCTGTCAACGAGTTGAATCCTGCCCTCCTAGCGTACAGCTTTATCTTGCTGCTGCTGTTTTTGTACACTCGGTCCAGTTTGGCCTCTTCTGAGAGTTTCGTGAATTGCATCAGTTTTCGTAGCCCCATTGCGTATTCTCTTACGGGCTCCGTTTCTCTCTGTTTCATCTGTGCAATCTGATCCTCCAACTGTTCCTCATACCTCGGCGGCAAAAAGTATTCTAGAAGTTCTGTTCTGAGCTGAGTCCATGTTACGATCCTGCTCGGCGTGGTGTTCCACCAATCACTTGCGATCCCCTCCAGGATGAATGGCATCGTCTGTATCAGTTGGTCCTTCCGTATTCCGTATCCGCCTGCCCACTGTTCCATTTTGCTTAGGAACTCCAGTGGGTTTGTTGTTCCTTGGTACCGGATGCCCCATTCGCGTACCCGGTCTATAACTTCTGTTTCCATTTTTATTTCTGTCTTTCCTTCCGTTTCGTCCCCTCGACTTGCTCCTTTGGTGTCCATTATCTCCTCCCTTTCCCTGGTTACCACGATCGCCGGAATTGTTTCCTTCGCCGGGCTTTTTTCTCTCCTATATTTTTCTGTCAGTTCTGCGAGTCTTTGTCTGACCGTTTCCGTATGATCCGTTCTTTTGGCGAACGCTGCCAGCAAACGTCTTAAGTCTTCACTTTTTTCTGCCGTTCCTAATCCGAACTCTTCCGTGTATTTCGTTAGTTCGCTCTTTGGTGCCAGATATACCCAGCTCGACATTACTCCGCTGGTGTCGGTTTACCTCTTGCAACCACTTTAACCTGCTCGGGCGCCACTGTGACGGTTCGTCGTTGTCGGGTGGCTCAGGGATGGCCAGGATTCGTCACAAGAATTTGTTTGTGTCAGGCGTGGTTGCTGAAAGAGAGTTCCGACCCAGCCCAGAGTAGAAGTCGTGGGGAAATTACTTAGTAATTGAATTAGAACTAGGTTTTATTTCAGTAAGTATCTTGACAATTCATTAACAACTAGCGAATTCACCGGTTTGGCGGGATGCCGCCCTTGCAGCCTTCTCTTCCGTCTTATGCTTAGAATACTCGGTCTCGGGAGCCGTCCAGCTGCTCGATAGAACCAGCACGGGTTGGGTTACCTGAAATGAGAATAGGGTGCCTGGGGACCCTGAAGTCAGCCACGAGCGAGAGAGATCGATTCAGTGCTTGGGGACCCGAAAGTCAACCGCAAGAGAGAGGTGTGCTTGGGGACCCGGAGGTCAGCCACAAGAGAGAGAATTTGTTGCTCGGGGACCCTGAAGTCAGCCACAAGAGAGAGAATTTGTTGCTCGGGGACCCTGAAGTCAGCCACAAGAGAGAGAATTTGTTGCTCGGGGACCCTGAAGTCAGCCACAAGAGAGAGAGAATTGGTTGCTTGGGGACCCTGAAGTCAGCCACAAGAGAGAGAATTTGTTGCTTGGGGACCCTGAAGTCAGCCACAAGAGAGAGAAGTTGGTGCTTGGGGACCCTGAAGTCAGCCACAAGAGAGAGAGAATTGGTTGCTTGGGGACCCTGAAGTCAGCCACAAGCGAGAGAGAATTGCTTGGGGACCCGGAGGTCAGCCACAAGAGAGAGAGATCAGCCGGTGAACCGTGCCGTAAGGAGGTGTGATCCTAAAATCAGACGTCTCCTAGGGATACCTTCAGCTCGGCAAGCCGGGAAGGTTAGAGGAAGGAGTAAGTAGTACGGGAACTAACTACAATGGATATAAGCGGACTTTGATCGAATGATCTAGTCCACCAAAAATGACTTTGCTGCTTACCACCACTGGGGAGATTCCTCTGCACCCTTAGACGGTTGGCTGCTAAGTGCCTTTCTATGGCTCGTGGTCCGGCTTATATAGGGCTCGGCGAGATTTAGTGTGCCCGTTGCCTGTGGGATTTGCCGGTCTATGTGTGACCATCTCTCTCGATCTAGTGTGACCCTACACGCTCGATCGTTGGCGCGCGCGCGTTCTTAGCTTGAATTTTAAATTAAATGCTTCTTTTGATTGTTCTTCATTCTTTTTATTCATTTATTCATTTATTTCATACTTTTATTGTGCGCGCAGCGTCACAATCGTTCAGTTATATGGCAGCTATAGGATATAATCGGCCGATCCCGGCCGTTCCGTCTTAAATACTGCGTGCAAGGGAAAGAAGGGTCTGTGCAAAGTTTTAATTCGATATCTTTAAAACTAAGAGACTAGTTCGCGTAGAAACATACAGACAGACAGACACACGGACACACGGACACACGGACATGCTTATATCAACCACTAACCATACAACATATAGTTCGGGTTTTGGTCAGTGCGTGTTCGTTTTTTGAAGGGAAAGGTTCGTGCATTCTCATACAGGGGTGCATGTGTGCGATCATTTCATTTCGATGCAGCAAGGCATATTTTGTCGTTTGCTACTTTTCAGACTTGGTACCCTAACAATATGGGCGTATTCACTATTAGGTTAATGATAAAAATAAGAATATTATATGTAATGGTATATTTTTTTTATATTTCAGCATAAATTTCATTTTGGTTTACAAATTCATATCAGTGGTAGCAGTAAAATGTTTTTCTTATATGCATGTATTCCAATAAATAGAAATCAATCTACTGAGATACGAACAGGGCATATCGCAGTCGGTGTCACAAAAAACAACGACTGCTTTTAAGTGGTTCAGAAAACATCAAACCAAATCAGCTTTGGTTGTTGTTCTGCGAGCGGATGGTGCCTGCATACCCTACCGGCGATTGAAGATTAGGGGTTGGGGCGAAAAATACCCGAAGGCACACGAAGTGTCCGGGGCCTGCCGCTAACAGCTCTGGGGCCTCCCGCAAAGATTTTTGAGTGTCCATATTGCTTCTATGAAATGACCAGTCTATATGTTGTATGGTTAGTGTATCAACTCAGGAGGTGATCCTGATCAAGAATATATATACTTTATAGGGTCGGAGATGTCTCCTTCACTGCGTTGCACACTTTTGACCAAAACTATAATACCCTTTGCAAGGGTATAAATATAAAAAAAAAATATCGGAATTCCGATATTTGGGCAAACAAAAAATCACGATATAAATATATCATTTTTAGAAAAAAATATAGATATATTGATATTTTGATATATTAGTGCTTCTTCAACTAAAAGGAGATCTAGGAATAGTTGACAAAAGCCTTAAATTAATGGTCAGGGGAAATGAAAATAACATGAAATGAAAGTGAACGCAAAATAACCGTGAAAAAACATTAATAACAAATGCCAATCAATCAACATAAATGCAACCTAAATGGCGTTTTTTGAAAAATGATTTGCGGTGATATGGATTGGCGAAAAACTACTGAGCAGATTTCTTCAAATTTTTTTTTAAATGTTTGTAATCAATTTTGTGTGTACTTGAACGATCGATTTTTCATGCAAAAACTTTTGTAAGAATTCTAGCGTGCAAAAACTTAAAATTTGGCATAAAACGTTCCCGTATGCTAAAAAAAAAATATAAAAACGATCGTTCAGGTACAGGGAATTACTCTAAACTAATGAAATAATTTTAATGTTCAGTTACAGTTAACCCGTTCGTCCTGCAGAATTATCACTGCAAAGCTCTTTTAAAAAAAAGGCGTTTAAGGGAAAAAGCCACCCCTTAAAAACTATTTAATTTTTTTTTCACAATTTTTGCATTGTCAACAAACTAAACTTTCAGAAAATACTAGATGGATGAAACATAACCTCCTTGGGAATGAACAAACTTTTTTTCTCAAATGTTTTTTTATTTTATTCAATGTAGTCCCCTCTTAGCTAGATACTCTTATTCCAGCGATTTTCCAACTTCTTGATCCCATCCGAAAAGTAATTTTTCGGAAAGTCTGCAAAATACTCCTCCGCGGGGTCGATGACTTCCTCGCGTGAGCTTAATTTTTTATTAATGAGCCATCTTTTCAAGTTCGGGAAGAGATAATAGTCCGAGGGAGCCAAATCGGGTGAAAAAGGTGGATGTCGAAGCAATTGGAGCCCTAAGTCACTTATTTTAGCAGTGGTTGCTACGCTCTTGTGCGCCGGTGCCTTGTCTTGCAAAAAGAAAATTATTTTACGACAGAACTCCACCTATGTTAAAACCAATGAACTTTGGCAACTAACAATTGCCAAAAAAGCTTCTCTGATCGTAACATTGGGGAGTTTCTGACGCTCTGCTTCCATCCCCGTAGATAGCTGATGAGTCTGAGGTGACGTGCAGACGAAACTAGCTAGTCCTATCATAGTCGGGTTCACTCCCCATGGAGTGTAAGTGTGATGAAAGTTAAGTGGAATAAAAACGTTGTGTTATAAAAGAAATTAAAATATAACCAACGTATGACCTCGAGTAATTCAATAACACTACAATTTCGCTTTATGTGAAGCCGTTTTGCCGAGATTTCGGCCTTCAATCGCTCCAACAAGGCACAGTATTACTCTCTTACTTTTACTGTTAATGGTTTTTCCTTTTTCGAGGTAGTCCACGAAGAGTATGCCATGACAATCCCAAAAAAACTGACAGGCTCCCTCGGCCGCTTCGAAGCACTCGTGCCGGCTTTGGTCCATTGCCGGGCACTCATTCTGTTCTCTGGTATGTAATAGTGATTCCAGGTTTCATCAACAGTTGCCAATCGACGCCAAAAGTCCGCCGGATGACGCATCAGTAAGTCCAAACACTCTTTCGAACTGCTCTTGCGTTCGAGTTTTTGGTCCGGAGTGAGCATGCGCGGCACCCAGCGGCAGGATACATTTTTCATATGCAGAATCTTGCTCAAAATATGGCGTGAGCGCTTAGTACTGATCTTTGTGGCATCTGCTAACTCGCGCACTTTCACTTTGCGTTCAGCCAATACCATTTCATGTATTTGTTTGGCATTGTCCTCTGTAACCGCATCGGAAGGCCTGCCGCTGCGGACTTCATCGGTAGTGAAGTTGCGGCCACCACGAAACTCTCGAAACCAATATTTCACGGTGTAATCTGACGGAGCATTTGCCCCATAATATTTGTCCAATTTTTCTTTTGTTTCCTTCGCCGTTTTGCCTCTCAAAAAATAATGTTTTATGAGAGAACGAAAATCGTTTTTGTCCATATTCAATATGATGCCAATCACGTCAACAACAATAAGCAGCCAAAACAAAACTAAGTCACTGAAATTTGTTATGCTTGCCTAAATATGAACGCACCGTAAGAAACCATAACCTTTTTCGCAGTAATAGCGCATTCTGGCGGTCAAGGAGGTTACTTTTCACCCCACCTAGAATAGTCATTCATTAAATTAAAAAAATGGCTACATACATTAAAACAAGAAAGGAAAGCTAACTTCGGGCGGAGCCTAAGTTGTAATACCCTTGCAGAATATTCTGTAAATTATATTCTCCAAAATTATTCATATGATGCATTCTTAACACTCATAAAAATCCCAGCTTCCTAACTTTAAAAACACCCAAGTTATTATCGCTCAGTTATATGGCAGCTACAGGATATAGTCAGCCGATCCTTATGAAATTTGGTATGTCGGATTGATTGGCCAAAAATAGCCGATAGAAAATCCCAACTTCCTAACTCAACAAACACCAAAGTTATGGCATTTCCGATCAATCAGTTATATGACAGCTATAGGATATAGTCGGCCGATCCCGGCCGTTCCGACTTATATACTGCGTGCAAAGGAAAGAAGGGTGTGTGCAAAGTTTCAATTCGATATCTTTAAAACTGAGAGACTAGTTCGCGTAGAAACAGACAGACGGATATGCTTATATCAACTCAGGAGGTGATCCTGATCAAGAATATATATACTTTATAGGGTCGGAGATGTCTCCTTCACTGCGTTGCACACTTTTGACCAAAATTATAATACCCTCTACAAGGGTATAAAAACTACAAACTTTCCTATTTTTTCGAAAAAAAAGGTATATAACCCCTTAATAGAATAGAAAACCGTTGCTGCATCCAAGCCAACCACCGTAAGTCCACTTTGGAAATTAGTGAAGAAGTCTGGGACCAAAATTCACACTAAATTCACTACATTTCTTTAGTTTCAATAAAATATCTAACATATCTTAAGAAATTAAATAAATTTGTTCATCTTGTTCTCATTTTATTTCCAGTTGGCTTATTGTCTTTCGATTCCAAAACGTTTTCTTAGTGTAAAAAATATAGGTACAGTGACCGTTTAACATAGCTTGAGTAGGTGGTGCTATTCTTTTTTCACAGCTGTATGTCCGAACGATCCGGATTGGGCGACTATATCATATAGCTCCCATAGGGCGACTATATCATAGAACTCCCATAGGAAAAATTGGAAAAAAAATCAAAAAAAACTTTGTTTTTAATTTTTTTTGTGTTTGGGATTTGGTAATATTTAAGTACGATGAAATTACGGATTTAATTAAATAAAACCGGACATCTATATCATATAGTTCCCATTGAAAAATCAAAAAAATTAAACAAATATTAAAAAAAAAAAAAAAAAATATGTATTTTGCTGTTTTTCTATTTATAATATTCTTTTGAGATATAGTTATTACTTATATTATCAGAAATACGCTTTTAGTTGTCAAAATCGGACAACAATATCATATAGCAGCCATAGAAACGATGGCAAAATGCAGCACAAAATCTACAAATCTTCATTGTTTTTAGTAATATATGCATAGAAATCAAAATGTAGTCGACTGTAGTCGAAGTTTAAAAACTTCGGCTTGTTTTTATCAGTCTCCGTCAAGAGAAAAAATCTGTTGTTATTGGATCTCTCGGGTTTTTCATTGATCTTCTATTCGCAATTTATTTTTGCTTTGTTGCCCGCTGGATTTTTTTATGTGCTAAGCCTACGCTTGATCTGAATGTAGCCGATCCATTTCAGAATTTGTTTTATTTGCAGTCGCTGCAGTCGTTGGCAATATTGGCAGCTTCTGTAGTTCTTGATGTTGGATTTACTGCAGTTGCAGGAATGGTGGTTTTACACTGCGAACTCCATGACGTGAGAGTGAGGAGAGCGGGTGAGCAAGACAGTGCTTTTTGGCTATCAATTGTCAATAGAGCCGAGTTGCTCTTTAACGATGATTTTTCTACTGCGGTATCCCGGGTTGAGAAGTAAGAGCAGAAGCCGTTTCTTTGTTTTTCTGAGCTTCTGCGCTCATGCTTTTGTTCGTCGCTCATTGAACTATTTTGCATGGCACTTATTTAATATAAATAATTTTGCATTTAATTATCATTGGAGTTAGCTAAGTGGCAGAGTCTGAGTTTGTAAAAATTGCAATTTAGTTGTATGTTATTGTTATTTATGTATTTATTTAGTTCCAAGTGTTAAACATCTGCCAAATGTTTAAAATATTTAAATTTAATTTTAATCATTTTATTTATGGGGAATACAAATATTTTATCGTTTTTTTTTGACGATAACGTCTGCGAAGATGGTTGGCAATAGTGTTTGAGAACCCACGACCGATATATTTTCCAGGGTATGATTAGTGTAATTGTTTTCTTACTTGTAATTTTAATTAATATCGGAAATATGTTTGACCATTGCGAGCTCTTCGCCAGACAAGAGGGATTTCAGATAGTGAAATGTTTGGCAACCAGTAGTGTGACTCTTATTAGAAAAATGTTTCCAATCTTCATGGCTTCTATCAGAAGGGTTTAGATTTTGATCACAGACTTCAGCTTAGGCCCGCTGTTAAATGACATTCCGCTTGGATATCGATGTTAGGGAATGACTATAGATCGCTGTTCACAAATAAGAATAATAATTTAAAGGGCCTTTTAACAACAAAAAGTAAAATGATGTTGATTTTGACAAACATATTATTTCTATCAAAGCCGTATTTTTACAATTAAATTACAAGGCTTCTTACAGTTTATTTTCTTTTAATTTTATGACGATTATGTATTTTGGTTTCATTTTAAAAAACATCTTTTTCAACACCCTTGTCTTTTATTTTATATAAAGTTAAACAATTTAGATATATAATCTAAAAAAAAAATTAATTAAAATAATTTAGCTGACCGTTACATAAATATTAGTTACATTTTCATTAAAAATCTGTTTCAGTATTTATTAAAAAAATAAAAAACTTTAAAACAAAAGTCAACAGTATTTCTAAAAAAACATTGCTTAATTGCCATTAACTTTAAAACATATTAAACAAAAAAGGAAGCTTACAACCCGCAGTTTATATACCCTTGCAGTTATTACAAAAGGAATACATTTCGATATCTAGCCTATATGTCGATTTTTATCAATTCGGACGTTGATGCACTATGATCAGCGCAAACAAGTGGCCCTTACGACACCAAGCAGTGCTTGTTACGCGCGGAGCCTAATAGGCGTAAAGACGAGATCGCGAGATGTTAAAAAGCACAATGTAGAAGCGGACAGACTAAGATTAGAAATACGTACGAGACTAATACTAATACTAACTTTGTGCTAAGTAAGATAAAATTAATGCTTTTAAGCTTGGCAAAGAGTCGGTAGTAGAAATAATGTGGTATAGTCTATTATAGTCGTTACACAGTACTCTAAACGGTTCATGCATATCAAAGTTAGATCTACAAATATTTAATGTAAGAGGAACATAGTTCCTGGTAATTCTATTAGGCACTGATAAGCTTATGCGACCCAGTAACTCGGGACTCTCACATCCCCGTGAATAAGTTTATAGATAAAAGTTGTGCCAAGCATCGTTCTACGGTTTACTAAAGATGGTAGATTAATTAAAGATGGTAGATTAATTAGGAGAAGTCTACTAGAGTAGGATGGTAAAATAAGGCTTGCATTCCAGTTAAGGCCCCGTAGGGCAAATAATAAAAAGTTCTTTTGCACAGACTCTATCCGGTCTATATGTACACCATACTGATGACTCCAAGCTGCTGAACAGTACTCCAGGATTGGAGGGCCTAGTGAGACGAACAGAGTCTTTATAACATAGGGCTCATCGAATTCCTTTGCCCACCTTTTAATAAATTCAAGTACTCCCCTGGCTTTATTCACCATAGAAGTAATATGGTCACAAAACTTAAGTTTTGGGTCAAGGAGGACGCCAAGGTCATCAACGTGCGTAATTCTAGACAACGCGCAACCACCCAGCGTATACGTAGCGTATTGTAGGTTCACCCGAAAAAATGTCATTACTTTGCACTTAGCGCTATTTAAATCCAAAAGATTTTCACAACACCATTTTTGAAAAGCATTTAGGTCAGATTGTAAGTCTGAACTGCTAGAAATTTCGTTATAAAGCAGGCATAACTTAACGTCATCTGCGTACATAAGGACACGCGACTTTGTCAAGACTAGAGGGAGATCGTTTATAAATAAAGTAAAAAGAAGTGGGCCAAGGTGGCTTCCTTGTGGGACCCCTGAAGTAACTCGGATGAAATCCGAGATCGAGTTTTTAAAGAGGACTCGTTGAGTCCTACCACTCAGATAACTTGAGATCCATGTTAGAAGATCACATGGAAACCCTAATAAGTCTAGCTTTAATACAAGAAGCGAGTGATTTACTGAATCAAACGCTTTACTAAAATCAGTGTAAACTACGTCAGTCTGCATGTTCTTTCTAAAGCCATTTATTACAAAAGACGTTAGCTCCAAGAGGTTTGTCGTCGTAGATCTTCGCCTTTGTTCAGACGAACACTAATAAAAATAAAATATAATACTTTATGAGCTCTGTGCATGTCATGTGAGAATTGTAAATCGACTCAGAGCCATAAACTATGATCTGTAATTTTAGACCCTACAAGGGAGCAGTGTTAGCACTTGTAATCTGTAAGTGCAGGCCACTTGAGCCTAACCGAAGCTAATCACTTGAGATGTTTCTCACACTGCACCAAGGGTTCCTGTGCGGGGGTCAAATGATAACTCTCCCGCTCAGGCAGACGCGGCCTCTGCGTAGGCCACAGATAAGACCAGAATAAGAATTTCATGTTAGTTTCCTAAGCAGGGACATAGAAAATAAAATTCAGTTTTAATACAGAACTCAACTGAAGAGGTTGTTTAATTTAATTCATCCCTTTCATTTTGGTCCTTCGACAACTCTGAAGTTTTCCCCCACCAGTGGTAAGAGACTCAGAACTTAAGCCAGCACCTAAAAAATAAAAATCTGTAACACTTGCAGTTTTTGTTTAAGGTGTTAATGAATAGTTGACTCTTGTTTTCCCCCACCAGTGGTAAGAAACAGAGTAACAAATTTTTAAAATCAAAAAGATATAAAAGAATTTTTTCTGATTTAATACAAAAATTTTTTCAACTATAGTATTGCAACAAAAAAGTCAAAATTTATTGTAAATTGTTGTCGAAAAATCGACAAATTAATAATAAAAATAATTCCTGCCATCGAGCAAATATATTTTTTGGCGTTTTCGAGGCCTTTTAAACATCGAAAAAGTGATTTAATAAAATCAGGCGTATTCGAGGCCGACATCGAAAAAGTGTTCAAGTTATCACAGTGAAATAAATTAAAGTGACTTCCGATTTTGGCAACAAAATTTATTCCCGAATTGAATAACAAATAATTAAATAAAAATAAATATATTCAAAAGAAATACAAATAATAAAATAAAGTGACTCCCAAAAAACAAAAGTTCAAAAAAAAAACTCCTAAATCATCTGTAAAACATCTTAAATCAACAAAACTGCAATAAGGACTCCAGGACTTCAAGGACTTCAGCACGTCTACGACTACTACAACTACAAGAGCGAGGACAGCATCGGAACAAATAACATCGAAGATTTAACAGCGACAACAACAGTGGCAACAAATATAGGATCAGATTAGTCCTATATATCAAATTAAAATTTTTTTAAAATTACAAATATTATATAAAAATATTATTTAAGTTGTCGATAATTAAATTCAAGTTTTAATAATTACAAATAATATAAAAAAATATATACAAAAATGTTGTCCGAGCAAACAATCGCACTTATAAAAAGGCAGGTGGAGATTACCAACGCCAGTAAGGCGCTGGAAGATCTCCCAAGCTTATCATTTGAATACTTAAAGAAATTTGATGAGCTAAAGGCCGATCGAAAATCACAAAGCTCTGATGCATATTGGAGTAGTCGCGCATGACTACTTCATTAAGAGTCATTACGAGCAAATGCTCTCGATTTTTAATAGAATTAAAGTAAGAATAGATAAAGTGTTAGCTGAATCCGATCAGTCCGATGGTAAATTAATGGTAAAAGAGCAGAATAAAGAAAAAAAGGTAAACTACGAAAGCCAGTTAGATACAGCAATAGAGCAGTTAGAAAGGTATTTAAAAGATACATTTAAGAATATTCAAGATGATAAAATAAAAACATTTGAAATTAGGATAGGGAAGCTTAATTTTTATTGGGATAAGATAGTTGCCATGAAGCAGGGAAACACGACGGACGTCACGATTAAAAGGTATAATGATATATTGGAAGAATTAGCGTTCGATATTTCCATGGTTACCAAAGACATGAGAAAAAAAATCGAGGAAATTGTGCCAAAAAAGGTAATTATGATTTATTTAATGAACTCATACATTTAAGGGAGGATCTCAGTCCTACCTTGAAATTTAACTACCTCAAAATCTCACTTAAGGGAGAAGCCAGGAATGTGGTTTCCTATTTATTGTTGGGATCAGGGGAAAATTATGAGGCCGCTTGGGAATTGTTAACCAAGCGGTATGAAAATAAAAGGAAAATTTTTTCCGATCAGATAAATCGCCTTCTTGATCTCCAAAATCTAAATGTGGAATCAGTTCGGCAATTAAGAATGTTTATTGACACAATTAATGAGTCAATTCACATGATAAAATTAAAGGCACAAATTTCAGACGAGGTTGATATAGTTTTTGCACACATAATAATAAGAAAATTTAACAAAGAAGCTCTGCAACTATATGAGAGACATGTTAAAAAAACTAAAGAAATT
Organism: Drosophila fuyamai; assembly: GCA_018153365.1. Taxonomy (NCBI): domain Eukaryota; kingdom Metazoa; phylum Arthropoda; class Insecta; order Diptera; family Drosophilidae; genus Drosophila; species Drosophila fuyamai. The sequence continues at coordinate 80,654 of JAECXW010000402.1, read as the reverse complement.
CAAGCATTGTCCGATGTCATTGAATTTTTAGAGCAACGACTCAGTTCGATTAGCTCAGTTCAGGAAGAAAAACCTGCAAAAAAAGTGTTCAGTAGCAATATGAAAGAGTTGTCTACTAACAGTTGTCCGATGTGCAAAAGTACGGGACATTGGATACTTTAGTGTCAAAAATTTAAAGCTTTGAATCCATCCATCTTAAATGCCTTAAACACTCTTATAGTAAGAAATGTCAAACATTTCATGTTCGATTTGTAAAAAAAAGCATAGTATGCTACACATTTATGTAAAGTCTAAAACAGACGAAAAAACTGAAAAAACTAATGAAAAAGTAAACATGGGTATGACATCGGAACAAGCGTTGCTAGCTACAGCACGCATTCAAATTCAAACCTCTGAGGGGGGTTTCGAAAATTTTAGAGCTTTGATCGACAGTGGTTCTCAAAGCACAATAATTTCAGAAGAATCTGCGCAGATTCTGAAATTGCCCAAAATTCGGTCTTAAACAGAGATCAGTGGAGTATCGTCCACGGGAAAGTGCATCTCGAAGCACAAGGTAAATCTTTCAATTAAACGAAATAATTCCCAAAAAACGATAAGAATTGAAGCACTTATACTTCCAAAACTAATGAGGGCTCTCCCAGTCAACACTGTTAATGTTGACAAAACAAAGTGGGAGAAGTACAATTTGGCTGACCCAGACTTTAATAAGCCGGGTCGTGAAGATCTGATAATTGGGGCAGATCTATACACTAACATTCTGCAGAATGGAGTGGTCAAAATTAATGGCCTCCTCGGTCAAAAAACCGAATTCGGGTGGATTGTCTCTGGATGCAAAAAATCCAAAGGTAAGAAGACAATTGTAGCAACCACCATCGAATTAAAAGATATGGATCGGTATTGGGAAGTTAAGGAAAAGGATAAAAATGATATCGAATCTGAAATATGTGAAAATCATTTCATAAAAACTACAAAAAAAGGTTCAGATGGTCGATACATTGTGTCAATTCCTTTTAAAGATGATGTCACCCTAGGCGATTCGAAAAAACAAGCAATGGCTCGTTTTATGAATCTTGAGAAAAAATTAAACAGAAATGAAAAACTAAGGTTAGACTATGCTAAATTCATGCATGAGTATATGGATTTAGGTCATATGGTCGAAGTGCAGGAAGAAGGAAAGTACTTTTTACCTTACCAGGCAGTAATTAGAGATTCAAGTCTGACGACCAAATTAAGAGTTGTTTTTGACGCTTCAGCAAAAACAACTAATAATAAAAGTTTGAACGACATAATGTGGATTGGTCCACGAGTTCAAAAAAGATATTTTTGACATTATTATTAAATGGCGAAAATGGGAATTTGTAGTATCTGCGGACGTTGCAAAAATGTATCTTCAGATAAATATTAATGATAATGATCAAGAATATCAATATATTTTATGGAGAGATTCTCCAGATGAAAAAATTAAAAATTATGAATTGGCAACAGTCACATATGATACTGCATCTGCACCATATTTAGCTACTAGAGTTCTAGTAGATATTGCTGATAAATGCAATAGAATTGATTGGCATTTTATCCCCCCGGCAGGACCTCACTTCGGAGGTATTTGGGAATCTGGAGTTAAATCCATGAAGCACCATTTGAAACGGGTAATAGGGGAAAATAGTCTGACATACGAAGAAATGTCTACACTTTTATGTCAAATAGAAGCATGCTTGAATTCTAGACCATTGTATACTTCTGAGAATGGAATGGATCAACATGAAGTATAAACTCCAGTTCATTTTTTGATTGGTGTACCACCGTTAGAGATTGTTGAACCAATTGAAAATGAGAAAATTGGTAATTTAGATAGGTGGAAATTAATCCAAAAAATTAGAAGAGACTTCTGGGTTAAATGGAAAGAGGAGTATTTGCATACTCTACAACAGAGAAACAAGTGGAAGAGGGAAAGTCCAAATATAAAGAAAGGACAAATTGTCTTGTTGAAGGATGAAAACAGTCATCCAGCCAGGTGGCCAATGGGAAAGGTGGAAAAAGTCCATAAGGGTAAAGACGAAAAGGTTAGAGTGGTAGAAGTGAAACTACAAGATGAATTTATCACCAGACCAATAAGCAAGATTTGTCCCTTAGACGGAATAAAGTCTGCCGAAAAGACAGTTTGTCTGAAAATCTAGTCTTGCCAGGGAAAAGAACAGGCACAGAATTAAAGGAGGTTTACACCTTATTGACGGCTAGAGATTTATTTGTGGATAAAAAATTAATAATTAATGCCAAAATACCTTTGTTTGGTAGACATGCTTCAGTACTTTATAAGGTAATCAAAGTTCCGGTTAAATTGGACGACCGCATGATTACAGTGCATGTAGAATCTCAGTATTTAATTTATAATTTCGAGATCGATGCATATCACCTTATGGCAGAATCTACTATTAATAAATGTCAAAGGTGGCAGTCGAATAAAAGAGTTTGTGAGGGAAGTTGGCCTTGGAGTAGTGCTAACGACAATAGTTGTGAGATTAAACCTCTCAAACCAAATAAGGCATCGAACTGCAGGTATAAATCGATTATAGAGAGTAAGTCATATTGGGTTGAGTTGGAAAGGAAAAGTAGTTGGCTTTTTAAGGTTCGAAACAATTCTACGGCTAGAATTCAGTGTAGCAACTCAAAAATAGAGATAGTAGATTTACCTGAACAAGGAATAATGACTTTGAGGTCAGATTGTACTGCTCGAACTGATGATAAAATATTAGTTGCTCAACACAGTATTAAGTTAGAAGATCAGGGAACATTAGCGTTGTCTTACATTGGAGAAGTTAACAAAATACCAAAGATTATTTAGAACCCGCTAGACATGCCATTAATTAACCATACGGACGAAATCAATCGTTTATCAAAGCAAATTCAATATTTAAAAACTCACAAGCTAGAATTGAGGGAGTTAGACTTTCATCATTTAACTGGACATGCATCCCTCATTTTAGCAATTGTAATAATAATTATATTAACTGTATATTTTATAAGAAAAATAAAAATACGAAGGCAGTTACAAGCCATAGCATTACCCAGCGGTATGCTTAATATTTAAATTTGTAGATACAATAAATCTATGATATAAAAATGTTTTATGTTAAAAAATAAATAAATTCACTAAAATGTTAAAACACAATAATTGCAAGCCGTGGAAAGGTGTCAAAATTATTATGCAAAATAAAATATATCGAATTAATACAGTCCCCTAATTTTGTATTGCTATGTTTTTGAGAATAAATGAAATAAATTGTAATTAACACATACACCTAATCTTGCCGGCCCTTGCCAGAATGTTCAGACGAACACTAATAAAAATAAAATATAATACTTTATGTAAATCGACTCAGAGCCATAAACTATGATCTCTAATTTTAGACAGTGTTAGCACTTGTAATCTGTAAGTGCAGGCCACTTGAGCCTAACCGAAGCTAATCACTTGAGATGTTTCTCACACTGCACCAAGGGTTCCTGTGCGGGGGTCAAATGATAACTCTCCCGCTCAGGCAGACGCGGCCTCTGCGTAGGCCATAGATAAGACCAGAATAAGAATTTCATGTTAGTTTCCTAAGCAGGGACTTAGAAAATAAAATTCAGTTTTAATACAGAACTCAACTGAAAAGGTTGTTTAATTTAATTCATCACTTTCAGCCTTATAAATCCATGTTGACATGGAGATATAATCGATCAACAAAGATGTTGCAAATGGGGTGTAATAGTATTTTCGAAAAGCTTTGGGATGGCGGATAATTTGGATATGCCTCTGTAATTACTTGTATTGCATTTATTTCCTTTCTTATGAAGGGGAATGACAAATGACTCCTTCCAAATAAGTGGGAAATGAGATGTTTTTAAAGACAAAGTAAACAATTTGTACAGAGGTCTACACAGAGTTTCAGCACAGTATTTAAGCACGCAGCCTGGAACTCCGTCTGGACCCGGTGAATAGACTGGCTTAACTTTATGGAGATCCAAAAGAAGGGAGCTTTCGCTTAATCTCGGACCAAAAATCAAGTTCGACTTGGGTATGGCATTTGAATAAGACGGATTTGGACGGGATGAAACAGAATATGTAGTTTGGAAAGACTAGGCAAATAGATCGGCAATTGCCTGATCAGAGTTTGCCGTAGAGTTTTCAAATGATAGCGATGAAGGGTAACAGGCTGATTTACGCTTAGTGTTAACAAAATTATAATACTGTTTTGGATCTTGTGAAAATTGGACCCTACAACGAGTCAAATAGCTTTTATAACACCGGGCGTTAAGCACGATAAAATTTGACCGAGCCCTAGGTACCGAGAGAAGGCAGATTGTGAACCGCACATTTTAAGTTTATTGAAAAGGGTGGACTTTATATTTTTTAGGTGTGACAACTCTTTATTAAACCACGGAGGAAATTGACGGATAGTATAACGGAACACACAGATAAAAGAAGGAATTCAATGCATTATAAAAGATATTAAGGGCCTTAGCCACGTCAGTGCATGAATAAAATTCGGACCAGTCATAGCCGGATATAAAAGTATTTAAAAGATGAAAGTTTGCCTTACGAAAGCCGCGTATTCGTTTAACCGACTTTTAGGATTTTTTATTCAGCTCTGTTCTTACGTCTACAGTCAGCTCTAGAGTTGGATGATAAGGATCTTCCGGTTGTGTAAGTCGTGACGTTCTTGATAGGCAAACGCCTTCTGAATTTGAAACAAAACACAAGTCGAGTAAACGTGCTAAGGAGTTCTTAACATGGTTCACTTGGGATAGCGCAATGTCAAGCAAGCCGCCAATAAAGTCATGCTGCGCTAAAGGAAGTAAAATGTTAGAGTTTTCGTCAGGGGACCATGTCGCACTAGGTATATTAAAATCACCCAATACTATTAACTGATCTCGATTTGACAGTTTTTTGGAAGTTGACTGAATACAGAAAAGGTGATTTGCGTAAATAGGGAACTCAGATGATGGTGGGATATATGAACAAGTAATATATACAAAACTACAGGGAAACGATAATTTTATACCTACGAATTCGATGTCATAAAATTCTTCGAAAGTTAGTTATTCAGACGAAAAGGTGGAGTCGACAGCAATCAGGACTTCACCTCCCCTTCTGGACTGACGATCAAGCCTATAAATAGTGTACTTACCCGGGAGAATTTCGGAGCTAAGAATATCCGTCCTTAACCAGGTCTCTGTACATACCATAATATTATATGGGAAAGAAAAACAATCCGAATACAATTTAGTCAGCTTACTAAGTAAGCCTCTTGTATTCTGATAGCAAAAAAAGAAAAGAGGAGGCTAGTTTTTTGGGACAGAAGAGGATGTGGAGGGGGCTGGGGATGGTTCTTTAATGGTATTTTCCATTTCTCCTGAACTATTCTTTTTTCTCTTAGCTTCTTACTCTTTTACAAATATGCCCTCGGGCCAGAAACTGGTGGAACACACAGATGCAAAAAGAGCACAAGGAATACCAATCTTAAACAAGTGAGATCGCTATAGTCGAGTGCCTCGACTATTAGATACCCGTTACTCAGTTCAAATTATAAATTTGAATTCGGCGATCGGCTGGCAACTTTACATCACGAGCATCAGCACGAGCGCTTCTTTAGCGCAGACAGCTTTTGTCCTGCACCAACAGCTGTGTTTATGTTTATGTTTTTGAGTGCAATGCTTACATATATACACACATACGCCATTGCTTGACTCAGACCTCCAATTTGGCTAACTTGATTTGTTTTGTTCTTGGGATAGTAGTTCTTGGGATATAGTTCGGTATTGACAAATGAAAACCATCGCAATTTCCTTTAATAGAATTCCTTATCGAGAATTAACGTTGACTCTGTTAAGCACCTTGGCCAGCTGTTCCAAAGTCATCCGTTAGATGGCGATATTGTGCCATGAAAGGCGGAAATGTAGGCGCTAGCCAGGCTTAAGCGTTTAACGGGTTTTTGGGCGTTAGAGTGGGCGTGGCAAACTTTTATTAGGCCAATCGATAGGTATTGACGAAACAAATACAAATAATTTTAATAATAGCATCAAAACTGTGGCCACAGCTTGCGGCTTGTGGGCGTCAGAAGGGGCGTGGCACCATTTTGAAATAAACTTGCGCTGCGTAGGAACTTCTAGATCTACATGCAAAATCCCAATCTTCTAGCTTTTATGGTTTCCGAGATCTCAGCGTTCATACGGACGGACAGACGGACAGACAGGACAGACGGACAGACGGACAGACGGACATGGCTAGATCGACTCGGCTAGTGATCCTGAACAAGAATATATATACTTTATAGGGTCGGAAACGCTTCCTTCTACCTGTTACATACTTTTGCACGAATATAATATACCCTTTTACTCTACAAGTAACGGGTATAATTAGATTTCCGAAGTTGTATTGTTGTAGGGTGATTTAGATGGCCTTAAGATGCCGACCGCTAGAAGTTGCTTAATCTCTGTGTTCACAAATTCTGTCACACCCATGGGATGCGGGTACGACTTGGAGTACATCGGTTCCCCATCTGTTTTTATTGTGGCTATAGTGTTAATGTTAAAAGGTAGAGCTTCGTCTGGGTCAGCGAAGGCTCTAGAATTTGTTTAATCATTTTGTAATAACGAATTTTATTGCTTGCCGTCGAATCCCTTAAGGGCATTTAAGAAGAAGAAATGAGACTTAACTTGAAAAATTGAAATTAAAAACTTATTTGTAATTTTTGTGTAGCCATAAATTGACTTAACACTAAATGAGGTCTCTACTCCCACGACGCCTTTCAGCATCGGTAGGGGTGCAATGTAGTTTTTTGAAGTTCCGGTATCAAATAACAGTTTAACTTCCCGCCCTGTTAGCCTACGTGTAATGTACGGGATTTTACTCTAAAAAATTGCAAGTATCATCTTCGTCTAAGTCATCTCCAATTTCCGCAGCATACGTTTGGGCGAAGGAATCGTATTCTACCTCCGTGAGTTTTTCCTCCGGCAGGAATTTAATTTTTTGATGGCTCCGTGTCGATGCGCTTTTTGCCAGTTTGTGGACTGTTTGAATTGCGAGAGAGTATCAACTTCCATCGGCTCCGATGCGGGCCTGGTCTGACTATTTCCTAAATAAGGGCTTGGCTTTTGCTTGAAAGAGGGAGTTTTATTAATACCCCAGATTTGATTTTTTACAAAGTGAGGGTTAGGGAAATTAGAACGCTGTGAGAAATTTTTCCACGTAGGTGGTCGATAATTATTTGTTTTGTTTGTTTTTTCTTCAGCATGTCGAGCGAAACTGGCTACAAATAAGCTCCTATCATTACTTGACTCTGCTTCTTGGACTAGGGCCAATGCTGTTGGTAAGTCCCGCGGTTGCGCTGGGAAAACAGCTACTTTTAATGATTTTTTTAAGCCGGAGACGAACGCATGAAGTGCGTCTTCTCTAAATTTCTCATTTAATACAGACGCTGATGCTGCGTCATGTATCATTACTGTTTTATTTGTAAGAAGCGTTAACTTCTTTTCAACCTCATCATAGTATTTTAGAAGGGGAAAATCCCCTTGCCTTGACAGGCTTAATTCTTGTTAAATCACATGCGTTGGAATTTTGTCTGCATATGTGAAATCGAGACGTGCCAAGATGGCGTGACAATTTAGCACAGTATTAAACGAGGCTAATACTGCTGCCGCTGGACCTCTAACTTTATTTTTAAGAATGGCCACTGCCTGATAATGACGACTGCTGCCAATAAAAGGCTCAAAGACTTTATATGCCGCAATGGCTGCCTGTCTCCAAGATATGTAGGTTTCCTGTTTCCCATCGAACTCGGGAACCGATTTTATAATATCTAGAGGCTCGTTCAATCCATCCCTGGTGTGATACTAATTTCTTGGAATGTCTCAATTTTTGGTGCTTTTACTTTTAGTCTATCCAACTCCCCTATGATGGTACTTAGCTTTTCATCGAACAGCCTTTGCTGTCTTTCTGAGCCGCGTTTATGGCCGCCTCCATATTTGCGATTTGTTCGGTCTGCATTTCCTGCGAATGAGTTTCTACCTTTTCAGGGCTTTCTATAACACTTTTTAAAACAATTTGACTCCTTCTATTCGATGGGCTGCTTACCTACTCTTGGTTTTTTCCTTTTTTTTTATTTTTGTTGCTAATAATCGTTTATATTATTCTATTATTTCATCCCCCGACGAGCTGGAATCGTTGTTTCGGTACATGAGTTTTAATTAAAGCGAGGGCTTTTTTTTTATTTTCGAGGAAATCTCTTTTAGCAATTTTGGGTACAAAATCAGAAAAACATTGAATTATTTTTTTTGTATTATTATTACGTTGTTTTTAAACAGGTAATACCAGTTTGGAGACGAAAAAAAAATATATTTTTTGAGACAAAAAAAATTGCTGTTGTTTTTTTTTGTTTGAGATAAACGAATTTTTATACTCTTTATAGTACCAAAATTGGATTGTTTAATATTTTAATCAATCTTGTATAATATTAATTTCACAAAAAAAAAATTTTGGGAAGTAAAAAATTTCAGTGTAGTGATAAAGGCACTAGTACAGTTTTTTTTATTTTACCGTATTTTTTATAAATTTGATTGATTTTGGGTAAAATTATTTCCCTCAGTGTAGACAGACTCCAGAAAATATTACAGATTTTTTTTTTAATTTAAGGTTTTTTTTCGTTCTACCTGCAGAATTGTATTCACAGACCTTTTATTTAAATTTTGTATTTATGTCTCTTTCTTACTGAAAATTTTGCGAATAATCAAAACAGCCTACTTACATTTTTTTGTTAGTGCAGTTTGCGTATTCTGTTCCCTCGAGCGGGGCGAGGGAGCTGGCTATTAGCGGCGACTGTTATTGACGACTGCTATCCCTCGTGCGGGGCGAGGGGGATGGCTATTGGCGGCGACTGTTGCTGGCGATTGCTATCCCTCGTGTGGGGCGAGGGGATTGACTGTTGGTGGCGACCGTTGACTGCGACTGCGACTGCTGACGGCGACTGCGACTGTTGACGGCGACTTCGACTGTGACGACGACTGCGGCTGTGACTACGACTGCTGGGCAGCGGCCCTTCCAAAATACTTTTTATATTTTTGTAAAGGAACATATATACAAATCTGCATTTTGTTTTTAAATAATATTTTAATGAAAATATTTGTTTCATTTTAAAATTTGTATAATTTAATACAACAACAAATTGTTTAATCACCATAAAGTACTGACAAAAAATATTTTAAGTGATTTTCTTAAGTATTTATTACTAATTTAAATCAAGATTTATTTTAATGATTTTTAATATATTTAAATTTTGATCGATGCGCCTCTGCGACTGAACGACCGATCTCGTGCAATTAGTGCGCTAGCATAAAAATGAGAATAAGAATGAGAGAGCAAAAAACACAAACGCGCACGAAGCGACAGAACCTCCTGATAAAAGCCCTAGGGCCTGTCGCTAACAGTGAACGGTCGAGTTTTTGTTTTGCGATACGAAATTTCATTTTTCTTGTTGAAACCACCGGGGTTTACTTAAATCTTTTTAACGCTTCTACACCTTTAAGACACTTTTCTGTTAACAACTTTCCGTTCGTTTCGCGAGTGCATCGTGATTAACTTGTGTTTAGAAAATAAAAAGTTTTTATCATTAATTAATTCGGTGCTGATTTATTGTTATTGTTTTCTATTGCCCCTCTGTTGAGTCTTTCTCTTCGTCGTTGGGCACTGTTGGAACAGAAGCACTCCAACGGTAACAATGTTATTCAAAGTTATTCGGTGTTTCGCTCCCGCTCTGTCGCATTCCTTGTTCTCTCATTAAAAAGTTTTTGGGCGCTTTCGATTTTTTGTCCGCTATAGTGCACAGTGGTCCGTGGTCAGTGATAATGGCTTTCTGCTCATTGAAAAATTGCAATAAAGTTATATCGGCTGAACAGCGAAGTATTCCCTGCCATACATGTGATAATATTTATCACGCAGAGTTTCTTGGCTATTCTGGCCTGGTTCGTGATGCCATCGATAAGAGGAGTGGCCTACGCTACTACTGCGATGAATGTATCGTATATGAGAACCAGGCAATATTTATTAGGCGGCCCACAAAAAGCTGTGTTACGGAATTAATTCGGAACTGCCCTAAAAATACGGACCTGCTCGTGGCGCTTGAATCACAGCTCACTAGTCGCATGCTAGATGAGCCCGATTCCCCAAAGCGCAAAAAAGTCGCGGTTGGTGGGCATTCTGTGGCAGGTGCCGTGCAACCTGCTGCCCGCGATTCGATTCCAGCTCAGCTGCCAATTTTAGTTTCCACTCAAATGGTACTAAGATCGGGGGCAGAAAGTGATTTGGTACCCGAAGTTGCTGGAACCGATGTGGCGTCGCTAGGTACTTCCGCTCTGTCCGATCAAAATAAAGTAGTGGCCCCAACACCTCATGTAGTCTTAACGTCCGAATTACCGGCTGATGCTGGTAGTACGGATAAAAATTCTGTAGTACCAAAAAGGGTTGCCCCAGCAACCCAGAAATTTACCAGGATCGGAAATGTTATAATTTATCATTTCTGTCTCCTACAAAATAAAACAAGAGAGAACGCTATAGTCGAGCGCCTTGACTATTAGATACCCGTTACTCAGCTAAACAACTTAATATAAATATGCCTTCTTGTATGTTTTTCGCCACTCGAATTAGCTCTCGATTTTTATGTTTAAATCGGTACCCAAAGAACACCTCCAATTTGGCTAACTTGATTTGATTAGCTTAGTTCTTGGGATATAGTTCGGTATTGACAAATGAAAGCCATCGCATTTTCCTTTAATAGAAATCCTTATCGAGAATTAACGTTGACTCTGTTGAGCACCTTGGCCAGCTGTTTCAAAGTCATCCGTTAGATGGCGCTATTGTGTCATGAAAGGCGGAAATGTAGGCGCTAGCCAGGCTTAAGCGTTTAATGGGTTTTTGGGCGTTAGAGTGGGCGTGGCAAACTTTTACTTGGTCAATCGATAGGTATTTCGTCAATACAAATACATATCAAAAAAAAATTTCATAATAGCATCAAAACTGTGGCCACAGCTTGTGACTTGTGGGCGTCAGAGGGGGCGTGGCACCATTTTGAAACAAACTTGCGCTGCGTAGGAACTCCTAAAATCTACATGCAAAATGCCAATCCTCTAGCTTTTCTAGTTTCCGAGATCTCAGCGTTCATACGGACAGACAGACAGACAGACGGACAGACAGACGGACAGACAGGACAGACGGACAGACGGACAGACGGACATGGCTAGATCGACTCGGCTAGTGATCCTGAACAAGAATATATATACTTTATAGGGTCGGAAACGCTTCCTTCTAGCTGTTACATACTTTTGCACGAATACAATATACCCTTTTACTCTACGAGTAACGGGTATAAATAGACTGCATTATTGTGTTGAAAATTGAACCACAATTTTAATTAGTTGACAAAATTCAGATGAATTGTTTAGGTCCTCTTCAAATTTTTTAAAGTTTTCTATTTTATTAAAGGGCTTTGGTGGTAGCAGCATGCGAGTCTTATTACCTTGTACAAGCTTTCGTTGTGCTATCACTTCCGCTAGTAGGCGAGTTTGAATCTTAGTATTTCAAGCTTCCAATTTAACCAAGCGTTCCTTAAAGTAAAGTTGCAAAGTAATTATTATCTACCTTCTACATGCCCAACTCCAACACGCCTTCAGCGAATGATCATTGCCGGGCGGATACAAAATGCTGACAGGGCATTCCGTCAACTGCGCTGTCACCTGAATTAGGTTTGGAGTTGCAACCGCGGTAATGTTTAAGTCTGACTAAGTTGTACTCCGTAGGCTAAAGCTTGCGAAAAATTGTGAATCAACTCATTTAATGTCCCTGTTCGAAAGAGTTCATGACTAATAAAATAAAATAAATAAACTACAACGAATGGATTTATTAATTGGCGTCCTAACGTGAAAAAAAAAAGTTTAATAAAAATTCAAATTCGCAAACAATAGAACGCTCTAAGTTGTATCGTACCATTATACGAAAAATCGAGCTCCAAGCCACAAAAAAAAAAAAAATAGTGCAAAAAACAAGAGAGAACGCTATAGTCGAGTGCCTCGACTATTAGATACCCGTTACTCAGCTAAACAACTTAATATAAATATGCCTTCTTGTATGTTTTTCGCCACCAGCTGTTCCAAAGTCATCCGTTGGATGGCGCTATTGTATTGCGGAAATGTAGGCGCTAGCCAGGCTTCAGCGTTTAATAGGTTTTTGGGCGTTAGAGTGGGCGTGGCAAACTTTTATTATGCCAATCGATAGGTATTAACGAAACAAATACATATCAATTAAAATTTTAATAATAGCATCAAAACTGTGGCCACAGCTTATGAGGTAATAAGACAAGGTAACAAGGTAATAAGACTCGCATGCTGCTACCACCAAAGCCCTTTAATAAAATAGAAAACCTTAAAAAATTTGAAGAGGACCTAAAAAATTCATCTGAATTGTGTCAACTAATTAAAATTGTGGTTCAATTTTCAACACAATAATGCAGTCTATTTTTATTTTGTAGGAGACAGAAATGATAAATTATAACATTTCCGATCCTGGTAAATTTCTGGGTTGCTGGGGCAACCCTTTTTGGTACTACAGAATTTTTATCCGTACTACCAGCATCAGCAGGTAATTCGGACGTTAAGACTACATAAGGTGTTGGGGCCACTACTTTATTTTGATCGGACAGAGCGGAAGTACCTAGCGACGCCACATCGGTACCAAATCACTTTCTGCCCCCGATCTTAGTACCATTTGAGTGGAAACTAAAATTGGCAGCTGAGCTGGAATCGAATCGCGGGCAGCAGGTTGCACGGCACCTGCCACAGAATGCCCACCAACCGCGACTTTTTTGCGCTTTGGGGAATCGGGCTCATCTAGCATGCGACTAGTGAGCTGCGATTCAAGCGCCACGAGCAGGTCCGTATTTTTAGGGCAGTTCCGAATTAATTCCGTAACACAGATTTTTGTGTGCCGCCTAATAGATATTGCCTGGTTCTCATATACGATACATTCATCGCAGTAGTAGCGTAGGCCACTCCTCTTATCGATGGCATCACGAACCAGGCCAGAATAGCCAAGAAACTCTGCGTGATAAATATTATCACATGTATGGCAGGGAATACTTCGCTGTCTAGCCGATAAAACTTTATTGCAATTTTTCAATGAGCAGAAAGCCATTATCACTGACCACGGACCACTGTGCACTATAGCGGACAAAAAATCGAAAGCGCTCAAGAACTTTTTAATGAGAGAACAAGGAATGCGACAGAGCGGGAGCGAAACACCGAATAACTTTGAGTAACAATGTTACCGTTGGAGTGCTTCTGTTCCAACAGTGCCCAACGACGAAGATAAAGACTCAACAGAGGGGCAATAGAAAACAATAACAATAAATCAGCACCGAATTAATTAATGATAAAAAATTTTTATTTTCTAAACACAAGTTAATCACGATGCACTCGCGAAGCGAACGGAAAGTTGTTAGAAGCAAAAGATTTAAGTAAACCCCGGTGGTTTCAACAAGAAAAATGAAATTTCGTATCGCAAAACAAAAACTCGACCGTTCACTGTTAGCGACAGGCCCTAGGGCTTTTATCAGGAGGTTCTGTCGCTTCGTGCGCGTTTGTGTTTTTTGCTCTCTCATTCTTATTCTCATTTTTATGCTAGCGCACTAATTGCACGAGATCGGTCGTTCAGTCGCAGAGGCGCATCGATCAAAATTTAAATATATTAAAAATTATTAAAATAAATCTTGATTTAAATTAGTAATAAATACTTAAGAAAATCACTTAAAATATTTTTTGTCAGTACTTTATGGTGATTAAACAATTTGTTGTTGTATTAAATTATACAAATTTTAAAATGAAACAAATATTTTCATTAAAATATTATTTAAAAACAAAATACAGATTTGTATATATGTTCCTTTACAAAAATATAAAAAGTATTTTGGAAGGGCCCTGCTCTTAAAAGCCATGGGGCCTGTCGCTAACAAATTCTATTGTCCATTTTCATTGTAAGATATGAGTAGTCTAAACGTTGCATGGTTAGTGTTAGAAGTGAAAGAAAGTGCCTTTAACAAATTCATTCCAGCGCCATCACCAGAGCACTAAGCTGATTAGTGACCTCTACTGTACAACTTAGCCAAGTGTCTGGAAATAAGCAACGGAACACCCAAGAAGACGTCCCTTCCACTATTTGGATGCCTACAATGTGATGGCATATGATAATAATGTAATAATACAAATTCAAAGTAAATTCTCAGAAAAACTCTGACCTGTCAAGTGTCTCTAAAATGAATTACATTATCTTTAGTAGAAGGTACAAAATCCACTTACACATTTATCTAAAAGGACCTTTAACTTCAATTGGAGTTAAATATTAAGGACGATGTATTGTTTTGACGCTTAGAATTTAGTTAAATTAGTTAATTATTACATTTATACTACTTACTCGATTCATTGGAACGGCTCTTCGAATTTCACGGACTCCGTCGTAAACCAAACGAGATGCATCAATAAAGTCGTTTTCGTAAACATCTTTATTAGAGGTATTTGAAAGGGATCCAACTGCTGCTCCCACGCGTTGATCAAATTTCATCATAACTTAAAAAAAATCAATAAACAATTTATTATAGCTGTTAATTTTTTTAAAATTCTTTATGTTGATAACTTTATTAAAAACAAGAAAGGAAGCAAACTTGTGAAAGCCGAAGTTTATATACCCTTGCAGTTATTACAAATCGACTACATTTCGATTTCTATGCCTATATTACTAAAAACAATGAAGCTATGTCGATTTTGTGCTGCGTTTTGCCATAGTTTCTGTGCCAGTTATATGATACTGTTGTCCGATTTTGACAAAACTAAAAGCGTAATTCTGATATAGTAAATAATAATAATAATCTTAAAGAAATATTTTGATAATTAGAAAAAACCAACTAAAATTTGTATATATTTATTTTTATTTTAAAAATAAAAATGTTTTTTTTTAAATTTTTTATTATTCTATGGGAACTATATTACATAGATGTCCGATTTAAATTAATTTAAAACCTAATTCCATAGTATTTAAATATTAACAAATACCAAAGAACACAGTTATACTTAACAAGAAAGCAAAGCTAACTTCGGGAGGAGCCGAAGTTGAAATACCCTTGCAGAATATTCTGTAAAGTATATTCTCCAAAATTATTCATATGATGCATTCTTAATACTCATAAAAATCCCAACTTCCTAACTTTAAAAACACCAAAGTTATAGCATTTTCAATCGTTCAGTTTATACTCATAAAAATCCCAACTTCCTAACTTTAAAAACACCAAAGTTATAGCATTTTCAATCGTTCAGTTATATGACAGCTATACGATATAGTCGGCCGATCCTTATGAAATTAGGTAGGCCAAATATAAAACCCATAAAAAATCCCAACTTCCTAGCTTAAGGGGGGATATTCCCGAAGTTTTATGACTCAACTCTCAATATTATGGAAAATATGAGTGATTGAACGAGCGCGCAAACAAGTTCAAGACCCACTAACTCAAAACTTTTTTCTCAAAACTATGATTTTAAAAACGCGGTACACGATTACGAAAAAACTACTGAACCGCTTTTTGATTTCTAAAAAGTGTTTTGCAGATTAAACATTGAACGAGTGCATGAATATAGTCGTCCGATCCTTATGAAATCTGGTAGGTCGGATTGATTGGCTAAATATAAAACCCATAGAATCACAACTTCCTAACTTTAGAAACACCAAAGCATTTCCGGCATTTCCGATCAATCAGTAATATGACATCCGACTTATATACTGCGTGCAAAGGAAAGAAGGGTGTGTGCAAAGTTTCAATATCTTTAAAACTAAGAGACTAGTTCGCGTAGAAACAGACAGACGGCCAGACAGACGGACATGCTTATATCAACTCAGGAGGCGATACTGATCAAGAATAGGGTCGGAGATATCTCATTCACTGCGTTGGACACTTAGCCACTCATGTGAATATTTATACGTTCGCTTATTAACTAATGATTTTAGTTCATGTCGATCGCCGTCTAAGACTTTGATCACCTCAAATGGACCTTTAAATTTGGGGTCGAGCTTTGTCTGATGCCGTTCTTCGTTTTTCAGCAAAACATGATCACCTACGGTATGCCTCATAATCTTTGCCTTATTTTTGTCAAATCTTTGTTTGTCATATCTTGCATTATTGTCTATGTTTTCCTTGGCTTGAATTCTAATCTGTTCTCTATCTACATCATTGTCTTCTTCGTTTATTGACAATAAACCAAAAGGCCTAGCTTCTTTTCCTATTAATAGCTCTAAAGCGCTAAACTTGGTGACTCGATTTGCAGAACAATTCATGGCCAGTTGTACTTCAGCCAATGCCTCCTGCCATGATCTCTGACTCGTTTCAACTGCTGTCAGCATTGTCTTAAGTGTGCTCATCCCGCGTTCAACCTGTCCATTTGCCCTACTAGCTCCGGTAGCGATCAAATGCAGCTGAATCTTTTGAGCGGAACAGAAATTGCGAAAGCCTGAGCTAGCAAAACAACGACCTTGATCCGCTATTATTCTAGTTGGCAATCCAAATAGTGCCACAACCGATTTCACAGCTTTAATACAGCTTTCGGTGTCTATATTCAGTGTGTGGTAAAAATAAACAAACTTGGTGAATGCATCTATTAAAACAATAACGTATTCCTTCAAGTCGTTTTTGCCACTCATTTTACCCGTTATATCGATTTGTACTGTGTGCCATGGTATCTCTATCATAGGAATTGGATGCACTTCTGCCTGGACCTTTCCATTTGGGGGTTTTGCTAATTTGCACGTGATACAATTTTCCACAAATCTACGTACATACTTGGTCATATTCTCGAACCAGTAATATCCATATACCTTATCTAATGTTTTTTCCCATCCCAAATGCATAACAGATTCGTGTATGTGGTTAATCACTGCCCACCTAAACGCCCTTGGAATTACCGGCAAGCATCTTGTTTTACCATTCCTCTGTATTTTCCTAAGCAATATACCCTTTCTTAATTCAAATGTTTTATTTAAATTTTCCGGTAACTCGTTATTGCGTAACTTGGATGAAATATTGATTATTTCAGGATCGCGCTGCTGTTCGGACACCAACCAATTGTCAGTCACTTCAGTAAGATTAATACGCTTCTCAATTATTTTATCCGCACACTTATTTCCTTCTGAAAGTGCATTTCGGGAAAGGAAATCGACATGCGCCATTCGCTCCCCTTTTCTATATTCAAGATCGAAATCAAATGACTGTAAAAACCCCCACCATCTATGCACTCTTGGTGTTAATTCCATTTTGGTGCGACTGGCCTTTAAAGAGTTACAATCAGTGTAGACGACAAATTTACGACCTTGTAAATATTGCCTAAAATGCTTCATAGCATTGACAACTGCTAAAGTCTCGAGTTCGTACGAGTGGTATTTTGCTTCGGCCGGAGAAGTACATTTGCTATAATACTCCACTGCATAGGATTTATTTTCGATTTTATGTAACAATATCGCCCCGTAACCAATGGAGCTGGCATCTGTGTGCAGTTCTATTGGATATTGTGGATCAAATATAGTTAATACTGGGGCCTTTGTCAATACACCTATTATTTTCAAACGTATTTGTTCATGTTCTGACAACCAGACAAAATTAGCATTATTCTTTGAAGTAAGCGTATACAATGGTTTTAATATTTCGGAAAATTTTGGAATGAATTGTCGAAAGTAAGAAGCTAAACCAATGAACTGTCGTATTTGAGTAACAGTTTCCGGAGGTGGCAACCTTATCAATGCCTGGATCTTTCGTGCATTTGGCCGAATTTCTCCATTCGATATTTCAAACCCAAGGTACTCGATTTTAGTTTTAAGAAAAGAACATTTTGTTATATTAAATGAAAATCCGGCTTTACTTAAGGTGTCCAACACTATCTCTAGTCGTTCTAACGCTTCATCTTTCGTTTTAGCTACTACCATAACATCGTCAATGTAAACAATTGCGAATGTGTGTGCCAACGGACCCAGGGCTTTTATTATTGCACGCTGAAACACAGAAGGTGCGTTCTTCAGACCAAAGGGCATGGTTAAGAATTCGTACTGTCCATCAGGTGTAACGAAGACCGTTCGCTCAATCGAATCTGGGTGTACAGGGATTTGGTAAAATCCACTTGCCATAACTATACACGAAAAGTACCTTGCACCACAAAGACGAGCTATTTGATCCGAAATAAGAGGCAAAGAATATTTATCGGCAATCGTATTGTCGTTTAAAACGCGGTAATCTACACAAAGACGATCTGAGCCATTTTTCTTCTTAACCAGCATCATGGGACTAGCGAATGGTGAGCAGCTGGGACGAATAATTTTTGATGTAAGCAATTCATCAATTTTGCACCGAACGTGCTTCCTCTCATCATCGCTAAGCCTATAAGGTCGGCGTTGCACAGTCTTTTGTGGATCTATTAGCCTAATTTCTAAAAGACCTGTCGTCACACGAGTCATTGGAATTCCGTCAATAAACCTATCAGAGCGACATCTCAACATATTGCTTAATATCGTCTTATCAGAATCGTTTAAATTGGTATCAGAATTTATAATTTCTTCATACTTCAATAGACTCAGAACAATTACTCTTTTTGTCTTATAAAAGCAGAATTTATCTGCATCAATTGATTCACCAAAGCCCAGGCTTAAAACTTCACGGCCAATGCTTCAAATATTTGTCCATAACTACATGTAATAAAACTTCTAAACAATATTGTTCAATATTAATATTACTCAGAACTTGAAATGTGCTACAAATTGAATCGTTATTTATGCCATTTAAAGTTACAATATTGTGAAATAGTTTTCCGGTGAATTTATCCGCAACACTCTCCTTGACCAGTGAACATTCGGCTCCAGAATCCAAAACAATATGGAATGGACTCACCGCATAAGGTAATTGTTCCACTTGGTGGAGTTACTGTACAAACGTCAACTCGCTTCTCGTAGCTCTTGCTGTTTCCACCAGTACGATTTTTGGGGCATACAGAAGCCACATGTCCGTTTTCACCGCACTTAAAACATTTAATTTTAGGTCGATCCTTCACTCCGGCCGTGCTGCTCACGCTATAACTCCTTTCTGTTGGGGCTGATGCTTTCGAGAGCGGCATTCTGCATATTTGTGGCCAGCCTTTCCACAAAAATGGCACTTCACCTGCAACTGCATTCTTGTTTTCTTCTTGTCCGGACCCGTCGAATATCCGTCCTCCTCGTTGTTACGCTTCTTGAAAGCGTAAGCCTGTAGCTGCTGCTGCAGCTCATTACAAGTCGTCACATTCGTTGTAAACAGCCAACGCAACAAATTGTTATCAATTTGAGCCATGTGAGCTTACGCTACTGATACCGCAATCTCCTCCAAATTCTTTGCCTTTCACTTAGAGAGCAATAGGGTGACAATTCGACTGCCGTACTCAGCGAAACTCTCTCCAGTTTTGGGACGTGCGTTCAAAATGTTCATCAGTATGGCAGAAGTTGTCTCAATGCCCACGAAACGTTGGATGAAGAGTTCCTTAAACTGCGGCCATGTGATGCCAGCGAAGCATATTTGGGACAGCCATTGCGATGCACTGCCTTCTAATGCTTTGCTTAACGCAATCACAAGCGCACTGCCTTCGAGAGCATTATCCGCAAAAATTAAGCCCACTGTAGTACACCAAGCTGATGCATCTGCTCCAGCGGTGTCAGGGCAAAACTTGGGTAGAGTGACATCGAGTGCTCTCCCGTCTATTGCCGGTGCTCTTGGTGCCTGCATGGATTTTATTATTTCCATTAAATTGCGATTTTGCTCTTCTAAGGCTGCCCTATATACGCTAGAGCTGTCCTCTTTTGGCGGAGCCGATCCCACTTCAGATGTCGGCGGCAAGGGTATGTCGGCCGGCGGCAAGGGTATGTCGGCCGGCGGCAAGGGTATGTTATCCATGTTGATCCTTTTGATGATTGACGCAGCTGCACAGCGAAGTCCGATCGGTTCGAATACCCAAGCTCAACTAACTATTTCAGCATACGCGCTCACGTCATAAACTCACTCAAGTCGAGCGTATGCAGCCAGTCTATCTTACCATCGAACCTCACTCAGCAGCAGAGCGTCTCTGCCTCTGTTGCCGTGCTTTCGCTCAATATCAGCTAGTAAAGCAGAAGCAGGGAATTCCCCGAATTCCCAAATTACCAGAATTCTACATCTACTAGGAATCACACTGCGACAAATACTTACCAACTTTTTGAAGAATGCTTCCGCCTTCAAAATCGTCTCAAAACTTCAATAATTTGTGTTATTGCAAAATTCCAAGAAGAAGGCTGTTGTTTTTTGTTTTGGTTTTAGAGGCGTTTAAACTCACTCACTCACAGCACTGAACTAAACACTCAGTTATAATTTAGAACTTGTTTTTTTTTTAATAAATCACTTTTAAGGAATTTCGGATTTTTTTACGACTTCACTCAGCACTTTTCCAATCACGATAGAACGTACGACCAAAAGAAACGAACGATTCCGTGTGCCGGGAAATTATGAATCAGTCAGTTACCATGGAAACAAGAGCACAAAAACGATAAAGTCTTGCAAAATTATCGCAAACGAGCTCAAAAGTGAATGAAAACTGGACAAAAGGCTAACAAAATGTCGCGAACATTTAACGAGACTTTTGTAAAAGCTCTATCGTTTCTAAGTCTGTTTACGAACATTTTACGATAGTTTCGCTTTACTATCGCGCCTTGGTCAACTGGGCAGTTTTAATTGGATGATATTCAGAGAGGAAATCTTTGCATCGCACTGCGAAGTTACTTCTCTGTAGGTGGGACTCCAAAATTGTATGGGTGCTTTGTGGAAATATTAATTTGATTTTATGAATTATGCCGTTCAGCCACACGCGGTCGAAAGCCTGTGCGACATCCAGAAAGACGGCAGAGAAATATTCTCGTCTTTCAAATGCATTTTGTTTCTCTGAGGTTATCCGGTTCACTTGTTCAATAGTTCCGTGTTTTTCTCGAAATCCATATTGGTGCATTGGTATTGCATTGTGGGCTTGTAGGTATTGCTTGATGCGATTGAGGAGAAGCTTTTCAAATATCTTTGATAGGGACGGTAGAAGGCTGATTGGCCTGTATGACGATGGCTGGTACTTGTCCTTTCCGGCTTTATGGATCATTGTGATAACAGACTTCCTCCATTGTTGAGTATAATATCCCCAATTCATCATGCTGTTAAATATTATGGTTAGAAGATGAATTGCACAGTTAGGCAGTTCTATAATAATTTTTGGGGTGATGATATTGTGACCCGGCGCTTTGTTTTTGTCTTGGTACTTTATGACTCTTGTAACTTCTTCTGGATGGAATATAAATTGCGGGCTAGCTTCAGGATTGGTGATTATTGTGAGCACAAAGCACAATGCAGTTATTTTTTTGGGTTAGGTAATTTTTCTTCTCCTTATAAATACGGCAACCTCTGTAGTTGGCCGTGTGGTTTTTCCCGCAGTTGCTACATCTTTTGGCAGATTGGACCTCCTTATTTAGAGGACAGTCCATGTTAAATGTGCACAGACAACGCAGAATGCGCGAGGACTGCAGTATGTTGTCGTATGGTCATATTCTTGACAATTCGTTCATTCCTCAACCGTGATTCTGCGGTGCAATAGATATTGAAGATTGTAGATTTTTATTTTAAGGCATATTTTCAGGCGTCGGTTCTATCTTAAGCATGGGCAGTGGAATTTTGTTTCTGTTTATTATGTTTATAGCCGTTTTGGCATTAAATCCCATTTCTTTAAGCCCAGCTATTATTTCAAAGGAACTGTTAATTTAATTCCTTTGATAACTAATTGTATGTATAGTAATTTATTTTTGCCACGTCAAGATATTTGGCCACTGATCGATAATCTTGTTCGAAAAAAAGTAGGCTCAACCTTATGCAAGGTGCAAATGAAACATATTTTACTGCGATAATTGCAAAACTGGAAGCCAATGTTGTCGTTTTAACCACCGTTGTACTAAAGTCTAAAATGGCTAAAACAACGCAGAAATGAAAAACTTCTGAAAAATGTACCACTCAAATTGACAACCTCCGGAAGTTACTAAGGTTTATAAGCCTAACATGCTGATAAATTTAGCACAAAACAAGACATCACAACAATGGTTACAAATTGTGAGCATGGCAGACTAAAAACAATTCTTGAAGCTGGTAACTTTACCACTATGAATAAAGCTCTCACGAAATACATACAATGTAGCACAAAAACAAGTGAGAACGCTATAGTCGAGTGCCTCGACTATTAGATACCCGTTACTCAGTTCAAATTATCAATTTGAATTCGGCGGTCTCTTAGAGCTGGCAGCTTTACAGCATGAGCATCAGCACCACCGCTGCTTTAGCGCAGGCAGCTTTTGTCCTGCACCAACAGCTGTGTTTATGTTTATGTTTTTGAGTGCAATGCTTACATACATACACACATACGCCATTGTTTGACTCAGACCTCCAATTTGGCTAACTTGATTTGATTTGCATAGTTCTTGGGATATAGTTCGGTATTGACAAATGAAAACCATAGCAATTTCCTTTAATAGAAAACCTTATCGAGAATTAACGTTGACTCTGTTGAGCACCTTGGCCAGCTGTTCCAAAGTCATCCGTTAGATGGCGCTATGAAAGACGGAAATGTAGGCGCTAGCCAGGCTTAAGCGTTTAATGGGTTTTTGGGCGTTAGAGTGGGCGTGGCAAACTTTTATTAGTCCAATCGGTAGGTATTGACGAAACATATACATATCAATTAATATTTTCATAATAGCATCAAAACTGTGGCCACAGCTTGTGGCTTGTGGGCGTCAGAGGGGGCGTGGCACCATTTTGAAACAAACTTGCGCTGCGTAGGAACTCCTAAAATCTACATGCAAAACGCCAATCTTCTAGCGTTTATAGTTTCCGAGATCTCAGCGTTCATACGGACAGACAGACAGACGGACAGACAGACGGACAGACGGACATGGCTAGGTCGACTCGGCTAGTGATCCTGAACAAGAATATATATACTTTATAGGGTCGGAAACGCTTCCTTCTACCTGTTACATACTTTTGCACGAATATAATATACCCTTTTACTCTACGAGTAACGGGTATAATGACAGAAAACCCTAATTGTCTATTGTAGTATGTACACATATAACCAATTCATGAGAGGCTATGCTCTGGCAGCAAAACCTTTAAGTGACAGACAAGTCGCGAGACTGAAAGAACATTCAGTTAGACTATCAGTGCTTAGTCAGCTTCGAGAATCTGAAGACCTTATTAATCACTGCCTCAGTTTTAAAACTATTTGATCCTTGCGCCATCACCGAAGTCCACACAGACGCCAGTAAATTCGGATTTGGAGGAATTCTCATGCAAAAAGACTCAGAATACCAATTATTTCATCCAGTAGAATTTATGAGCAGAAAAACTACAAAGTGTGAAGAGAAATACAGCGCGTATGAACTAGAAGTTTTAGCAGTCATCAATTCCGTTAAGAAGTGGCGTATATATCTGTTGGGAATACATTTTACAAGAATTACCGATTGCGTGGCATTTGCGATGACCATAAAAAAAGACAACACAGAGCAGGAAATCAGATGAAACACGTAGATGCACTTAGTCGCCTAAACTGCTTTCTTATCGAAGATTCAACAATATATCGACTAAAAGAAGCGCAGAACCGGGATGATTGGATTAAAGCAGTTAAAAAAGTACTTGATAGCGTCGAGACTTATGAGGATTATTTCGTTAAAAACAACATACTCTACAAAGATGTTGCGAAAGAGCTTTTAGTTGTTCCAGAATCCATGCAAGAAGACATAATCAGAATAGTGCATATCGAATAGTGAGCAAAGAAGACTAAGGAGCTAATTGAGAAAGCGTATCAAAAATATTCAAGACAAGGTGGAATGAGCTGCGTAGAATGCCTTATTATAGATTCCAAGAGAGGTAAGAAAGAAGGATTGTTGACGCCAATCGACAAAATCCAAGAACCGCTGGGCACATACCACCTTGATCACGTCGGACCGCTTACGGACACCAAGAAGAAATACAATCACATTTTAGCCGTGGTAGACGGATTTTCCAAGTTTGTGTGGTTATATCCAACGCGATCTACAGGAACAGACGAAGTAGTAAACAAGCCCGAAAAACAATCTGCGATTTTCGATTTTTCTCGACGCATAGTAACGGACAGAGGCACCGCGTTTACATCCAGTTCATTCAAGGACTATTGCAGTAGCCTAGGAATCCAATTGTTGCAGATAACAACGGGCATGCCAAGAGGTAATGGACAGGTTGAGAGGATCCATAAAATCATACCAATGCTAAGCAAACTTTGTCAGAATAACCAAGGAAACTGGTATTGTCAATGACACACCACCCAGAACGACGAAATATTCTCCTTTCTTACAGGAATAAATATGCGTAAAAAAGATGATGACATTAGAAAGCTTCTCGAGGATATAGAAATAGAGGAACTAATTGATGAACGAAACGAAATAAGGAGGAAATCACAGGAAAATATTGAAAAGGTACAACAAGAAAACAGGAAAAGATTTAATGAGAAAAGAAAGATTGAAACAGAGTACGATATAGGTGAACTCGTGGGAATAAAGCGAACTCAATATGGAGTAGGAATGAAGCTCAGACCTAAGTTCTTCGGACCCTATAAGGTCACAAAGAAAACGAAACATGGACGTTACGAGGTCGAGAAAATAGGAATCCAAGAGGGACCAAAAATAACAACTACAGCAGCTGAATACATGAAAAAGTGGAGTTAATTCGGGGCGAATAAAATTTCAGGATGGCCGAATGTAGGATTGGTAAAGTTAGGATAAGTTAATCACCCTATAATTAAGTCAGAAATATAAGAGGGTCCAGCTTTGTATTTATCGTAGATTTATTTTATGAATAGCCCTATTTATTTAATCGATGTTATAAAAAGAGTAAAATGCCAAACAATCGAGTAGGTAGACATTCATTGAAGATCAGAGAGTGCATCAAGAAAGAAGTGCAGAAAAAGTGTGAAGTCGTATAAAGTGGAAAAGGAGTTCAAAAGTAGTGAGAAGTCGTCGAGAGGAGTTTAATAAAAGTTAAAGTCGTCTAAAGTGTGGTTGCGAATAAGAAGTTGGTCTCAGATATCCTTTTTCGTTATTATTTTTTATTATGGTCACCGGGTCAATTTTGCCCATTTTCTTAAAACTATCAATTGAAACTTTTTCAAAGATATTTCTCCACGGTGCCACGTTAAATTTGCAGTTTTTTTTAATACCGGTATGCTTTTCAAGCCTTTGGAAGAATTGACCTAAGTCAAGGGTTCCATTACCATACAAATCGCTAGCATCATATCTTTCTGACATTTTCTTTCCTTGTTTAAATAAACACAAATTAGGTCACTACTTTAAGCACTTCGTCCTTGTTGATGACGTTGTAAACGTTGGACTTAGAAGATTTTTCTGTAGATTTCTTATGCTTTCTATTTCCTACGCATGATTTTTGTCTACTTTGATTTCTGGTAGTGACTTTCAGTATTTTATTATCCTTTTAGATATTTTGTAGGTTTTGGCTTGTTATTCTAGATAATGCATAGATATTCAACAGTAAAATCGTATTCCTCTAAGTCAAGTCTCATTATGGTTAATTTTGAACTTGGGTTTGTCATATAAGTTAACAGTATAGGGCTAACCGCCCGACTCTACTGACCCCCGCACCCCGTGCCACCTCAGCATTGCGACCAGGCACCGACACACCGCTCCCCCCGCAACCCGTGCCAACTCAGCACAGCAACATCCGCCGACCGGGCACCGAACCTTATCCCAATGATTAGGTATAAGTCAGTCCTCACAAGGACAGGAGTCCTTGGCAAGGACTTAACTGGCGCCCGAACAGGGACCTCTCCATTAAGCGACGAGGATCCCTAGGACAAGGTAAGGCGGGAAGTGAATTGTGAGTTGTGTGTGTGAGAAAAAGTGAGAGTAACCTTCCAAGAGAGGTACATTTTTTCCCCAAATAAATAAAATGAAAAAAGGTGAAAGGGGAAAAAATTAATTCCAAATAAATAAAATAAGAAAAGGTGAAAAGGAAAAAAATTAATTCCAAATAAATAAAATGAAAAAGGTGAAAAGGAAAAGAATAAAAAAAATTAACAAAAAATTTTAATTCCTAATAAGTGGAATGGAAAAAAAGTGAAAATGAGAATAATAAAAATTGATTCCAAATAAACAAAGAAAATGATAAAAATATGACCGACCCGCTGCTGTGATCTGACCTCCCGGCTTATTCACGAGCGCAAAAGGTTATCGTGAAATAAAAGAAGTGACCAAACCGCCGCGGTGGTTTTAATTCACGGGCGTTATAAGGTGTTACAAACATAAAGAAATATAAATTTTGATAACCGCTGCGGTAACTTGTTTACGAGCGGCCCCGATCTTTAACAAAAAATAATATAACGTGGAAAGTGGTGGGTGTAATTCACTAGATACGCTCAGTGTTACCAGCACAGAAAGGGCCGCCTAGTGGATTGTGTGGCAACCGTACCTTAGTAGGTGATAAGCCAAATCGGAATAATACGGCCCACCGCGCCTAACGCCGGATAAAAAAAGGAATCGACAATTTTTATTTACAAAAAATATACAAGTATTCACCGAGAAAAAAATTCAAAAGAAAAATATTATGATAAAATTGAAAAAAATAAGGAGGAAAAATCTCACGAAACGAAAAATAAAAAACACACACACACGTAAAAATTCAATTCCCGCCTGTCCCCTAAAATAAAATATCTGAATCACACTAAAGTCATTCTTTTTACCCTTAGAATCTGCACGTTGTAAGTGACCTGATACTCATGTCCTGAACACACGAAGATAACACCAATAACACGAATAAAGAATAAATACGAAACACGGGTAAGTGAAGCGTTCTCAGCGAAGAATTTAATAATAAAAATTAAAAAAAAAAAAAAATAAATAAAAAAACTTTACCGTCACTCTACTCATAATTATCTTAAACTATTTGAAAAGACTCCCATTTGTTTGAATCGATTCGTTAGTATGGAGGAAATGAAAGCAGCTTTGACTAAATTTGAGGCTAGTCTGGCCGTGTTGCTTGGCCAGATGGCTGACGTTAAAAACGATATTAAGAAAGTTAGTGATAAGGTAGTGAGCCTAGAGGAGGCTCAGGAAAAGGTTAACGAGGTTGTTCCCCAAATGAAGCCTTTGACTCCCGCCCGTACGGAGTATGAACTAAAAGAAATTGCTAGGCTGCCAGATTGTGTGAAGGAGCTGCAGGTCTTTGAGGGCGAAGCTGGTGGCTTCGACTCTTGGATGGGTAGAGCCGAAACCATTCTAAAAGACTACGAAATAATCAAGGAAAGACCTCTCTATCGCTCCATAGTCGTTAGCCTTAGGCAGAAGATTAGGGGTAACGCGGAGACAACCCTTCTGTCATACAACGTGGCAGAAGACGATTGGCCTGAAATTAAACGCGTCCTAATGCTCCATTACGCCGATAAGCGAGACCTGCGCACACTTGAGTACCAGATGGGTCAAATGACTCAGGGGGCGAAGAGCGTGGAAACGTTTTACTCGGGAATAAATGCTCATTTTGCCCTGATAATACGTTGCCTTAAAAACGGTAACCAAAGCCCTGCAACAGAGGTACAGAGCCTTGGATGTCTTCATCAAAAGGCCTGAGTGGTGACCTCTCTAAATTATTCTTGGCCCCAATCCAACCATTCCTCTTATAATAACCAATACCAATATCAAGACGCAGGCAGGAATTCTCAGCCCCCGCCAAGATATTCAAATCCGCGAGCGATCAAAATGGAGCCCCACCAGTCTGGCCCCTCCTATCGTTCAAGCCAGGGAAACAATAATTTAAGCGTTAAACGCAGCCCCAGTACCTCTTCCAATCTTAACCCTTTCCGGAAATCGCAAAGACTATACCAATTAACTGCTGTCCCATCCCCGGGTGAGGCCGCTTTAAACCAGCATGAGGAAAAGTCCGTCAGTGAGGCTTATTATGATGAAGCTTTACCAGACAACCAGTCTGGCCGCCAACCTCACATGGAGGCTGGTAGTACTGGCGCAGTAAATTTTATGGCCGACGCCTCTCTAGCGTTCCATACATAGAGTTTGGCGTGAAAGATGGGGCTAAGCTACAGTTTCTAATAGACACTGGCGCGAATAAGAACTTCATTAGCCCCCAGATAGCCAAGGAATGCTCGCCCTTGTCAAAACCCTTTCCGGTTCAATCCGCTGGAGGGGAGATAAAAATAACACATCAACTAACTGGACCATTCTTCAGTCCCATAGGCAATGACTCTCCGGTCACCTTCTTCGTTCTTCCCAGTTTAACTGCCTTCCATGGCATTATTGGGGGCGATACTCTGAAATCCCTTAAGGCAATTATTGATAGAAAAAACGATTCTTTAACGATAGCACCAGGGATAAAAATTCCGCTACTTGCCATGCCTTCCTTGAATGTCCATTCGCTAATCGACAGCGAACACCCAGTGGAAGCAAGGGAATGCCTCGAATCCCTAATTTCTGAACTCACCACTATTTTTGAGCCACTCTCGCCAGGCGAAGCCGTGGATACAAGTGTTCGAGCTGAGATCTGAACAAGTACTCAGGAACCCATATATTCAAAAAGCTACCCTCACCCCGCGAACATGAGAGGCGAGGTAGAAAATCAGGTCGACGAGCTCCTGCGCGAGGGAATAATCAGGCCCTCCAAGAGCCCCTACAATTCCCCGATATGGGTAGTCCCAAAGAAGCCCAAGCCCAATGGGGAAAAACAATACCGAATGGTAATAGATTTCAAGCGTCTCAACGCAGTTACCATCTCCGACACTTACCCAATCCCTGATATAACATCTACATTGTCCAGTCTGGGGGAGGTCAAACTATTTACCACTCTTGACTTAACGTCCGGGTTCCACCAAATTCATATGAAGGAATCCGACATACCTAAAACTGCATTCTCTACCCTGAACGGGAAATACGAGTTTATGCGCTTACCATTCGGGTTGAAGAATGCCCCGGCTGTTTTCCAAAGAATGATCGACGACGTATTACGAGAGCACATTGGTAAAATTTGCTACGTATACATCGACGATATTATCGTCTTTAGTAAAGACTACGAGTCTCACTGGCGTAACCTTCGCGCCGTATTTACAAAATTGAGACATGCCAAGTTGCAAGTGAATTTGGAAAAGACACAGTTTCTGCGCACCCAGGTCGAATTCCTGGGTTATGTGGTAACGGCGGATGGGATCCGAGCAGATGAGAAGAAGGTAAAAGCCATAAAAGAAATGCCTCCACCCACGAATTTGAAAGAACTTAAAAGTTTCCTAGGAATGACCTCTTATTATAGGAAATTTATCTGCGATTACACTAAAATCGCTAAACCTCTGACGAACCTCACGAGGGGGGAGCATGCTCAGGTCAAGGCATCTAAATCCAGGAATATCTCAATTTCGCTTGACGAAGAAGGCGAGAAAGCCTTCGACGACTTGAAAACCATCCTTGCCTCTTCAGAAGTTTTGGCATTCCCAGACTTTAATAAACCTTTCCATTTAACTACTGATGCCTCCAATTATGCAATAGGAGCCGTTCTTTCTCAAAGCGACGACGGGAAAGACCGCCCAATCGCCTATATTTCACGGTCTCTGAATAAAACGGAGGAAAACTACGCAGTGAACGAGAAAGAAATGCTAGCGATAGTATGGGCCCTCGATAATTTACGATCCTACCTCTATGGCGCCGCGTCAATTAAAGTTTATACCGATCACCAGCCCCTAACCTTTTCGTTAGGCAATCGGAACTACAATGCTAAGTTGAAACGCTGGAAGGCGCGCATAGAAGAGTACAACTGCGAGCTTATTTACAAGCCGGGCAAATCCAATGTGGTTGCTGATGCTCTTTCTCGCATCGTTTCGAATGTAAACTACCTCAATGCCGACACATCCTCAACTTCAACAACGGATTCCTTTGCTACCGTGCACAGTGCGCTTCAAGACGCATCGGGTTTAATTCCTCACGTGGAAGCCCCTATTAACGTATTTAGAAATCAACTTGTGTTTGAGCAAGACAGGCTGGAATATTCTTGCGAAACACAACACACGGGCTACGTACGTCACCTAATTCCCATTGACTCCACAATAAATTTGCTACCCTGTTTGATGAAATACTTGAAGCCATTAATAATTAATGGAATAAAAATTCCTGACAGCCACTTACAGTCTCTGCAAGAGTGCTGTCGAGAGAACTTCCCAGGGTTCAAACTTCGCATTATGCAGAGGTTGGTGACTGATATAGCGGACGAAGTAGAGTCGAGTGGAATAATAAATACAGAGCATTCTAGGGCCCACAGAAATCCAAAAGAGATGAAGTTACAGATCTTGGAAAAATGTTATTTCCCCAGAATGGCAAGCCGCATTAAGTCATTGGTGTCTTCTTGCCGGGTTTGTAAAATGTTTAAATATGATAGGCACCCGGCCAAGCCGGAGTTGCAACTAACGCCTATTCCTAACTACCCATGCGAAATCCTGCACATTGACCTTTTTACAATCGAGAAGCTTAAATTCCTGAGCTGCATCGATAAATTCTCAAAATTTGCCTAACTTTTCCCGATAGAATCAAAATCGGGAGTCCATCTCCGCGAGAGGCTGACCGAAGTTCTGCATTATTTCACAGCACCAGAAACAATCTCTCGGAATAGCCATTTATTACACTCCCTCTCAAAAGAGTGAAGTAAACGGCCAGGTTGAAAGATTCCACTCAACCTTCCTTGAAATATATCGGTGTCTGAAAAACGACAACCGTAACCTGAAAGTAGCCGAGTTGGTTTTCATTGCCGTAGACAGATAAAATAACTCTGTCCATTCGGTGACGAACCGTAAACCAGTTGACATCTTTCTTAACAGAGCTTCTAGAATAAATTATCAGGGTCTAACAAATTTCAAAGAACAGACGCAGGAAGACATAAAAGGATTACTCCTGCATAAGCAGAAAATGTCAACTGATAGGCTTAATAGAAACAGAATTAAGCCGTTAAAATATAATCAGGGAGATACTGTCTATGTTTCTAACAAACAAATCAAGAGCAAAGACAAACATCGGTTCAAACCAGAGGAGATCGAAGATAATAGTAGAGTCACGGTCAAAACTAGATCGGGAAAAATCTTCCATAAGTCTCACATAAAAAGTTGAAGACTTACGCTGAAAACGTTTCACGAACTCTTTAAAATAACAAACAAGGGTATTAAATAAGAAAAACAATAGGTAAAAATTATTAACAAAACAAAAAAAACAACTATTTTTCCTATAAGAAAATATAAAAACAAAATTAAAAAAAAAAAAAAGATTAGATTACATACAAAAAGTATAAAAGGAAGAAATCAATAAATAAATAAAAATAGTAAAATAATATAATTAATTAACAACAATTAACAGAAACACGAAACGTGTAGTGTTTCGTTATAGATTATATTAGATAAGATAAGATTAAATATTAAATAAACAATTGGGTAACGTCTCTCTCCCAAGTATGGCGATCATCCAAGTCGCAACTGCTCTTCACATCTTCAAATATGATACGCCGGTAGTCCCACTTCAGCAGGGTGTGGTATGGCGCGTTAATGGAGTATTCAAACTCGCCCACATTATTGACCTAAAACGGATACAAAATACAATTGACAAGACCACCGAAGAAACATCAGTGGTCACCGACACCAGAGTTGCAGCGCTGATATGCCACTACCTGGAAACTGCTACCGATGGCATTACAAGAATGACGTCGGCACACCGCGCGCCTCGGTCCATAGACTGACTGGGGTCAGCCTGGAAATGGGTTGCCGGATCACCCGACGCATCGGATTGGAATACCATCCTCCAGTCTCAGGACAATGTAATGCAAAATAGTAATCAGCAGATACAAATAAACACGAGGTTGCTTGACTCCACGCACGAATCACTGCAGAAGCTTGACGTTATGATGGCAAGAGTGAACTCCATTGACGGAGAGGTCCATTCGGCCACAATTTTAATGCAGAAGGCAATGATACTGCTGAAGCAGGTCGATGAAATCACTCGAGCCTGTCAGCTAGCGAAGGCATCGGTAGTAAACTCAAATCTTTTGGATCACAAAGAAGTGGAAACCCTTCTGGCAGAATCTAACAGCCTACCATACCAAAATGTGGTGGAAGCCGTGGAATTCGCGGAACCATCTATCCTAACTAACGGAACCTGCCTAATATACGTGCTGACACTACCAAAAGTCGTGGACACTAAATACAAGCTGATGCTTCTTTACCCCACGATTACGGAGGGCAAACAAGTGCCGCTGGAATAAAACAAGCTGGCGATGGACCCCCAGGAAACCTACGAAGTATTGGGCAATTGTCTCTCCATCAGAAATACGACTGTGTGCCAGGAAAAAAACTTAAGGAAACTGGACGAGGCCAGCTGTATTCCCAGGCTCCTAAAAGGAGGACACGCTCTCTGCGATCACCTGAGAAGCGATCAGGAGATTGTAGAGTTGGTCGACGACGGTACCTTGTTCCTGACCAACTTCAACGGAACGGTCGTAACGAACTCAGGGAAACGCCATCTGCTGGGATCGTTTATAGTCCAGTACGATAACGAGACCGTCCACATCGGGAACATGTCTTACAGCAGCTACTCGGCCGTACTAAGCAAAGTAACCGTAACTCGATACCAGCTTTCGCTAAAATATGTTCATGATTTTAGCCTGCAGAACTTAAGGAAGCTGTCAACAATATCTAACAATTTTCTATTCTCAATCTTAACAGAAGCAGTGGTGATCCTCATTGTGGCCTTGCTGCTATACGTCGTATGGAAAAAAATAACCTCCACCAAAGGCATCCCAACGCATCGAAGCATCGTCGAACTGGAGGCGCACACCATCAGTGCGGCCCCCGCGAAGAGTTGCTGATCTGCGGGACGCAGATTTTCGAAGGGGGAAGAGTTAACAGTATAGGGCTAACCGCCCGACACACCGCTCCCCCCGCACCCCGTGCCAACTCAGCACAGCAACATCCGCCGACCGGGCACCGACCTACCGCCCCTTATTAGGCCAATCGATAGGTATTGACGAAACAAATACATATCAATTAATATTTTCATAATAGCATCAAAACTGTGGCCACAGCTTGTGGCTTGTGGGCGTCAGAGGGGGCGTGGCACCATTTTGAAACAAACTTGCGCTGCGTAGGAACTCCTAAAATCTACATGCAAAACGCCAATCTTCTAGCTTTTATAGTTTCCGAGATCTCAGCGTTCATACGGACAGACAGACAGACGGACAAACAGACGGACAGACGGACATGGCTAGATCGACTCGGCTAGTGATCCTGAACAAGAATATATATACTTTATAGGGTCGGAAACGCTTCGTTCTACCTGTTACATACTTTTGGACGAATACAATATACCCTTTTACTCTACGAGTAACGGGTATAAAAATTCAGACAAATGTATTTTTTGAATCTGCAATGGAGTTTCTAATGAATACTCCATTTTGGATTTCTGGGTTTGGTATGAATATACGTATACCTGGTTGCTGCGTTTATAGGAATTTTTCGGACAACTTCGAACCTAGCTGGTAGAATTTTCAATTTTTTTGAAGGGTATGGTTAATTGGAATGTTTATTTGGTGATCAAGAATTGCCTAAATATAAGCCAATCGTTTTCTGGTTTTAAGTCTATTTGACAGTTCTATTTTTTTAATGAAGTCGATGCATATTACCCATAACATGGAATTGGAAAATCTTATGTTTCTAAGAGGAAATGAATTGGAATGGCATAATTATTTGAAAAGAGTTCTATTGAAGCTAGTCCTTTTGAGTTTATTGTTCCTTCACCAACACTGGATATTTGAGTAGTGTTATGATAATCAATATCATAAACCTGATTTTTTTATATTAATAAAATGTCAGCACCTATATCAACTAGTAATGTATACAGTTTATTTGTTTGTTAATTTTTAAGTGAAACGAAGAGATTGTAGTTAAGGTTAGTAGTGTGAACCGTTTGTTTTACTAGGTTTGGTATCTTAAGCGTATTAAACAGCGCTATGGATTCATTGTTGATAAGCTCGCGAAGCTGCTGGTCATCTTTGTTTCTCTTTTTGACTCCGATGAGAAGCTCAAAAGGAGTGGCATCAATACTTCTCGAATAAGTGGAGTTGATGGCTTGTTGAACTCGATCGACGTGTCTGACCCATTTTGTGGGATCATCCACACTCAATTTAGAAAGTACTGAAATAATGATGGCATTTAGTCTTTCTACTTGTCCTTTCATTTCACTACCTTGATGTTTTCTTCTTCGCAATACTGTATATAATCTTGGGAGGTAAAAGCGGAACCTCGATCAGATATAATACAAGCTGGTTTGCCAAAAACATTATTTTGTCCTCTTAATTTGGTTATGACTTCGCTGGCAGCCGTTGGCTTTGTAGGATAAAGCCAGCAAAACTTTGTAAAAGAGTCAATAACAGCGAGTATGTGCTTGTAGTTCTTGCTTGTCGAGTCTAGTGGACCTAAAAAGTCCATGTGATAGGTGTGCAATGGAACATCTTCTTTCTGCAATGGATGTAACCATTTTTTTTCGATGTTTTCAATTAAATACTCGTTGCAAATCAGCTCCTTTCTCTTTTTAATAGAAAAAATGTCCACGGTCATGTGCTCTGGCAATGATCTGTTTCTGCATGTCTTTAGGAACTACAATCAATTCCATGTCTTTTACGAGTTTGTACAAGATACCAGACTTCAGGAAATACTCTTCATAATCTTTGAATCTTTAATAATTTTATAAATCGACTTAGGTGTTCATCATTTTTCTGAGCTTGCTTAAAGCCAAGGGCTATAGAGTCGTCGATGATTGTTATGATTGGGTACCTGGAAAGGGCATCAACGTGTTTCATACGCGAGCCTGAACGGTGCTCTACTTTGTACTCGTACTCTTGCAGCAACAGTACCCAACGTGCAAATCTAGTACACAGGTTTTGCTTGTCCAGCGTCTTCGTGAATGCGTTACAATCAGTGATTATCTTAAATGGAATTCCAAGGAGATAAACTCTGAACTTGGTTATGGCTTCGATAATCGCCAACACCTCTAAGTCGTAACTTGATTATTTTCGGTGAGCATCTGTAGTTTTCCTATTCATACTCTTACTCATACTCAAAAGTATGGCGCCAAAACCATCTATAGAAGCATCAGTATGTACCTGGGTGTTATACTTCGAGTTGTAAATAGCCAAAACAGGCAATCGATTGCATACTCTTCATTAGGACCAATTACAAAATTAGCTTTATTTTTCGTTAAATCAGTCAATGGTTTTGAAATAAGTGCATAGTTCTGAATAAACTTTCTAAAATATCCGGTCAGACCGAGAAAACTTTCTAACTGCTTGAGGTTCTGCGGAATCTTAAATTTCAAAACGTCATAAATCTTCTTTATTTTCGATATGTCACCTAAAAACTGAATACGGGTCTGCAGGAAATGACATTTCTTTAGGTTGAGTTCTATGCCATATTCGCTGCAAGTTCCAATAACTTCTTTGATATTTCAAATTGCTTCTTGTTCCTCCTTTGCTGGTATAATAATGTCGTCTATGTAAGATAGAGCGATTCCTCTGCGGGTAAGTGTTCGGAAAATTGCATTTATGTGCCTCTGAAACACTCCAGGTGAGTTTGACAAACCAAAGGGCACCTTAAGGAACTGGTACTGCCCGCTTTGTGTCACGAATGAGGTATATTTTTTGCTGGACTCGGCTACAGGCACATGAAAAACAAGAGAGAACGCTATAGTCGGGTGCCCCGACTATCAGATACCCGTTACTCAGGTAAAAGGAGTGTGAGGGAGATGGAGATAGAAACTTTGATCACGCATAACTTTTTAACGAATTGTCCGATTTGAAAAATTTCTTCTACATTTCGATAGGTATTGATAAACACAATAAAACTGCATTTTTACTTTTCCGAAATATTTAAATTTTTAAAATCGTATATGAGCGATTGTGGGCGTTAAAGGGGGCGTGACACCTTTTTGAAACAAACTTGCGCTGCGTAGGAACTCCTAGAATCTGCATGCAAAATGCCAATCCTCTAGCTTTTATAGTTTCCGAGATCTCAGCGTTCATACGGACAGACAAACGGACAGACAAACGGACAGACAGACGGACAGACGGACCTTTTACTCTACGAGTAACGGGTATAAAAATCATTCTTCAAGTCAATCGTGCTGAACATCGTAGCTTCCTGCAAGTGATCAAGGTGGTCGTAAGGGGTAATGGATAATGATCTTTTACGATTACCTTGTTTATACGCCTGAAATCAACGCAAAGTAGTTGAGAACCGTCGTTTTTCTTTGCAAGTACTACCGGTCTTGTAAATTCAGAGTCGGTCTCTTCGATTATACCGTTTAAGAGCCACTGCTCGATTTGTTTGTCGTTGCGCGGACGCGAAAAAATTGGTGTTTAAAATTATTTTCATTTCAATGTTTGTTGACTTGGTTTTTTGAGGGCTATTCTTCGAAATTACTGGCTGATTTGTGTATATCGAGCTCTTCATTATCAAACACTGCTTCAATTTTCATTAAATTTGCATTTAGTTCCTCTTCGTCCAGACTGTTCCACTTTCGTACACGCAAACCACTTTTACTGAATGAGATTTCTGCTTGCAAGCATAGCTCTTCGCCTAGAGTGTCCATACAATCGACCGGGACTATGAAAAAGTTTAAATCATAGGCATTGCTGTCAATCTGCACTACTTATTGGCATTGCGATTTTTTCCAAATCCAATTAGATATACACTGCACTCTTTCAACTTTGGCAAAGCTAACTGCTTGTATAAGTCTTCACGCAAAATGTTAAATTTGCTGCCTGTATCAAACAGCGCAATACTATTTAGATTTTTAATTGAGACTGCTTTGCTCGTCATATCGCTGTGCTCTTTTAAAACTCGA
This sequence comes from Drosophila fuyamai, assembly GCA_018153365.1. Taxonomy (NCBI): domain Eukaryota; kingdom Metazoa; phylum Arthropoda; class Insecta; order Diptera; family Drosophilidae; genus Drosophila; species Drosophila fuyamai. Next base: position 43,564 of record JAECXW010000402.1, on the reverse strand, counting down.
GTGCTTAGCCTGATTTCTTCTACTGTTTTTTCTACTTGTAGACATAAATGTGTCCAAATTTATTACATTTAAAACACTTTTTGCCTTTCTCTTTATTGCTGCATCCACTAGAAAGATGTCCTTTCTCACCACAATTGTAGCAAACGATTTTTTTTCTGACTCTCTTTTAACTACTTTGCACTGCTTGAGATTTCTTCTCTTTAACACTTCCTTCTGTAACTTTCATTTTACCACTTATGGTTTGGCAGTCCTTCAACTATTTAAATTCAGATATGTTTTTAGCACAATAAAGAATTGACTTGTTTGTAGAAAGTTCATCAATGCCGTCTATTACATATTGAATTAGAGCTTCTTCTTCAACATTCAATATCTTTCATGCGGAAAAATATTCGTGTTCAGTTTCGTTCGCGCGTCGTTTGCAATTTCCAAGTTGCATATGTATTTGCTTGCTGCTGACTCTCGACTTGAACTCACTTAACAAAGACTCTTTTAATGCACTCCACGAATTTAATCGCTTTTCACAAATAACTTTGCGACACCTTTGAGTGATTTTTTGGCAAAAATGAGTTTCTGTAATGCGTTCCAACCCAACAATAAAGCTTGGTCTTCAAAAACGCTAATCCACACCTCAATTGGAATTTCATCTTCCGTCAAATTTCATCTTCCATCAAATTGTTTAATGGACTTCTCTATATCGCGAAAACTAAGAGCAAATCGTGGCATCTCGTCGAATTCTTTGCTTCGTTGCGAAATAGGCTTTTGCGATCTTCCTTTCGCTGGATTCGACTGCGCGGTTTTTGCAATTACGCTCTCATAACTCTGAATGCCTTCTTCGTCGTCCTTTTCTTGATCTGATTCCTCACTCTCTGAATCTTCCACTTCGCTACAGGGGAGTAGTTGGCCAAACTGTAAATTGCGAAAAATGTGCAGCTGCGTATTTGCAACGTCATAGCTTATGCCCAAAACTTTACATATTGATATGAGGTCTCTGTCACTCAGTTTTGTATGTATGTATACACATTTTGCCTTATAAATCGCATCATTTTCATTGTACCGAAAACCTTTAAATTCGCGTAGACGTTTGCGATTACTTCTGTCTCCTTCTTTTTAAAACACAAAACTTATGCAATGCACCAATACTTTCTTTAGTTGCATTTTGCAAGTTAGTAAATAAAATCGCTAATCGTTAATCGTACGCCATGCTCAAGAAGAGAAAACAAAATTTTTTATTTTTACGGAGTCCTATTTAGTTCACTTTCCCACGTCGCAGTTTTCAGGTTATTCCCGGCGAGCTCCCAAATGTGGGGTTTTATTTATTTAAAAATAATGTATATTTAAAGATATTATATTTTTAAGTTAATTTAAGAACAAGGTATTTTAAATATTGAAATTAGTGTGATTGTCTCGTCGTTGCGTCGTTTAGCACGTTTTGATTAGGCACGTCTTTACTTAATCGGTGGTTGTCGACAACTGACTCTCGTCCTTTGAGCTGTCAGTGCTCTCCTCGTCGTTCGTCTTCTCGTCGTAGTGATCGTCGTCTTCTTTTCCATCATATCGTCTTACTCTGGATTGCGTATTTTTACCGATTGACCGTCTTTACTTGGTGTTGATCCTGTCGTTGTCTAGGGCGTTTTTTGGAATAGTGATGCGTAATATGGGAGACCCGTACGAAATCACACCCACATAAATATGCTCCTCGCTGCTGACAGCGGCTAGCTCGAGAGAGGTTGTATGTACTGGTAGAGTATGTGAAGTCAAGGCACTGGAATCTGCACTTATGGTCTTCAAGGCAGAACTTGGCTGATCGTGTTACGGTCAACTCGCACCATGCCTTGTGTTTATGTAAACACATGCAACAAAGTGTTTCCCTTAACAACAGCTTTGACCTTATCCTCTGTCGGTGAAATAGTTGCGTTTTCAATTACGTATCCTAGAAATGTAATTTTCCGCTTCAAAAACTGACCCTTTTCACACTTGATACGCAGCCCTGCTCTAGATGCTACTTGCAATACTATTTAATGCCAATTGACCTTTAATCTCATCAATTGTTGGTATGATAATGTCATCCATGTATACGACAATTTTCTTGGACTGTATCAGGTCTCTTAGTACGGCTCCTACATAGCGACAGAATACTGCGGGAGAGTTGCTTATACCGAACAGGACATGTGTAAACTCATATTGCCCGTTGTGAGATACGAAGGCAATAAACTTTCTTGACTCTGCTTCGACAGGTACGCGAAAAAATGCGTTGGATAAATCTAAAGTAGTAAAGACTTTTTAGCCTTGCAAGCGATCTAACACGTCATCGATCAATGCCGTGGGAAAATTGTCTCTCTTAATTTTCAAATTAAGCTTTCTGTATTCACAACAAAATCGTTTCGAGCCACCTTTTTTCGATACTCATACCACGGGAGATACATACTCTGAGCAGGAATTACGATTCCTGCATCTAGCCATTCCTGAACTTGCTTTTCGATTAAAATCTTGTTCTCGTAAGATGTTCGACGCGGATGTTGAAATATCTTCCAATATTATATTTATTTCGACTGGCGACTTAATTGACTGATTCGGTTTGTATTCCGTGATCAGTTTTTCCACTTCAGATTTTTGAAACGTATCTGTCTATTGCTTTTTCTTCCTCAATCATTTCTGTCACACACATCGACTTAAAAGTTTCAGCAAATACGTCTTCAGTGGCTTTTGCAATGAATCTGACTCCTTTTGAACTGAACAATATGTCGACCTTCTGCAGTATATTATTGCCAACAATAGCCGTATACTCAAACTCTTCTTGTTTAAGTACGTGAAAAGTTATTGTAAAGCGTATATTGTCAACAAATAAGTCTAAGTCAAAACATCCTGTGGTAATCAGTTCACCTCTTCCAATGCCTTTAAGATGCTTGATCTCTTTTCTAAGTTGCAGTCTGTCGAATTTGTTGAACACATCTTCTCTCATGAGACTTAGATCGCTGCCAGAATCTGTCATTGCGGTAAAGCTAATATTGTGTGCTCTGAAGTTTTTGAAAATTATGACTACCTTAGGGGATTTATCCTCAATTACATTTGTTGATTCCTTCTTGACCGTGGACGACTGTTTCACTTACTCACACTGCTTAGCAATATGACCGGTTTTATGGCATTTGTAGCAAATTACTTGGTCGACGCATTCTTTAGCGAAATGTCATTTAGCTTTTCCCTCGGAGAAGCTACTGTCATCGATAAAATAGTTTTCGAGTCCATGGTCGCGATTAAGATGTCGTTTACCATTCTCTGTTTAACTACAAAAGAAAGATGACTTAATTTCGAATTCTATTTTAAATGTGAATAAATGTAAAGGAAATGGAAAGAAAATACTCAAGTTCGGCTTGCTGTACTGGCTAACACTGCGGTCTTCGTGTTCTTCTGGTTAGTTGCAGCTCTTCTGGTTAGTTGCAGCTCTTCTAGGCAGTTGCAGCTCTACTGGATAGTTGCAGCTTGTGAATCAACTCATTTAATGTCCCTGCTCGAAAGAGTTCATGACTAATAAAATAAAATAAATAAACTACAACGAATGAATTTATTAATTGGCGCCCTAACGTAAAAAAACCCACTACAAAAAATTATAAATAATAAAGTAATAAAAAAAATAAAAACCAAGTTTAATAAAAATCTAAATTCGCAAACAAAAAACGCGCTAAGTTTTATCGTACTGTTATATGGAAAATCGGGCTCCTACCTAAAGTAGGAAGTTAAAAAGAAAAAAAATAGTGCAAAAATAGTGAGTGAAAAAAAATAGAGAAATAACCCCTCACCCGCACGAGAAGTCGCAGTTGCCGCCAGCAGTTGCAGTCGCCACCAGCAGTCGCAGTCACAGTCGCCACCAGCAGTCGCTGCCCAGCAGTCGCAGTCACAGCCGCAGTCGCCGTCTCAGTCGAAGTCGCCATCAACAGTCGCAGTCAGCAGTCGCTACCAACAGCCAACCCCTTCGCCCCGCACGAGGGATAGCAATCGTCAGTAGCAGTCGCTACCAACAGCCAACACCCTCGCCCCGCACGAGGGACAGCAGTCGTCAGCAACAGTCGCCGCCAATAGCCAGCCCCCTCGCCCCGCTCGAGGGATCAGAATACGCCAACTGCACTAACAAAAAAATGTAAGTAGGCTGTTGTGATTATTCGCAAAATTTTCAGTAACAAAGGGAATCTCTATATATAAAGTTATCAGTATTAAAACTGGGAACTCACGCAGAGCCAAAAAAACTGGTTAAAAATATTAATATACATTTTTATTACATTCTAATAACTTTAAACTGATTTGCTAAGATTTATTGGGGCTCCCCAAGTGGCCCCAATCGCTTCCAATTGGAAAAAAAGGTCCATTTTAATTTTAAAAATTCTGGACACTAAACCAATCGAATCCGTGTTTTCGCCAAAAAATAGTTTAAGACATTATAAATGTTAAAAAAATTTGACCGCTTAGATTTAAGGCTTTTTACTATTTTTAAAACACATTCTAAAATAACAATTTTGGCAAAAATTTCTTCAAACGTCGAAAAATTTCACTTCTAAACTGATTATCGAAAATTCCTACAGTAAGTTTTTCCTTAAGCTTTAACGATTCATTTGATGGTTTCACCAAAGCTCTAGCTATCTTCTAAACAAAGAAACTAAGCAAAAAGTCGATCTTTTATCGAATTTAAGTGCTCTTCACAGTTATTGCTACCAGAATACTCAAAAGATTTTTTTGGCGAAAATCTATTTGGCCTGGTTTTTGATAGTGTAGTAAAAATATACCATTCAAATTGTTTTTTTTACAGTGTTTTGCCACGCGCTGTTAGGAAACATAAGAGCGGGAGATCGCAGTAGATAGATAGAGAGGAAAGAGTGTAGCAAGTGCGCAAAAGAAGAAGTTAACGGGGAAACTTTCAATTTGGTCAGAGTCGTATCAAGAAAATTTGCCGCGAGTTGTGTTTTTATGTGATCATTTTCCTATTAATTAGGGAAAGCCTACTCTACGGTTATGCAGTGTATTTTGGTGTATAACCGTATGTGAGCAATAATATTATTATTTTAGTTTGCCTATCTCGGAATTTTTCTATTGATTGTGCAAATTTGTTGATATCTCTGTTTTTTTTTGTCTTAAAAATTATATATTTTTGTTTCGTCTCCAAACTGGTATTACGTGTTTCAAAACAACGTAATAATAATAGAAAAAAAAAATAATTCAATGTTTTTCTGATTTTGTACCCAAAATTGCTAAAAGAGAATTCATCGAAAATAAAAAAATGCCCTCGCCTTAATTAAAACTCATGTACAGAAACGACGACCCCAGCTCGTCGGGGGATAAAATAATAGAAGAATATAAGCGATTATTAGCAACAAAAAAAAACAAAAAGGAAAAAAACCAAGAGGAGGTAAGCAGCCCATCAAATAGAAGGAGTCAAATTGTTTTTAAAAAAAAGTGTTCTAGAAAGTCCTGAAAAGGTAGAAACTCATTCGCAGGAAATGCAGCCCGAACAAATCGCAAATATGGAGGCGGCCATAAACGCGGCTCAGAAAGACAGCAAAGGCTGTTCGATGAAAAGCTAAGTACCATCATAGGGGAGTTGGATAGACTAAAAGTAAAAGCCCCAAAAATTGAGACATTCCAAGAAATTAGTATCACACCAGGGATGGATTGAACGAGCCTCTAGATATTATAAAATCGGTTCCCGAGTTCGATGGGAAACAGGAAACCTACATATCTTGGAGACAGGCAGCCACTGCGGCATATAAAGTCTTTGAGCCTTTTATTGGCAGCAGTCGTCATTATCAGGCAGTGGCCATTCTTAAAAATAAAGTTAGAGGTCCAGCGGCAGCAGTATTAGCCTCGTTTAATACTGTGCTAAATTGTCACGCCATCTTGGCACGTCTCGATTTCACATATGCAGACAAAACTCCAACGCATGTGATTTAACAAGAATTAAGCCTGTCAAGGCAAGGGGATTTTCCCCTTCTAAAATACTATGATGAGGTTGAAAAGAAGTTAACGCTTCTTACAAATAAAACAGTAATGATACATGACGCAGCATCAGCGTCTGTATTAAATGAGAAATTTAGAGAAGACGCACTTCATGCGTTCGTCTCCGGCTTAAAAAAATCATTAAAAGTAGCCAACAGCATTGTCCCTAGTCCAAGAAGCAGAGTCAAGTAATGATAGGGGCTTATTTGTAGCCAGTTTCGCTCGACATGTTGAAGAAAAAACAAACAAAACAAATAATTATCGACCACCTACGTGGAAAAATTCCTCACAGCGTTCTAATTTCCCTAACCCTCACTTTGTAAAAAATCAAATCTGAGGTATTAATAAAACTCCCTCTTTCAAGCAAAAGCCAAGCCCTTATTTAGGAAATAGTCAGACCAGGCCCGCATCGGAGCCGATGGAAGTTGATACTCTCTCGCAATTCAAACAGTCCACAAACTGGCAAAAAGCGCATCGACACGGAGCCATCAAAAAATTAACTTCCTGCCGAGGTAGAATACGATTCCTTCGCCCAAACGTATGCTGCGGAAATTGAAGATGACTTAGACGAAGATGATACTTGCAATTTTTTAGAGTAAAATCCCTACTCCCGTGCATTACACGTAGGCTAACAGGGCGGGAAGTTAAACTGTTATTTGATACCGGAACTTCAAAAAACTACATTGCACCCCTACCGATGTTGAAAGGCGTCGTGGGAGTAGAGACCTCATTTAGTGTTAAGTCAATTCATGGCTACACAAAAATTACAAATAAGTTTTTAATTTCAATTTTTCAAGTTAAGTCTCATTTCTTCTTCTTAAATGCCCTTAAGGGATTCGACGGCAAGCAATAAAATTCGTTTTTACAAAATGATTAAACAAATTCTAGAGCCTTCGCTGACCCAGACGAAGCTCTACCTTTTAACATTAACACTATAGCCACAATAAAAACAGATGGGGAACCGGTGTACTCCAAGTCGTACCCGCATCCCATGGGTGTGACAGAATTTGTGAACACAGAGATTAAGCAACTTCTAGCGGACGGCATCTTAAGGCCATCTAAATCACCCTACAGCAATACAACATGGGAAATCTAATTTTTTTTAAATCAGATAGAACTGGCGGAAAGGGATAGGGAAAAACAGCTTTTTCAATAAATAACGGTAAATATGAATTTTGTAGATTGCCGTTCGGCCTTAAAAATGCCTCCAAGCTTTTTCAAAGAGCCATTGATGATGTATTACGAGAAAAAATTTCAAACACATGCTACGAGTACGTCGATGATGTATTAATTTTTTCCCAGACAAAGGAGGACCACATTACCGACATTTACATTCTCGAGAAACTTTTAGAGGCAGGCATGAGGGTGTCCCAGGAAAAATCAAAGTTTTTTTAAAAAAAGCGTTGTGTATTTGGGATTCATTTACAAGCCAGTCAAGGAAAACTTTGTAGCGGACGCACTGTCCCGTCAAAATATAAACGTCTTACAAGACACCCCAGAATCGGATGCGGCTACGATACATAGCGAGCAATCGCTTTCTTACACCATTGACACGACCGGACAACCCTGTCAACTGCTTCCGAAATCAAATTCTAATTGAGGAAGGGAAGACTTCATCTGTAGACAACTTTATTTTATGAGGCACATAATAAAGTTCTCCAACCTTAATATCCTAATTAATACAATTCAGGATGTAATTAATCCTGAGCTAGTAAACGCGATACATTGCTCCCTTCCAATCTTAGCTTTTATTCAGCTCAGGCTAATCGAGTTATTCCCAAGCACAACATTTAAGTACTCAAAATGCTTTGTACAAGACATAACGGAGCAGTTACTGAGCATAATAGAGCCCACCGTGCTGCTCAGGAAAATGACAAAACAAATTTTACGGGACTATTTTTTTCCAAAGATGCTCAGGCTAGCAACGGAAGTAACTGTAAATTGTAAAATCTGTTCCATGGCAAAGTACAACCGCCACCCCAACAAACAGACAGTCGGACAAACACCAATACCCTCTTATGCAGGTGAAATTCTTCATATCGACATATTTTCAACAGACGGAAATCTTTTTCTCACGTGCCTTGATAAATTTTCCAAATTCGCTTTAGTTAAAAAAATAACTTCAAGGACCATCGTCGATGTAAAAGCCCCAATATTGAACGTAAACATTTTTTTCCAAACCCAAAAACTTTCTACTGTGACAACGAGAGGTCACTTAACTCTGAAACGATAAAATCAATCCTACTTAATTATTTTAATATCTGCATCTCAAATGCACCTCCACTACACAGCACCTCAAATGGTCAGATAGAAAGATTCCATAGCACTCTCGCAGAAATAGTTAGGTGCTTGAAACTGGAAAATAAATTAAACGACACTACCGAAATCATTTTACTGGCAACAAACAGGTACAATTAAACTATTCACACAATAACGGACAGGAAACCAATCGAATTAATACATTCGACCCCCACGGAAGTTGAGAAAGAAATTCAAGAAAAAATTCAACAGGCACAAGGAAAGTCCCTTGACTACGTTAACAGGGACAGGACCCGTAAAAATTATCAGAGGGGAGACAAGGTCTTCTTAAAGGCAAATAAACGTCTAGGAAATAAGCTATCCCCTTTGTGCTCGGAGGAAATAATTGAAGCAGACATGGGGACCACGGTTCTTATTAAAGGGAGGAATTCTAAAATACCCTTTCATTTTATTTTAGGTTTGGAAAATACTTCTTACTACTCACGCTAACGGCTGCCATGACGAACGCGACAGTAAAACTTAACAACTACACGAACGCAGACTACATCTCCATAATGGACGGTGAACTTGTCATTTGGGATAGTTACGGATACCTACGACATTCAACGAACTTGACATCGTACGAGGGCTGTGCGGACCAGACAGAGGCAATGACAAATACCTTCACGAACGATTATAGGACTCAGGTAATAACCACGGACTTAGGACACATTCGTAAATTAGATGCTACCCTGAAAGTTCACCACAGGTATACTAGGATCATTAACTTAATCGGAACAGCACTTAAAGCCATTGCAGGAATTCCCGACTTTAATGATTGGGGGCAAATAAAGTTTAATGAAGAACAATTAATTAACGCTGAAGAAAGACAATCTGAGTTAAATATTTAATTTCATGAACGTTTAAATGCACTTACGAATTCCATGAACCAATCCAAAAGGTAGACAGAGACGAGGAGACCCACCTTTTATAAATCATCTTAGCAAAAAAAACAGAATTGTTGTCACAGACTCAGAAAATATTTTGATGGGCCAAACCCTAGCAAAACTTAACATCGTAAGCTCAGATATCTTGGATAGTAGCGACATAAGCGAATTCAAAGACAAACAGCCTACTAACATAAGTTTAGTAGAAATATTAGAAGTATCTGGTATAAGCGTTTTCCGAAATTCAGAAATAATTCACTTCCTCATTAAATTCCCCTACTTTAAGCTAGTATGTAAAAAGATAACGGCCTACCCGGTTCAACACCACAACGAGATCCTGGACTTTGAGAATGGAGACTTGGTCGCCGATTGCGCAGCACGAATTGTCAACATCGGGGGCTGCAAAGCCAGTCACTATAGTGGACCACGGTACCGTAATAATACCGTAATAGACGACCTCGGCCTAGAACAGGAAATATCTGGCTCATACCTGATAACCTACTCTAGCAAGGTATCACTCAATGGCACCTGGTATATAAATAAGCTTGGAACTTCGAAGAAAAAGTCTGTGGTCTCAGCCATGACTCTGGTAAATATTACCGCTCATCAGAATCGACTCAGCCTCCCGTTTATCCACGAACTGAGCTTGAGAAACTTCCATCAAATCGGAACTCTAAGAGAGAGAATGACAACCGGATCTCTTCTCGGCAACACCATTATTTTCTACGCCGCCCTATCTCTATGCTGTGTAGCCTGGCTCGTACACCAACACCTGACAGCCAAATACTGCTCCAAGCCAAGGAGTGACGAGGACATAGAAACGACAGGTCACCGGGACGATGACCACTTACGCGCAAGGTCGAAAAAGCTGACCACGCATTCCTTGGGCTAAAGCCGGCTGCCCAACTCCGGCACGCTTGCAGCGTATGATCTTTGCCGGGCGGATACAAAATGCTGACAGGGCATTCCGTGTCACCTGAAGTAGGTTTGGAGTTGCACCCGCGGTAAAGTTTAAGTCAGTCTAAGTTGTATTCCGTAGGCTAAAGCTTGCGAAAAATTGTGAATCAACTCATTTAATATCCCTGCTCGAAAGAGTTCATGACTAAACAAGTGAGAACGCTATAGTCGAGTGCCTCGACTATTAGATACCCGTTACTCAGTTCAAATTATCAATTTGAATTCGTCGATCTCTTAGAGCTGGCAGCTTTACAGCACGAGCATCAGCACCAGCGCTTCTTTAGCGCAGGCAGCTTTTGTCCTGCACGAACAATGCTTACATACATACACACATACCCCATTGTTTGACTCAGACCTCCAATTTGGCTAACTTGATTTGATTTGCATAGTTCTTGGCCATGAAAGGCGGAAATGTAAGCGCTAGCCAGGCTTAAGCGTTTAACGGGTTTTTGGGCGTTAGAGTGGGCGTGTCAAACTTTTATTAGGCCAATCGATAGGTATTGACGAAACAAATACATATCAATAAAAATTTTCATAATAGCATCAAAACTGAGGCCACAGCTTGTGGCTTGTGGGCGTCAGAGGGGCGTGGCACCATTTTGAAACAAACTTGCGCTGCGTAGGAACTCCTACGATCTACATGCAAAATGCCAATCTTCTAGCTTTTATAGTTTCCGAGATCTCAGCGTTCATACGGATAGACAGACGGACAGACAGGACAGACGGACAGACGGACATGGCTAGATCGACTCGGCTAGTGATCCTGAACAAGAATATATATACTTTATAGAGTCGGAAACGCTTCCTTTTACCTGTTACATACTTTTGTACGAATATAATATACCCTTTTACTCTACGAGTAACGGGTATAAAAAATAAAATAAATAAACTACAACGATTGAATTTATTAATTGAAGCCGTCATATTTTTTAAACATTTATTATGTGGTTTCCCCCAGGCCTAGTTCAAATATTTTTAAAAGTTATTTTAAATCTTCTCTGTAAACAACATTTTTTGTTTCGCCCTCAGGAGATAGGATGATTAAGCTCTTTGCTGAGCTAACTCTTGAACAGGCCACATAAAATTTTCCATGGGAAAAACAATCGTCTCTAAGATCTAATCCAGCTACTTTCAAAGTCTGCCCTTGTGACTTATTTATTAAAATGTCAAAACAGACCTTTACAGGAAACTGCAGACCAGTTTCCTGACCAAAATACGTGGTTATGCAAAGAAATATATCATATAAAAACACAGCTCGCGGCAAATTTTCTTGATACGACTCTGACCAAATTGAAAGTTTCCCCGTTAACTTCTTCTTTTGCGCAATTGCTACACTCTTTCCTCTCAATCTATCTACTGCGATCTCCCGCTCTTATGTTTCCTAATAGCGCGTGGCAAAAAACTGTAAAAAAAACAATTTGAATGGTTTATTTTTACTACACTATCAAAAAACAGGCCAAATAGATTTTCGCCAAAAAAACGACTTTTGAGTATTCTGGCAGCAATAACTGTTAAGAGCACTTAAATTCGATAAAAGATCGACTTTTGCACTATAAAAACCCAACGATAAGCATGTATGTCTGCGTGGGTCATAAGATAAGAGTAAAATAAGATTATCATGTTAATTACGTAAGAGTTAAATATTAATAAAGAAATCAGTTTGAAATAGGAACTCAACAAATGAAGACGTCCTTATTTCGGGTCGCTCTATTCATTTTGGTCCTTCGAGGAGCTCTAAAAGTTTGCCACGCCCACTCTAACGCCCAAAAACCCATTAAACGCTTAAGCCTGGCTAGCGCCTACATGTCCGCCTTTCCAATACAATAACGCCATCTAACGGATGACTTTGGAACAGCTGGCCAAGGTGCTCAACAGAGTCAACGTTAATTCTCGATAAGGATTTCTATTAAAGGAAATTGCGATGGTTTTCATTTGTCAATACCGAACTATATCCCAAGAACTATGCAAATCAAATCAAGTTAGCCAAATTGAAGGTGTTCCCTGGGTACCGATTTTAACATAAAAATCGGGAGCTAATTCGAGCGTCGAAAAACATACAAGAAGGCATATTTATATAATGTTGTTTAGCTGAGTAACGGGTATCTAATAGTCGAGGCATTCGATTGTAGCATTCTCCCTTGTTTTAAAATATGCGTCGGCAACATAGTTTTCTGTCAGAATGGTATTTCAAAAATTTGTGTTTTAATAATATCCGTAGGAATGCAGGAAATTATTAAAATTTCATTTGTGTCTGTTTTAAGCTAAGTAGAAGTTTTAATTTTAAACAATTTCTCAGAACTTATTTTTGTCAAATCATCATGTTTTAATAATTTCGTGTTAAATATACCAAGGCGTGTCAATTGCATTCCTAGCTCAATATCTTCTATATATTCTGTAAAGTGTTGTAAATTAAATATTACAACATTAGCTTGTTTTTTTTTTGCATCATCTTCTTTTAACTTATTAATTACATCGATACCATTATTTATTACGTCAATAATCGTGTTTAAATCTGTATTTTTTATACTATTCTCTGATAAGTTATCTATTTTTTGTTCTATCTATTCTTTATCATCTTGATCTAGTGTGCCGAATAAATATTTGTAAGTTTTGCCAATAATGTTAAATAATCCTCGTTTATTACGTTTGGCCAATTTAATGCCATTTATTTCTCTTTTGAGTTTCTCAGCTAAATAACGAATTTGTATAATGTTATTAAATTCGTTGGCTTCTTTTATAAGACTTTCAAATATTTGTTCTGTTTTTGTTACGTTTATGCTTCAATGATGATATTCCAAATTTGTTGGAATATCGTTAGATCCGGTTTTGAATACAAGGTATCCGTTTTGAGCCTTAATTGGGTTTATTTAAATGCTTTGTCCCACTGCCGTTTTAGTTGTTGTTAATAGTATAATTGGGAAAATGGTGATCTTAAACAGATTGTTGATTTTTTCAGCTTGCCTGAAATTGTGATATTTGCTTTTATTATTTTTCTTCTTCTTTTTAAATTTAGATTTATAATGAGTTATTTTCCTAGTGACAGGAAAATCTATCTGCCTCAAATTTCCTGTTCTCTTAAATGGATTTGTATTTTTTGATTATACTAATGGTGACTCTTTAAATCGTGTATCTATTTCAAAGTCATGTCGTTTCTCATTTAATCTGTCGATTTTTTTCGCTTTTCTTTCATGTGTTTTATACTCGGGACTTCCTGCATACATAAATATGTCGGCTGGTATTCTATTTGTTGTATTTTGTTTAGTTTTATGGTTATAAGTATAAAGAATTAATTCAAATTTAGTATACCTATTTTCGATGACTGTGTCGCTTCCTATTATTCTTAATTTTTCGTTAACTGTTTTGTGAAACCTTTCTATATCTGATATATCGTTTTTACTTGTAGTAACTTGAATTTGGACTCTTTCTGAATTTAACCAATTATGCAGAGCTACACACATCTTTATCTGCTTTAATATCTTGTGGTTTTCCCATTTCATTGAATACTTTTATTATGGCCCTTTTAGCTTCTAACCAATCTTTACTTGTGACTTCAACAAGAGTGGCGAACTTTGAGTATACAAGTATATCAATGCATAAAAAGAATCTAAAAAGAATCTCATAAATCTATGACAAATTTTTCTCTTATATTTTGTATTTCTGGGGTAGTTTCGAAAGATAAATTCGTGTTTCTATGTTCCGTTTTTGCGATACTACAGATTTCACATTCGTTAATAATATTTTGTATTAGTTTCTGATAGTCTGGGAAATAATATTCTTCTCTAAACCAATTAATAGTTCTCTTGATTCCTGCATGTAGCAATTCTTTGTGTTTCTTTAATATTTTTTCTTTGAAGTTTGCATACGTGGGGATGTCTTCTAGTCTTGTGGTACATCTCACTACTTTTGTTAAATGATTCGGACTTATTATTTTCTAATATTTCTTGTTGGAATATAAGAAAATCTGAGTCATCATGAAAATATACTGCGCTCTTTTTTGTACACAAATACTCTTTGATGATATCTTTCGCAAAAGTATTTGTCATATCTGTATAAGTAATTTTGATTTTTAATTTATGAAAATAGTGTTGTACGTCTCTGATTTCCTCATTTCCTTTGATAAATTCTATTTGTCGGGAATAATAATTGATATGTCGTTCTGTTATTGAAATGTAATTCTGATTGTCTTCATTTGCGCTATGCACCGTTGCATATATACTATTGACATCTTCTCCTAATAGATTTTCTTTAGGGATATCTTCGAACATGTTTTCTTCTATTTTAACCCGTGATAGTGCGTCGGCAACATAGTTTTCTTTACATGGCAAATATTTTATTTGATAGTCAAATTCATTTAATTTAATCTTCCTATTTGATTCTTTGATATTATTTAGCCAAACTAAAGGTTTATGATCACCTAAGATCTCAATAGGTCTGCCGTAAGTATATGATCTGAAATATATCGTAGCCCATACAATTGCTAAAAGTTCCTTTTCTATTGTTGAATAATTAATTTCGTGTTCATTTAATGTTCGGCTAGCATAGCGTATTGGTTTATGGTTTTGTGATAGAATTGCTCCTATAGCTATGTATGTTGCTAGCATCAGTGGTTAAAGAAAATGTTTTATCAAAGTCAGGATAAACTAATATGGGGTCGGAAGTGATTAAGACATTCATTTTTTCAAATGCATCAATGTATGATCTTTCTTTAGTGTTTATCTGATGGACGTTGATGCACTACGAGCAGTACAAACAAGTGGCCCAACGACACCAAGCACGTGCTTGTTACGCGCGGGCCCTATTATCAATTTGGGCTAAAAATGCGAGTTCGCGAGGAAAATACATAAATTAAATAGAGACAAGACACAAGTGAAAATAAAAGGCACAATTAAGAGAAACGCAAATGAGTTAAAATATTAGTTTTTAATAACGGGATAGAAGTGGAAATGCAAATTAGATGATAAAGGTTGTTATAAGTATTACATAGAACGCGAAAGGGCTCGTGTAGACAAAAATTTGATGAACATCGTGGCAAATTTAGAGGGATATAATTTAATAACAGGAACATTGAAAGTTAGGCGGATTACAAGTTCTGCAGAATCAATATCACCTCTTATAAGATTATGCATAAAAATAGTACCAAGCATTTTTCTACGATTTACAAGTGTAGGTAAATTAAGCAACAGTAATCTACTCTGTTAGTAAGGTAGCCTTACGTTTTGATCCCAGTTCAAACTACGAAGGGCAAAAAGAAGAAATTTTTTTTGTACCGACTCAATACGGTCAATGTGCACTTGATATTGTGGACTCCAAACCGACGAACAATATTCCAAAATAGGACGGACAAGGGAGGTAAATAATAATTTGGTCGTATAAGGGTCATCAAATTCTTTTGACAAACGCTTTATAAAGCCAAGAACACTCATGGCTTTATTAACAGTGGACATTATGTGGCAGTCAAATTTAAGTTTAGGGTCAAGAAGAACACCTAAATCGTTAACTGAATATATACGGTCGAGTGACGTATATTCAAGAAAATAACTAATAAACGTAGGAGTACCCCTATAAAAAGTCATGACGTTGCATTTAAGGTAGTTCAACTTTAAAAGGTTGTACTCACACCATTCATGAAAACAATCAATATCTGACTGTAAGTTAAATCCCGACGCTATATCATTATATGATAAACAAAGCTTAACATCATCAGCATACATTAGAACACGTGAATGTGTTATGATAGAGGGAAGATCGTTGATAAACAAAGTAAACAGCAAAGGGCCCAGATGACTTCCCTGAGGGACTCCAGATGTCACGTAGATCAATTTTGAAACAGAATTCTTGAATATAACCCTCTGAGTCCTACCATTTAAGTAACTTGAAATCCAAGTTAATAGATTACCAGGAAACCCAAGCAGATCTAATTTGAATAAGAGAAGAGAGTGGTTGACGGAGTCAAAGGCCTTACTAAAATCTGTATATATAACGTCAGTCTGCATTTTTTTTCTGAAATCCATTTATTACAATAGATGACAATTCAAGAAGGTTGGAGGTGGTCGATCTTCGCTTAACAAAACCATGCTGACACGGTGATATAAGCGAGGAACATAAATGTTGCAAATGAGAAGTGATAATACGTTCAAATGCTTTAGGAATTGCCGACAATTTGGAAATACCTCTGTAATTCTTGGCATCAGCCTTCGCACCCATTTTATGAAGTGGAATAATAAAAGAGTCCTTCCAGATAGTAGGAAAAACTGATGATGAAATAGACAAATTAAAAAGTTTAAGAATCGGTTTACAAATGGTTGACGCACAAAACTTGAGCACACATCCAGGAAGTCCATCTGGACTGGGAGAATAAGTCGGCGTTGTTGTTTCTAACTCTATTAAGAGAGAGTTTTCAGTAATTAAAGGGGAAAAAATACAATTTGCCCTATTTAAGGGATTAGGGTAGTTAGAATTTGACCAAGCTGTCGAACTATAAGTGGTTTGGAAAAACTCAGCAAATAAATCAGCAATGTCAGAATCCGTCGATGCCTCCATTGAGTTTAGACGTACCGATGAAGGCAATGCCGATGACTTACGCTTGGCATTAACAAAGCTGAAAAACTGTTTCGGATCATTTGAAAATTCAAATTTACATCGATTTAGATACATAGAATAGCAATGACTGTTGAGAACATTAAAAATCCGATCGAGCCACTACAAATTTCGAAAAATCTGATGGCTTACCCGATTTTTTATACTTTTTATAAGTATTTGATTTAAGGTTTTTAAGTCTTTGAAGCGCATTGGTAAACCAAGGAGGCCTGTTTAGGTTTAAAGGAAACCTATCAGGAACGCATTCATTAAAAAAAGTATTTAACGCTATATAGAATAGTTCAGTGGCACTTTCAATGTCTGTACAATTGTACAAGTCTGTCCAATTATAATGACAAATCATATCGTTAAGTTTATTATAGTCACATTTACGAAAATATCTCATTTTAGTTGGGGCACTAAAGGAGAGAGGGTATCAGAGCAGGGGAGGCAAATTGTCAATTCCATTGTTGGATGATATCGGTCTTCAGGTACAACAAGAGCGTCAATTCTACATACCGTGACCTCGGACGGGTCTGAAACAAAAACACAAGATCTAATTGTCTATTTAAAGAATTTCGTAAAAAGCTTACTTGCTGTAACGATAATTCTAAAAGGCCATCTACAAAATCATGGGCGGATAAAGGTATAGCGACAAGTGAGTCAGTGGGAGGAGACCAAGAAATATCAGGTAGATTAAAGTCACCCAAAACAATCAAAAGGTCTCTGTTAGAAAGCAGGGATAGAACGGATTTTATTGCGGACAGATGGTGCTCATAAATTACTAGATCAGAGCCAGGTGGAATATAGGAACATGTAACAAAAATAGATAAAGATTGCAAAAAAACTTTCACACTTACAAATTCAATTTCGTTTGGGATATGAGTGAGAATTCTTTCGGATGTTAGGCTAGAGGTAACAGCAATCAGTACACCGCCCCCCCTACGTGAGGAGCGATCGGTCCTATAAGTATTAAAGTTATTTGACAGAACTTCAGAGTCAGATATCTCAGGTTTTAGCCAAGTTTCCGTAAAAGCCAAAATATCTTCGGTGAATGCAGAGGAGTCGGCATAAAGCTTGTGAAGCTTCATATTTAGTCCCCTAACATTTTGATACGCCAAGAATAAACTATTTAGTATTTTGGCACAGTGGAACCTGTTATTTGTTCTCGGTATATTTGGAACAAATTCTTTAATTACTAAATCATCATTAAGCCAAAAACTTTCAGAAAGTAACACATTAAACACATCAGGCGGAGCAAATATTTTAAAAGACGATATCCTACGAGCGTAAGAAAATCGAAATTGTTCAACTGCAATATCCTCGGATGGGAATTTTTCACGTATAAATTCCAAAACATCCTCAGATGTGGTATCTGGGGTGAATCTAGAAACAAATAATTGCTTCCTTTGTGGAACAACTGAAAGTTGCTTACGGCCCCCACCAGCAGTCTGAACCACAATGGGCTGAGGACCAGGAACGGTGTCTACTGTACCTGTAGGTACGGTCGGCAACGAATTCTTTGACTTAGCCAGTACTGTAGCTTTTATTCTGGAAACAGAGGTACCACCCGAACTAGCTGTATCCATAGGCACAGTTGGTTCATTTACCCCTGTGTCAACAGAAACTGCTGCTACCAAGTTCGGATTTGGGGTGGATTCCACAATCAAATTAACGGCGGTTAAACTGGCTTTTTTACGTTTAGGCGACTCGGTTAATAATTTTTTATTATTAAACTGAGCACAGACGAAATTGAACCCCTCATTGAGTTGTTTAAAAGCTCCTGAGATATTCAATAAGGTGTCTCGAGTCTGCCTCATAAAGCCACTCATCTCAACAACCATTTCCTTGCAGGACCCACATGACCACATGAGACCAGAATTAAGATCAATGAAATCTTTGACTCTGCCAGTAAATCCTGCACATTTAACGTACATCATCGAATCGCAGAGCCAGCAAAAAATAAAAGGGTCTTTAGTTGAAGACGCAAGAGTACAATTTTTCTTAGAACAGACAAGAGCCATTGTAAGCTTCGATGGCTCCATAGATGATGTGTATTTGCCGGGCATCTTGGGTCGGGTATAATTGTAATAGGTATTCGACACGCCCGATGTAACCACCTAGGTCGGCGGGGTTACCATCAAAGTAGGGCAACTCTTTTACTTGACCAATTAGTTGGTTCAAATGAACCTCCGATAATTGGATTGGGTTTGCCATTTTTGGTTTTGTCAAAGTTTCAATATTTCACATTAAATTATTTAATTTTTAGTGGTATTGACCGAATTGGATTTTTTTTACTGGCTTACGCGACGATTTGCACGTAGAGTCTTTTGCGGATTTTACATGTGTCTGGACTGATACAGTTTGGACTGAGACAGTTCTTTGTTCTGTTCTTTTTTATGACTTTGGTCCCGAAATCTAAGTATCCTGAATCGTGAGATCGTGCCGATAATTGTTTAGTCTACAGCCTGGAGTTATAGTCACATTGGAATTTTCCGTTAGCGGCATGTTGACAATTAGATATGGATTCAAATTTCTTGAGGGTGTCTTAATTTTAAGTGTGGGTGCGTGGACATGTACACAAGGGTTTGTGGTGTTATGGATATTTTTTGAAATAATCGGAGCTACGTCAGCGTCTACAGTGGCAGCAGCGTCTACAGCAGCAGCAAATACAGGAGCAACAACTACGGTAGCAGAGAGTATATCAGCGGCGACTACAGCTTCGGCAACTGCAACTACAACATCGACTACAACTACAGCGTCGTATATTTAAAAAAAAAATGTTGTCCAAGCAATATTGAAGCGTGGTCAAAAGGCAGGCCGAGATAAATAATTAGGGAAATTAGCGAGAAAGGTGGACGAAATTTCACTACTGAAGAATTACATTTTATAAACGAATTGGAGAGTGAATTTCGGTCGAACCATGCAAGTTTAATTAAGTCAGGTGTTATAGATCATGAATACTTTACAAGAAAGAGGTATGATCAGGTTTTAAGTACAATAAGTCAACTAAAATTTGAATATGATAAGTTAAAAAAACAACCTAGTGAGAAAAAAGAAGATAGAGGGGCTTCATTAAATAAAAAAAAATATTGAACTTAGAGAATATTTGAATGAGACTTATATAGAAATGCGGGACGGCAAACTATCTCGAACATAAAACTAGATATTGGTAGTTGTAGTTTTGACCAAGAATTAACTTTTAGCGAAGTGAATTTGACGTTCAAAATATTTCTATTAAAGTAAATGAGAAGATAAAGAACGAGATTCGATTAAAATGGAGGCTATGGGTAAAATTGAATACTTACCAAGTCTACCTAAAATTGAGGCACCCACATTTAGCGGAGATGCTAAAGACTTGGACCTTTTTCAGGAATTGTATGTGGAATTCATACATACAAGGGGAGGTCTGACTACCTCCCTGAGATTCAATTATTCAATACGCAGACTCTTCAATTATATGAAAGTCATATTAAAAAAACCAAAGACATACCGAAACTATCTGATTTTATGGATTTTTTAGAGCAGCGATTATGTGCGACTCTTTTCAGGAAGAAAAACCTGGTTCAACTTTAAACAAGTTAGTTATTCAAATTGGGGAGAAAAATGTCCGATCTGCAAAATGATGGGGCATTTCACAACTCAATGCCACAAATATGGAGGAATGAATCCCGCAGAGCGAATGGAAATCGCTAAAAAAATGCAACTATGTACAAGATGCCTAAAACATTCTTCTAATCAAAAATGCTCATGCGAATTTTTATGTTCCTTGTGCAATATATCGCATCATACGATGCTTCATATAAAGATTCAAAAGCGGGAAAAAGTAAACACTTGTGTGACTGCCACTTAGGCATTACTTGCAACAGCAAAAATTCAAGTGAAATCTGCCAACGGCGATTTCGAAAGTTTAAGCGCTCTCATTGATAGTGGATCGCAAAGAACTATCATATCAGAAAAGGCAGCACAAATACTAAAACTGCCAAAAATTAAAACTAAGACGGAAATTAGTGGGATATCTTCTACAGATACTTCTGTATCCAAATATAAAATTAAAATGACAATTAAACCCCCTAACTCGAAGAAGGCATTAGTGACTGAGGCAAGCGAGAGCGAGAGAGCGCAAGAGGGGCGAGTGCGAAAGCTCGGAGAGCTCAGTGAACAGCGCCGATGCAGTGGGCCTTCATGACTTAAACATTCCGCCCCGCCTTGCAACTACTCGGGTTGCAACATAGCCTGGTTGCTCTTCTCACGGCTGGTGGTAGGCTCCGGACACGACGCGCCCAGGATGATGGATATCGTGGCGGGGGGATAGAACCGCTCATCAGCCAGCGTAATGTCCCGGAAGTGGGTCCTTACCGCGTCGCTTAGCTCCCGGATTGGAGTACGGATGCGCACGTGAGGCTCTATTTAAAAAATTGCGTTGAGCCGGATAGCGCTGTCGATTCTGGACCCCACGGTTGCCGAACAGATCTGTTCGCCCCCCACATTGGTGGTCGGCAGGCGGAAACTCGACGCTAGCGAAGCGTCAATGCAGCTCATAGGCGTACACGGGTCGATGAGCGCCGCAGTGTAGAAGACTCGACTCCCGGTCTCTAAACGCACCAAAGCCATCGATAGGAGGTTGACGCTATGCCGCTGTAGGAGGGACTTTAAGGACGGAGCGGCGACCTCGGGCTGCGTGGCACCCCGACGAGGAGCGGCTGAAGAATGCCGCGGATGTGGATGGAATAGGACAAAATAAAAATTTGGATCAGTAGTGATAAGAACTGCGAATTGGAACTACGGGTTAGAACTATTGATTGACGCTACGAATCGGAGTGCTGAATTGAAACACTTGAGTGAAGGGTCGACTGGTTATTGCGGCCAGGCGGACTCTTGCATTGGAAGAAGGACGACCTTCGCTATGGGACGCTTAATGAGTCCCCGTGCAGTGCGGATGTCGACCACACGAACATGGCCATTGGATCTTGGAAACACCGCGTCGATTCTGCCTAGTCGCCACTCATGGACGGAAGGTTGTCTTTTTTGACTACCACCATGTCCCCGGCACGGAGATTTCTTGTAGGGGTTCGCCACTCATTCCGCTTATGGAGTTCCTTGAGGTACTCCTCCTTCCATCGCAGACGAAATTGTTGATGAAGAGCCTTCAAGTGCTGCCAGCGGTTTATAATAGATGTGGTGTCCCCCTTTATCTCGGGTTCGACCATGACGAGGAGGGGCCGTCCAACAAGAAAGTGCCCAGGCGTAAGTGCCAACAGGTCAGTGGGGTCTTCGGACATCGGCACGAGCGGACGCGAATTCAGGCATGCTTCGATCCTAGCTAGATGCGTGGACAGCTCTTCGTACGCATATTTTCGCGTCGCCGTAGACTTGTAGAACAGGGTCTTGAAGCTCTTAACACCTGCTTCCTACAAGCCCCCATGTGGGGTGCTCCCGGAGGAATAAATTGGCAGAGCAGCTGCTGGTGACTATAGGCACCTGTCACAGCTTCCTTTAGAGCTTGGAGAAACTCGCGGGAGCGGCATAGTCTACACAGGTATATGTGAAAGGGCGCGAGAAGGACGTTCGTTCTTTGGGTAAGTCTCTCATCAGTTGCGTTTGCAACCTCTTTTTGACCAAATTCCTCACCCTCGGGATCCAGGACTTGGAACGGATCAGACGGATCATCAGCTGATTGCCACCGTGCAGCGTTATGCGCTGCGTAAAATGGACGAGGAGTCGAGACAGATGGCAGTCGTATGGAAGGATGACAGGATGCCGTTCATCATACTGAAGAAGTTCGGAGGCCGTGACTCGGCCGCATGCTCTCATGCGCCCTTGGGAATCAATGAACGGGTTCAGGTTTTAGACAAGGCTGGATGCTGGCACTGGCCGTTTTTTGGCTTAAGCAGCCAATCTCAAGGGCAAAGTGCCTGCGTTGCGTGACGGAAATCAGGAGCCGCTCGGCCGACGCAATTTCAGGAGCTGTCAAGGGATCCTCAAACGGGGACATGAGCTTTCGCGAACGCTGGATGAACCGATGAGTTCAGTCACAGGGGGTTCATAGCCTTGAGTGGGCCACTCGCAGCGAGGCCACTGCAGCCAGGCAGGACCATGCCACCACAGCTGGCTGTCCGCAAGGTCTTGAAGCGCCACCCCCCGGCTAGCGAGATCTGCCGGGTTATGCTCGGAGCGGACGTGTGCCCATTTCTCCACCTCGGTGAGCTGGGTGACCTTGGTCACACGATTTGCCACGAACGTTGTCCAGTGGCACGCTAGCTTATGCAACCAGGCGAGAACAATCGTAGAGTCCGTCCAACAGTGCAGGGCGGACGCCTGCCCGGGCATCTTCGGAAGAACGGCGTTGGCCATTTCGGACAATAACAATGGTTTCCTGGCCGAGAAGTGAACTGCAAATGTTAGCCCTGGCGTTGCCGAGGAGGATGGACGGAAGAATGTCGGCTCCTATCAAGACATCGATTTGGGAGCTCTCAAAGAACTTGGGATCCGCAAGGGGGATGTCAGGAATTCCCTTAAGAAGATCTCGAGGGACTGGATACGAAGGCAGATTTAACTTTCGGACGCTGATGCACTAAGATTAGCGCAAACAAGTGGCCCTTACGACACCAAGCAGTGCTTGTTACGCGCGGAGCCTAATAGGTGAAAAAGGAGATCGCGAGAAGTTAAAAAGCACAATGAAGAAGAGGACAGACTAAGATTAGAAATACGTACGAGACTAAATACTAATACTAATTTTGTGCTAAGTAAGATAAAATTAATGCTTTTAAGCTTGGCAAAGAGTCGGTAGTAGAAATAATGTGGTATAGTCTATTATATTCGTGCATATATGCATATCAAAGTTAGATCTACAAATATTTAATGTAAGAGGAACATAGTTCCTGGTAATTCTATTAGGCACGGATAAGCTTATGCGACCCAGTAACTCGGGACTCTCCACATGCCCGTGAATAAGTTTATAGATAAAAGTTGTGCCAAGCATCGTTCTACGGTTTACTAAGGATGGAAGATTAATTAGGAGAAGTCTACTAGAGTAGGATGGTAAAATAAGGCTTGCATTCCAGTTAAGGCCCCGTAGAGCAAATAATAAAAAGTTCTTTTGCACAGACTCTATCCGGTCTATAAGTACACCATACTGAGGACTCCAAACTGCTGAACAGTACTCAAGGATTGGACGGACTAGTGAAATGTACAGAGTCTTTGTAACATAGGGATCATCGAATTCCTTTGACCACCTTTTAATAAATCCAAGTACTCCCCTGGCTTTATTCGACATAGAGATAATATGGTCACAAAACTTAAGTTTTGGATCAAGGAGGACGCCAAGGTCATCAACGTGCGTAATTCTAGACAATGCGCAACCACCCAGCGTATACATTGCGTATTGTGGGTTCACCCGAAAAAATGTCATTACTTTGCACTTAGCGCTATTTAAATCCAAAAGATTTTCACAACACCATGTTTGAAAAGCATTTAGGTCAGATTGTAAGTCGGAACTGCTAGAAATTTCGTTATATTGCAGGCATAACTTAACGTCATCTGCGTACATAAGGACACGCGACTTTGTCAAGACTAGAGGGAGATCGTTTATAAATAAAGTAAAAAGAAGTGGGCCTAGGTGGCTTCCTTGTGGGACCCCTGAAGTAACTCGGATCAAATCCGCGATCGAGTTTTTAAAGAGGACTCGTTGACCACTCAGATAACTTAAGATCCATGTTAGAAGATCACATGGAAACCCTAATAAGTCTAGCTTTAATACAAGAAGCGAGTGATTTACTGAATCAAACGCTTTACTCAAATCAGTGTAAACTACGTCAGTCAGCATGTTCTTTCTAAAGCCATTTATTACAAAAGACGTTAGCTCCAAGAGGTTTGTCGTCGTAGATCTTCGCCTTTGTTCAGACGAACACTAATAAAAATAAAATATAATACTTTATGAGCTCTGTGCATGTCATGTGAGAATTGTAAATCGACTCAGAGCCATAAACTATGATCTGTAATTTTAGACCCTACAAGGGAGCAGTGTTAGCACTTGTAATCTGTAAGTGCAGGCCACTTGAGCCTAACCGAAGCTAATCACTTGAGATGTTTCTCACACTGCACCAAGGGTTCCTGTGCGGGGGTCAAATGATAACTCTCCCGCTCAGGCAGACGCGGCCTCTGCGTAGGCCACAGATAAGACCAGAATAAGAATTTCATGTTAGTTTCCTAAGCAGGGACATAGAAAATAAAATTCAGTTTTAATACAGAACTCAACTGAAGAGGTTGTTTAATTTAATTTATCCCTTTCATTTTGGTCCTTCGACAACTCTGAAGTTTTCCCCCACCAGTGGTAAGAGACTCAGAACTTAAGCCAGCACCTAAAAAATAAAAATCTGTAACACTTGCAGTTTTTGTTTAAGGTGTTAATGAATAGTTGACTCTTGTTTTCCCCACCAGTGGTAAGAAACAGAGTAACAAATTTTTAAAATCAAAAAGATATAAAAGAATTTTTTCTGATTTAATACAAAAATTTTTCAACTATAGTATTGCAACAAAAAAGTCAAAATTTGTTGTAAAAGTGGTCGAAAAATCGACAAATTAATAATAAAAATAATTCCTGCCATCGAGCAAATATATTTTTTGGCGTTTTCGAGGCCTTTTAAACATCGAAAAAGTGATTTAATAAAATCAGGCGTATTCGAGGCCGACATCGAAAAAGTGTTCAAGTTATCACAGTGAAATAAATTAAAGTGACTTCCGATTTTGGCAACAAAATTTATTCCCGAATTGAATAACAAATAATTAAATAAAAATAAATATATTCAAAAAGAAATACAAATAATAAAATAAAGTGACTCCCAAAAAACAAAAGTTCAAAAAAAAACTCCTAAATCATCTGTAAATCATCTGTAAAACATCTTAAATCAACAAAACTGCAATAAGGACTCCAGGACTTCAAGGACTTCAGCACGTCTACGACTACTACAACTACAAGAGCGAGGACAGCATCGGAACAAATAACATCGAAGATTTAACAGCGACAACAACAGTGGCAACAAATATAGGATCAGATTAGTCCTATATATCAAATTAAAATTTTTTAAAATTACAAATATTATATAAAAATATTATTTAAGTTGTCGATAATTAAATTCAAGTTTTAATAATTACAAATAATATAAAAAATATATACAAAAATGTTGTCCGAGCAAACAATCGCACTTATAAAAAGGCAGGTGGAGATTACCAACGCCAGTAAGGCGCTGGAAGATCTCCCAAGCTTATCATTTGAATACTTAAAGAAATTTGATGAGCTAAAGGCCGATCGAAAATCACAAAGCTCTGATGCATATTGGAGTAGTCGCGCATGACTACTTCATTAAGAGTCATTACGAGCAAATGCTCTCGATTTTTAATAGAATTAAAGTAAGAATAGATAAAGTGTTAGCTGAATCCGATCAGTCCGATGGTAAATTAATGGTAAAAGAGCAGAATAAAGAAAAAAAGGTAAACTACGAAAGCCAGTTAGATACAGCAATAGAGCAGTTAGAAAGGTATTTAAAAGATACATTTAAGAATATTCAAGATGATAAAATAAAAACATTTGAAATTAGGATAGGGAAGCTTAATTTTTATTGGGATAAGATAGTTGCCATGAAGCAGGGAAACACGACGGACGTCACGATTAAAAGGTATAATGATATATTGGAAGAATTAGCGTTCGATATTTCCATGGTTACCAAAGACATGAGAAAAAAAATCGAGGAAATTGTGCCAAAAAAGGTAATTATGATTTATTTAATGAACTCATACATTTAAGGGAGGATCTCAGTCCTACCTTGAAATTTAACTACCTCAAAATCTCACTTAAGGGAGAAGCCAGGAATGTGGTTTCTTATTTATTGTTGGGATCAGGGGAAAATTATGAGGCCGCTTGGGAATTGTTAACCAAGCGGTATGAAAATAAAAGGAAAATTTTTTCCGATCAGATAAATCGCCTTCTTGATCTCCAAAATCTAAATGTGGAATCAGTTCGGCAATTAAGAATGTTTATTGACACAATTAATGAGTCAATTCACATGATAAAATTAAAGGCACAAATTTCAGACGAGGTTGATATAGTTTTTGCACACATAATAATAAGAAAATTTAACAAAGAAGCTCTGCAACTATATGAGAGACATGTTAAAAAAACTAAAGAAATTCAAGCATTGTCCGATGTCATTGAATTTTTAGAGCAACGACTCAGTTCGATTAGCTCAGTTCAGGAAGAAAAACCTGCAAAAAAAGTGTTCAGTAGCAATATGAAAGAGTTGTCTACTAACAGTTGTCCGATGTGCAAAAGTACGGGACATTGGATACTTTAGTGTCAAAAATTTAAGGCTTTGAATCCATCCATCTTAAATGCCTTAAACACTCTTATAGTAAGAAATGTCAAAGCGACATTTCATGTTCGATTTGTAAAAAAAAGCATAGTATGCTACACATTTATGTAAAGTCTAAAACAGACGAAAAAACTGAAAAAACTAATGAAAAAGTAAACATGGGTATGACATCGGAACAAGCGTTGCTAGCTACAGCACGCATTCAAATTCAAACCTCTGAGGGGGTTTCGAAAATTTTAGAGCTTTGATCGACAGTGGTTCTCAAAGCACAATAATTTCAGAAGAATCTGCGCAGATTCTGAAATTGCCCAAAATTCGGTCTCAAACAGAGATCAGTGGAGTATCGTCCACGGGAAAGTGCATCTCGAAGCACAAGGTAAATCTTTCAATTAAACGAAATAATTCCCAAAAAACGATAAGAATTGAAGCACTTATACTTCCAAAACTAATGAGGGCTCTCCCAGTCAACACTGTTAATGTTGACAAAACAAAGTGGGAGAAGTACAATTTGGCTGACCCAGACTTTAATAACCCGGACCGTGAAGATCTGATAATTGGGGCAGATCTATACACTAACATTCTGCAGAATGGAGTGGTCAAAATTAATGGCCTCCTCGGTCAAAAAACCGAATTCGGGTGGATTGTCTCTGGATGCAAAAAATCCAAAGGTAAGAAGACAATTGTAGCAACCACCATCGAATTAAAAGATATGGATCGGTATTGGGAAGTTAAGGAAAAGGATAAAAATGATATCGAATCTGAAATATGTGAAAATCATTTCATAAAAACTACAAAAAAAGGTTCAGATGGTCGATACATTGTGTCAATTCCTTTTAAAGATGATGTCACCTTAGGCGATTCGAAAAAACAAGCAATGGCTCGTTTTATGAATCTTGAGAAAAAATTAAACAGAAATGAAAAACTAAGGTTAGACTATGCTAAATTCATGCATGAGTATATGGATTTAGGTCATATGGTCGAAGTGCAGGAAGAAGGAAAGTACTTTTTACCTTACCAGGCAGTAATTAGAGATTCAAGTCTGACGACCAAATTAAGAGTTGTTTTTGACGCTTCAGCAAAAACAACTAATAATAAAAGTTTGAACGACATAATGTGGATTGGTCCACGAGTTCAAAAAGATATTTTTGACATTATTATTAAATGGCGAAAATGGGAATTTGTAGTATCTGCGGACGTTGCAAAAATGTATCGTCAGATAAATATTAATGATAATGATCAAGAATATCAATATATTTTATGGAGAGATTCTCCAGATGAAAAAATTAAAAATTATGAATTGACAACAGTCACATATGATACTGCATCTGCACCATATTTAGCTACTAGAGTTCTAGTAGATATTGCTGATAAATGCAATAGAATTGATTGGCATTTTATCCCCCCGGCAGGACCTCACTTCGGAGGTATTTGGGAATCTGGAGTTAAATCCATGAAGCACCATTTGAAACGGGTAATAGGGGAAAATAGTCTGACATACGAAGAAATGTCTACACTTTTATGTCAAATAGAAGCATGCTTGAATTCTAGACCATTGTATACTTCTGAGAATGGAATGGATCAACATGAAGTATAAACTCCAGTTCATTTTTTGATTGGTGTACCACCGTTAGAGATTGTTGAACCAATTGAAAATGAGAAAATTGGTAATTTAGATAGGTGGAAATTAATCCAAAAAATTAGAAGAGACTTCTGGGTTAAATGGAAAGAGGAGTATTTGCATACTCTACAACAGAGAAACAAGTGGAAGAGGGAAAGTCCAAATATAAAGAAAGGACAAATTGTCTTGTTGAAGGATGAAAACAGTCATCCAGCCAGGTGGCCAATGGGAAAGGTGGAAAAAGTCCATAAGGGTAAAGACGAAAAGGTTAGAGTGGTAGAAGTGAAACTACAAGATGAATTTATCACCAGACCAATAAGCAAGATTTGTCCCTTAGACGGAATAAAGTCTGCCGAAAAGACAGTTTGTCTGAAAATCTAGTCTTGCCAGGGAAAAGAACAGGCACAGAATTAAAGGAGGTTTACACCTTATTGACGGCTAGAGATTTATTTGTGGATAAAAATTAATAATTAATGCCAAAATACCTTTGTTTGGTAGACATGCTTCAGTACTTTATAAGGTAATCAAAGTTCCGGTTAAATTGGACGACCGCATGATTACAGTGCATGTAGAATCTCAGTATTTAATTTATAATTTCGAGATCGATGCATATCACCTTATGGCAGAATCTACTATTAATAAATGTCAAAGGTGGCAGTCGAATAAAAGAGTTTGTGAGGGAAGTTGGCCTTGGAGTAGTGCTAACGACAATAGTTGTGAGATTAAACCTCTCAAACCAAATAAGGCATCGAACTGCAGGTATAAATCGATTATAGAGAGTAAGTCATATTGGGTGAGTTGGAAAGGAAAAGTAGTTGGCTTTTTAAGGTTCGAAACAATTCTACGGCTAGAATTCAGTGTAGCAACTCAAAAATAGAGATAGTAGATTTACCTGAACAAGGAATAATGACTTTGAGGTCAGATTGTACTGCTCGAACTGATGATAAAATATTAGTTGCTCAACACAGTATTAAGTTAGAAGATCAGGGAACATTAGCGTTGTCTTACATTGGAGAAGTTAACAAAATACCAAAGATTATTTAGAACCCGCTAGACATGCCATTAATTAACCATACGGACGAAATCAATCGTTTATCAAAGCAAATTCAATATTTAAAAACTCACAAGCTAGAATTGAGGGAGTTAGACTTTCATCATTTAACTGGACATGCATCCCTCATTTTAGCAATTGTAATAATAATTATATTAACTGTATATTTTATAAGAAAAATAAAAATACGAAGGCAGTTACAAGCCATAGCATTACCCAGCGGTATGCTTAATATTTAAATTTGTAGATACAATAAATCTATGATATAAAAATGTTTTATGTTAAAAAATAAATAAATTCACTAAAATGTTAAAACACAATAATTGCAAGCCGTGTCAAAATTATTATGCAAAATAAAATATATCGAATTAGTACAGTCCCCTAATTTTGTATTGCTATGTTTTTGAGAATAAATGAAATAAATTGTAATTAACACATACACCTAATCTTGCCGGCCCTTGCCAGAATGTTCAGACGAACACTAATAAAAATAAAATATAATACTTTATGAGCTCTGTGCATGTCATGTGACAATTGTAAATCGACTCAGAGCCATAAACTATGATCTCTAATTTTAGACAGTGTTAGCACTTGTAATCTGTAAGTGCAGGCCACTTGAGCCTAACCGAAGCTAATCACTTGAGATGTTTCTCACACTGCACCAAGGGTTCCTGTGCGGGGGTCAAATGATAACTCTCCCGCTCAGGCAGACGCGGCCTCTGCGTAGGCCATAGATAAGACCAGAATAAGAATTTCATGTTAGTTTCCTAAGCAGGGACTTAGAAAATAAAATTCAGTTTTAATACAGAACTCAACTGAAAAGGTTGTTTAATTTAATTCATCACTTTCAGCCTTATAAATCCATGTTGACATGGAGATATAATCGATCAACAAAGATGTTGCAAATGGGGTGTAATAGTATTTTCGAAAAGCTTTGGGATGGCGGATAATTTGGATATGCCTCTGTAATTACTTGTATTGCATTTATTTCCTTTCTTATGAAGGGGAATGACAAATGACTCCTTCCAAATAAGTGGGAAATGAGATGTTTTTAAAGACAAAGTAAACAATTTGTACAGAGGTCTACACAGAGTTTCAGCACAGTATTTAAGCACGCAGCCTAGAACTCCGTCTGGACCCGGTGAATAGACTGGCTTAACTTTATGGAGATCCAAAAGAAGGGAGCTTTCGCTTAATCTCGGACCAAAAATCAAGTTCGACTTGGGTATGGCATTTGAATAAGACGGATTTGGACGGGATGAAACAGAATATGTTGTCTGGAAAAACTGGGCAAATAGATCAGCAATTTCCTGATCAGAGTTTGCCGTAGAGTTTTCAAATGATAGCGATGAAGGGTAACAGGTTGATTTACGCTTAGTGTTAACAAAATTATAAAACTGTTTTGGATCTTGTGAAAATTGGACCCTACAACGAGTCAAATAGCTCTTTATTAAACCACGGAGGAAATTGACGGATAGTATAACAGAACACACTGATAAAAGAAGAAATTCAATGCATTATAAAAGATATTAACGGCCTTAGCCACGTCAGTGCATGAATAAAATTCGGCCCAGTCATAGCCGGATATAAAAGTATTTAAAAGATGAAAGTTTGCGTTACGAAAGCAGCGGATTCGTTTAACTGACTTTTCGGATTTTTTATTCAGCTCTGTTCTTACGTCTACAGTCAGTTCTAGAGTTGGATGATAAGGATCTTCCGGTTGTGTAAGTGGTCCCGTTCTTGATAGGCAAACGCCTTCTGAATTTGAAACAAAACACAAGTCCAGTAAACGCCCTAATGAGTTCTTAACATGGTTTACTTGGGATAGCGCAATGTCAAGCAAGCCGTCAATAAAGTCATGCTGCGCTAAAGGAAGCAACATGTTAGCGTTTTCGTCAGGGGACCATGTCGCACTAGGTATATTAAAATCACCCAATACTATTAACTGGTCTTGATTTGACGGTTTTTTGAAAATTGACTGAATACAGGAAAGGTGATTTGCGTTAATAGGGAACTCAGATGATGGTGGGATATATGAACAAGTAATGTATACAAAACTACCGGGAAACGATAATTTTATACCTAGGAATTCGATGTCATAAAATTCGTCGAAAGTTAGTAATTCAGAGGAAAAGGTGGAGTCGACAGTAATCAGGACTCCACCTCCCAGTCTGGACTGACGATCAAGCCTATAAATAGTGTACTTACCCGGGAGAATTTCGGAGCTAAGAATATCCGTCCTTAACCAGGTCTCTGTACATACCATAATATTATATGGGAAAGAAAAACTATCAGAATACAATTTAGTCAGCTTACTAAGTAAGCCTCTTGTATTCTGATAGCAAAGAAGAAAAGAGGAGGCTAGTTTTATGGGACAGAAGAGGATGTGGAGGGGGCTGGGGATGGTTCTTTACTGGTATTTTCCATTTTCCCCTGAACTATTCTTTTTTCTCTTAGCTTCGTACTCTTTTACAAATATGCCCTCGGGCCAGAAAATTGTGGAACACACAGATGCAAAAAGAGCACAAGGAATACCAATCTTAAATGATGATACTTTCCTAGCATAAGAAAATTAAAATTGTTCGACCTTCAAATCATCAACTTGGACTTTGTTACGGATATAAGCCGTAATATCCAGTGATGAGAGGTCTGGGGCGAGCCGTGAAACAAAAAACATGTTTTAGCTGGGGCACCCGAACACAAGAAACCGTTTTTGGTACAACACATGCAACCCTTTTTGGTACTACAGAATTTGTACATGTACATCCAGTATCGGCCGGTAATCCGGACGTTAAGTCTACATGAGGTGTTGGGGCCACTACTCTATTTTGATCAGACAGAGCGGAAGTACATAGCGGAGCCACATCGATTCCGGCGACTTCGGATACCGAATCAATTTTTGCCCCCGATCTTAGTACCATTTGAGTGGCGCCTAAGATTGGCAGCTGAGCTGGAATCGAATCGCGGGCAGTAGGTTGCACGGCACCTGCCATAGAATGCCCACCGACCGCGACTTTTTTGCGCTTTGGGGAATCGGGCTCAGCTAGCATGCGACTAGTGAGCTGCGATTCAAGCGCCACGAGCAGGTCCTTATTTTTACGGCAGTTCCGGATTAATTCCGTAACACTGCTTTTCGTGAGCCGCCTAATAGTTATTGCCTGGTTCTTATATACAATGCATTCATCGCAGTAGTAGCGTAGGCCACTCCTCTTATCGATGGCATCACGAACCAGGCCAGAATAGCCAAGACACTTTGCGTGATAAATTTTATCACATGTATGGCAGGGGAATACTTTGCTGTCCAGCCGAGATAACTTTCTTACAATTTTTTAATGAACAGAAAGCCATTTTCGCTGACCACGGACCACTGTGCACTATAGCGGACAGAAAAATTGAAAGCGCTTAAGAACTTTTTAATGAGAGATCGATCAGAGCGACAGAGCGGGGAGCGAAACACCGAATAACTTTGATGTTAGGCACCACGAAACGAAGTAGAAAACGAAAAGAAAGAGAGAGACGGGAATATTAACCGATTAACTCCGGTATAAAACACCTCAGAGAGAGTGCGTTGGAGTGCGTGCCGTTCCAACAGCGCTCAACGAGGAAGAGAAAGACTAAAAGAGGGGCAATGGAAAACAATAACAACAAACCAGCACCGAATTAAATTATGATAAAAATTTTTATTAAACACAAGTTAATCACGATGCACTCGCGAGGCGAACGGAAAGTTGTTAGAAAACACTTAAAGGTGTAGAAACGTTAAAGAGATTTAAGTAAACCCCGGTGGTTTCAATAAGAAAAATGAAAGTTCGGAGCGCAAAACAAAAACACGACCGTTCTCTGTGAAGACGCAAAGAAGAATTCCCGGCTAGCTGCGGAAGAACGTAAGCTGAAGTTTCTAAATGCAGCCCGGGTCTGGAAAGCGATCGAATAGAAAAATGAAAGAGTTTCGTGGACTGAGCGGCAACGGTTTGATTAAGACCAGAGACTTGGGCCTGGATAGTCTTGAATGGAAGTTTAACGAGGTTGAAAAAACTCTCCGTAATAAAGGTTGCCTCGGAACCAGAGTCGATAAGGGCTCGCGCCTGGAAATTGTACCCTAAATGGTCTGTGCCTAGTAAAACGGCTCTTGAGCCGGAAGCGAAGCACACTTGCACATCAGAGTGATCCTCTGTGGGGCTCGTGCCTCTTGTAGTAGGAGCAGGTCGAGACCTGGATGGCGCAGACGGACTTGGAGCGGCCGCGAATGGATTACCGCGGTGCAGGCCGTTTTTGGTTTAAGCAGCCAATCTCAAGGGCAAAGTGCCTGCGTTGCGTGACGGAAATCAGGGAGCCGCTCGGCCGACGCAATTTCAGGAGCTGTCAAGGGATCCTCAAACGGGGACATGAGCTTTCGCGAACTTTGGATGAACCGATGAGCGTAAGCGAGGACTCGCAACGCCTTGTCGAGAACAATCGTAGAGTCCGACCAACAGTGCAGGGCGGACGCCTGCCCGGGCATCTTCGGAAGAACGGCGTTGGCCATTTCGTACAATAACAAGGCTCCGCACAACTCGAGCCGCGGGAGCGACACCGTTTTTACTGGGGCCACCCGCGTCTTTGCCGTGAGCAAGTTCACCATTACCGCGGACCCAGACTCAACTCGGACGTAGATGGCTGCGCCGTACGCCTTCTGCGAGGCGTCGCAGAACCCATGATGCTCAATTTTCAAATGTGGTCGGAAAGCGACCCATCGGGGAATGTGGATCTGATCAAGAGTGGATTAATTTTCCAGGACGTCAACCCATCTTTGGTAAAAATCTCGAGTGAGGGCATCGTCCCATCCTAGATTTTGGAGCCAAATGTCCTGCATGAACATCTTTGCCCGGACTATGAAGGGGGCGAGCCAACCTGCTGGATCAAATAGTTTGTCGATTTGGGATAGGACTTGACGCTTTGTGAACGTTGAAAACAAGGACAATACGGGCGGAATGAAGAAAAACTCGTCAGACGTCGCCTTCCACCGCACTCCGAGACTTTTAGCCGTGCTCTCTGCGTCGATTTCAAGGAAGTCCATGCGAAGGAGATGGTCACTCTGGATGTTGGCCAAAATCGCCGTGCAATTGGATGTCCATTTTCTAAGGGGGGAATCCTGCTGAATCCAGGGCCCCTGGAGCTCGCGGATAGCCGCTTGCACTTCGGTTTTGGAGTCTGCCCCCGCGAGTACGTCGTCAACGTACATGTACTTACGAAAGCAGCGGATTCGTTTAACCGACTTTTCGGATTTTTTATTCAGCTCTGTTCTTACGTCTACAGTCAGTTCTAGAGTTGGATGATAAGGATCTTCCGGTTGTGTAAGTGGTCCCGTTCTTGATAGGCAAACGCCTTCTGAATTTGAAACAAAACACAAGTCCAGTAAACGCCCTAATGAGTTCTTAACATGGTTCACTTGGGATACCGCAATGTCAAGCAAGCCGTCAATAAAGTCATGCTGCGCTAAAGGAAGCAACATGTTATAGTTTTCGTCAGGGGACCATGTCGCACTAGGTATATTAAAAATCACCCAATACTATTAACTGGTCTTGATTTGACAGTTTTTTCTCTTAGCTTCGTACTTTTTTACAAATATGCCCTCGGGCCAGAAACTGATGGAACACACAGATGCAAAAAGAGCACAAGGAATACCAATCTTAAATGATGATACTTTCCTAGCATAAGAAAATTTAAATTGTTCGACCTTCAAATCACCAACTTGGACTTTGTTACGGATATAAGCCGTAATATCCAGTGATGAGAGGTCTGGGGCGAGCCGTGAAACAAAAACATGTTTTAGCTGGGGCACCCGAACACAAGAAACCGTTTTTGGTACAACACATGCAACCCTTTTTGGTACTACAGAATTTGTACATGTACATCCAGTATCGGCCAGTAATCCGGACGTTAAGTCTACATGAGGTGTTGGGGCCACTACTCTATTTTGATCAGACAGAGCGGAAGTACATAGCGGAGCCACATCGATTCCGGCGACTTCGGATACCGAATCAATTTTTGCCCCCGATCTTAGTACCATTTGAGTGGCGCCTAAGATTGGCAGCTGAGCTGGAATCGAATCGCGGGCAGTAGGTTGCACGGCAGCTGCCATAGAATGCCCACCGACCGCGACTTTTTGCGCTTTGGGGAATCGGGCTCAGCTAGCATGCGACTAGTGAGCTGCGATTCAAGCGCCACGAGCAGGTCCTTATTTTTACGGCAGTTCCGGATTAATTCCGTAACACTGCTTTTCGTGAGCCGCCTAATAGTTATTGCCTGGTTCTTATATACAATGCATTCATCGCAGTAGTAGCGTAGGCCACTCCTCTTATCGATGGCATCACGAACCAGGCCAGAATAGCCAAGACACTTTGCGTGATAAATTTTATCACATGTATGGCAGGGAATACTTTGCTGTCCAGCCGAGATAACTTTCTTACAATTTTTTAATGAACAGAAAGCCATTTTCGCTGACCACGGACCACTGTGCACTATAGCGGACAGAAAAATTGAAAGCGCTTAAGAACTTTTTAATGAGAGATCGATCAGAGCGACAGAGCGGGAGCGAAACTCCGAATAACTTTGATGTTAGGCACCACGAAACGAAGTAGAAAACGAAAAGAAAGAGAGAGCGGGAATATTAACCGATTAACTCCGGTATAAAACACCTCAGAGAGAGTGTGCGTTGGAGTGCGTGCCGTTCCAACAGCGCTCAACGAGGAAGAGAAAGACTAAAAAGAGGGGCAATGGAAAACAATAACAACAAACCAGCACCGAATTAAATTATGATAAAAATTTTTATTAAACACAAGTTAATCACGATGCACTCGCGAGGCGAACGGAAAGTTGTTAGAAAACACCTAAAGGTGTAGAAACGTTAAAGAGATTTAAGTAAACCCCGGTGGTTTCAATAAGAAAAATGAAAGTTCGGAGCGCAAAACAAAAAACACGACCGTTCTCTGTGAAGACGCAAAGAAGAATTCCCGGCTAGCTGCGGAAGAACGTAAGCTGAAGTTACTAAATGCAGCCCGGGTCTGGAAAGCGATCGAATAGAAAATGAAAGAGTTTCGTGGACTGAGCGGCAACGGTTTGATTAAGACCAGAGACTTGGGCCTGGATAGTCTTGAATGGAAGTTTAACGAGGTTGAAAAAACTCTCCGTAATAAAGGTTGCCTCGGAACCAGAGTCGATAAGGGCTCGCGCCTGGAAATTGTACCCTAAATGGTCTGTGCCTAGTAAAACGGCTCTTGAGCCGGAAGCGAAGCACACTTGCACATCAGAGTGATCCTCTGTGGGGCTCGTGCCTCTTGTAGTAGGAGCAGGTCGAGACCTGGATGGCGCAGACGGACTTGGAGCGGCCGCGAATGGATTACCGCGGTGCAGGCCGTTTTTGGTTTAAGCAGCCAATCTCAAGGGCAAAGTGCCTGCGTTGCGTGACGGAAATCAGGAGCCGCTCGGCCGACGCAATTTCAGGAGCTGTCAAGGGATCCTCAAACGGGGACATGAGCTTTCGCGAACTTTGGATGAACCGATGAGCGTAAGCGAGGACTCGCAACGCCTTGTCGAGAACAATCGTAGAGTCTGACCAACAGTGCAGGGCGGACGCCTGCCCGGGCATCTTCGGAAGAACGGCGTTGGCCATTTCGTACAATAACAAGGCTCCGCACAACTCGAGCCGCGGGAGCGACACCGTTTTTACTGGGGCCACCCGCGTCTTTGCCGTGAGCAAGTTCACCATTACCGCGGACCCAGACTCAACTCGGACGTAGATGGCTGCGCCGTACGCCTTCTGCGAGGCGTCGCAGAACCCATGATGCTCAATTTTCAAATGTGGTCGGAAAGCGACCCATCGGGGATTGTGGATCTGATCAAGAGTGGATTAATTTTCCAGGACGTCAACCCATCTTTGGTAAAATCTCGAGTGAGGGCATCGTCCCATCCTAGATTTTGGAGCCAAATGTCCTGCATGAACATCTTTGCCCGGACTATGAAGGGGGCGAGCCAACCTGCTGGATCAAATAGTTTGTCGATTTGGGATAGGACTTGACGCTTTGTGAACGTTGAAAACAAGGACAATACGGGCGGAATGAAGAAAAACTCGTCAGACGTCGCCTTCCACCGCACTCCGAGCGGCGAGCCAACCCGCTGGATCAAATAGTTTGACGATTTGGGATAGGACTTGACGCTTTGTGAACGTTGAACCCAAGGACAATACGGGCGGAATGAAGAAAAAACTCGTCAGACGTCGCCTTCCACCGCACTCCGAGACTTTTAGCCGTGCTCTCTGCGTCGATTTCAAGGGAAGTCCATGCGAAGGAGATGGTCACTCTGGATGTTGGCCAAAATCGCCGTGCAATTGGATGTCCATTTTCTAAGGGGGGAATCCTGCTGAATCCAGGGCCCCTGGAGCTCGCGGATAGCCGCTTGCACTTCGGTTTTGGAGTCTGCCCCCCGCGAGTACGTCGTCAACGTACATGTACTTACGAAAGCAGCGGATTCGTTTAACCGACTTTTCGGTTTTTTTTCAGCTCTGTTCTTACGTCTACAGTCAGTTCTAGAGTTGGATGATAAGGATCTTCCGGTTGTGTAAGTGGTCCCGTTCTTGATAGGCAAACGCCTTCTGAATTTGAAAACAAAACACAAGTCCAGTAAACGCCCTAATGAGTTCTTAACATGGTTCACTTGGGATACCGCAATGTCAAGCAAGCCGTCAATAAAGTCATGCTGCGCTAAAGGAAGCAACATGTTAGAGTTTTCGTCAGGGGACCATGTCGCACTAGGTATATTAAAATCACCCAATACTATTAACTGGTCTTGATTTGACAGTTTTTTCTCTTAGCTTCGTACTTTTTTACAAATATGCCCTCGGGCCAGAAACTGATGGAACACACAGATGCAAAAAGAGCACAAGGAATACCAATCTTAAATGATGATACTTTCCTAGCATAAGAAAATTTAAATTGTTCGACCTTCAAATCACCAACTTGGACTTTGTTACGGATATAAGCCGTAATATCCAGTGATGAGAGGTCTGGGGCGAGCCGTGAAAAAAAAAACATGTTTTAGCTGGGCACCCGAACACAAGAAACCGTTTTTGGTACAACACATGCAAACCTTTTGGTACTACAGAATTTGTACATGTACATCCAGTATCGGCCGGTAATCCGGACGTTAAGTCTACATGAGGTGTTGGGGCCACTACTGTATTTTGATCAGACAGAGCGGAAGTACATAGCGGAGCCACATCGATTCCGGCGACTTTGGATACCGAATCAATTTTTGCCCCGATCTTAGTACCATTTGAGTGGCGCCTAAGATTGGCAGCTGAGCTGGAATCGAATCGCGGGCAGTAGGTTGCACGGCACCTGCCATAGAATGCCCACCGACCGCGACTTTTTTGCGCTTTGGGGAATCGGGCTCAGCTAGCATGCGACTAGTGAGCTGCGATTCAAGCGCCACGAGCAGGTCTGTATTTTTACGGCAGTTCCGGATTAATTCCGTAACACTGCTTTTCGTGAGCCGCCTAGTTATTGCCTGGTTCTCATATACAATGCATTCATCGCAGTAGTAGCGTAGGCCACTCCTCTTATCGATGGCATCACGAACCAGGCCAGAATAGCCAAGACACTTTGCGTGATAAATTTTATCACATGTATGGCAGGGAATACTTGCTGTCCAGCCGAGATAACTTTCTTACAGTTTTTTAATGAACAGAAAGCCATTTTCGCTGACCACGGACCACTATGCACTATAGCGGACAGAAAAATCGAAAGCGCTCAAGAACTTTTTAATGAGAGATCAGATCAGAGCGACAGAGCGGGAGCGAATCACCGAATAACTTTGATGTTAGGCACCACGAAACGAAATAGAAAACGAAAAGAAAGAGAGAGCGGAATATTAACCGATTAACTCCGGTATAAAACACCTCAGAGAGAGTGCGTTGGAGTGCGTGCCGTTCCAACAGCGCTCAACGACGAAGAGAAAGACTGAAAAGAGGGGCAATGGAAAACAATAACAACAAACCAATAGGGACTTGACGCTTTGTGAACGTTGGAACCCAAGGACAATACGGGCGGAATGAAGAAAAACTCGTCAGACGTCGCCTTCCACCGCACTCCGAGACTTTTAGCCGTGCTCTCTGCGTCAGATTTCAAGGAAGTCCATGCGAAGGAGATGGTCACTCTGGATGTTGGCCAAAATCGCCGTGCAATTGGATGTCCATTTTCTAAGGGGGAATCCTGCTGAATCAGGGCCCCTGGAGCTCGCGGATAGCCGCTTGCACTTCGGTTTTGGAGTCTGCCCCCGCGAGTACGTCGTCAACGTACATGTACTTACGAAAGCAAGCGGATTCGTTTAACCGACTTTTCGGATTTTTTATTCAGCTCTGTTCTTACGTCTACAGTCAGTTCTAGAGTTGGATAAGGATCTTCCGGTTGTGTAGGTGGTCCCGTTCTTGATAGGCAAACGCCTTCTGAATTTGAAACAAAACACAAGTCCAGTAAACGCCCTAATGAGTTCTTAACATGGTTCACTTGGGATACCTGCAATGTCAAGCAAGCCGTCAATAAAGTCATGCTGCGCTAAAG
The DNA here is from genome assembly GCA_018153365.1 of Drosophila fuyamai. Taxonomy (NCBI): domain Eukaryota; kingdom Metazoa; phylum Arthropoda; class Insecta; order Diptera; family Drosophilidae; genus Drosophila; species Drosophila fuyamai. The sequence goes on along the minus strand of JAECXW010000402.1, from coordinate 3,236 downwards.
GAAGCAACATGTTAGAGTTTTCGTCAGGGGACCATGTCGCACTAGGTATATTAAAATCACCCAATACTATTAACTGGTCTTGATTTGACAGTTTTTTCTCTTAGCTTCGTACTTTTTTACAAATATGCCCTCGGGCCAGAAACTGATGGAACACACAGATGCAAAAGAGCACAAGGAATACCAATCTTAAATGATGATACTTTCCTAGCATAAGAAAATTTAAATTGTTCGACCTTCAAATTACCAACTTGGACTTTGTTACGGATATAAGCCGTAATATCCAGTGATGAGAGGTCTGGGGCGAGCCGTGAAACAAAAACATGTTTTAGCTGGGGCACCCGAACACAAGAAACCGTTTTTGGTACAACACATGCAACCCCTTTTTGGTACTACAGAATTTGTACATGTACATCCAGTATCGGCCAGTAATCCGGACGTTAAGTCTACATGAGGTGTTGGGGCCACTACTGTATTTTGCTCAGACAGAGCGGAAGTACATAGCGGAGCCACATCGATTCCGGCGACTTCGGATACCGAAATCAATTTTTGCCCCCGATCTTAGTACCATTTGGTGGCGCCTAAGATTGGCAGCTGAGCTGGAATCGAATCGCGGGCAGTAGGTTGCACGGCACCTGCCATAGAATGCCCACCGACCACGACTTTTGCGCTTTGGGGAATCGGGCTCGCTAGCATGCGACTGGTGAGCTGCGATTCAAGCGCCACGAGCAGGTCCTTATTTTTACGGCAGTTCCGGATTAATTCCAACACTGCTTTTTCGTGAGCCGCCTAATAGTTATTGCCTGGTTCTTATATACAATGCATTCATCGCAGTAGTAGCGTAGGCCACTCCTCTTATCGATGGCATCACGAACCAGGCCAGAATAGCCATGACACTTTGCGTGATAAATTTTATCACATGTATGGCAGGGAATACTTTGCTGTCCCAGCCGAGATAACTTTCTTACAATTTTTCCAATGAACAGAAAGCCATTTTCGCTGACCACGGACCACTGTGCACAATAGCGAACAGAAAAATTGAAAGCGCTTAAGAACTTTTTAATGAGAGATCGATCAGAGCGACAGAGCGGGAGCGAAACACCGAATAACTTTGATGTTAGGCACCACGAAACGAAGTAGAAAACGAAAAGAAAGAGAGGCGAGGGAATATTAACCGATTAACTCCGGTAAAAAACACCTCAGAGAGTGCGTTGGGAGGTGCGTGCCGTTCCAACAGCGCTCAACGAGGAAGAGAAAGACTAAAAAGAGGGGCAATGGAAAACAATAACAACAAACCAGCGCAATTAAATTATGATAAAAATTTTAGTAAACACAAGTTCATCACGATGCACTCGCGAGGCGAACGGAAAGTTGTTAGAAAACACTTTAAAAGTGAAAACGTTAAAGAGATTTAAAGTAAACCCCGGTGGTTTCAATAAGAAAAATGAAAGTTCGGAGCGCAAAAACAAAAACACGACCGTTCTCTGTGAAGACGCAAAGAAGAATTCCTGGCTAGCTGCGGAAGAACGTAAGCTGAAGTTTCTAAATGCAGCCCGGGTCTGGAAAGCGATCGAATAGAAAAATGAAAGAGTTTCGTGGACTGAGGGGCAACGGTTTGATTAAGACCAGAGACTTGGGCCTGGATAGTCTTGAATGGAAGTTTAACGAGGTTGAAAAAAACTCTCCATAATAAAGGTTGCCTCGGAACCAGAGTCGATAAGGGCTCGCGCCTGGAAATTGTACCCTAAATGGTCTGTGCCTAGTAAAACGGCTCTTGAGCCGGAAGCGAAGCGCACTTGCACATCAGAGTGATCCTCTGTTGGGGCTCGTGCCTCTTGTAGTAGGAGCAGGTCGAGACCTGGATGGCGCAGACGGACTTGGGCGGCCGCGAATGGATTACCGTGCAGGCCGTTTTTGGTTTAAGGCAACCAATCTCAAGGGCAAAGTGCCTGCGTTGCGTGACGAAATCAGGAGCCGCTCAGCCGAACGCAATTTCCGGAGCTGTCAAAGGGATCCTCAAACGGGGACATGAGCTTTCGCGAACGCTGGATGAACCGATGAGCGTAAGCGAGACTCGCAAGGCCTTGTCGAGAACAATCGTAGAGTCCGTCAACAGTGCAGGGCGGACGCCTGCCCGGGCATCTTCGGAAGAACGGCGTTGGCCATTTCGTACAATAACAAGGCTCCGCACAACTCGAGCCGCGGGAGCGACACCGTTTTTTCTGGGGCCACCCGCGTCGTGCCGTGAGCAAGTTCTACCATTGCCGCGGACCCAGACTCACTCGGACGTAGATGGCTGCGCCATGCGCCTTCTGCGAGGCGTCGCAGAACCCGATCCTCGAATTTTTCAAATGTGGTCGAAGAAAGACCCATCGGGAATGTGGATCTGATCAAAGAGTAGATTAATTTTCCAGGACGTCAACCCATCTTTGGTAAAAATCTCAGTGAGGGCATCGTCCCATCCTAGATTTTGGAGCCAAATGTCTGAAGTACATCTTTGCCCGGACTATGAAGGGGGCGAGCCAACCTGCTGGATCAAATAGTTTTGTCGATTTGGGATAGGACTTGACGCTTTGTGAACGTTGAAAACAAGGACAATACGGGCGGAATGAAGAAAAACTCGTCAGACGTCGCCTTCCACCACTCCGGCGGCGAGCCAGCCCCGCTGGATCAAATAGTTTGACGATTTGGGATAGGACTTGACGCTTTGTGAACGTTGAACCCAAGGACAATACGGGCGGAATGAAGAAAACTCGTCAGACGTCGCCTTCCACCGCACTCGAGACTTTTAGCCGTGCTCTGCGTCGATTTCAAAGGAAGTCCATACGAAGGAGATGGTCACTGCGGATGTTGGCCAAAATCGCCGTGCAATTGGATGTCCATTTTCTAAGGGGGAATCCCTGCTGAATCCAGGGCCCTGGAGCTCGCGGATAGCCGCTTGCCACTTCAGTTTGGAGGTCATCGCCCCACCAGTACGTCGTCAACGTACATGTACTTACAACAACGGATTCGTTTTAACCGACTTTTCCGGATTTTTTTATTCAGCTCTGTTCTTGTCTACAGTCAGTTCTAGGTTGGATGATAAGGATCTTCGTTGTGTAAATGGTCCCGTTCTTGATAGGCAAACGCCTTCTGAATTTGAAACAAAACACAAGTCCAGTAAACGCCTAATGAGTTCTTAACATGGTTCACTTAGGATAGCGCAATGTCAAGCAAGCCGTCAATAAAGTCATGCTGCG
>JAECXW010000401.1:0-63980 GCA_018153365.1 Drosophila fuyamai | reverse complement strand
ATACTAAAAACTAATTTTAAGCGAACGAAGTCGCGCCGGGTACAACTAGTACTACATAAACTTCTAAGCAAACTCCGGCAAGTTTTATGAAATTACTACCTTTCAATGTTTTTTGTTAAAAATATGTATTAAAACTTATCAAAATGAATATATTTTTTTTTAACTTCAATAAACTTAATCTTTACGATTTCGAATATACCAAAATTAACTGCGTCACTCCCTTGAGAACCGTATATTCATAGAAAACAAAACAAGAAAGGAAAGCTAACTTCGGGCGGAGCCGAAGTTGATATACCCTTGCAGAATATTCTGTAAATAATATTCTCCAAAATTATTCATATGATGCATTCTTAATACTCATAAAAATCCCAACTTCCTAACTTTAAAAACACCAAAGTTATGGCATTTTCAATCGTTCAGTTATATGGCAACTATAGGATATAGTCGGCCGATCCCTATAAAATTTGTTAGGTCGGATTGAGTGGCCAAATATAAAACCCATAGAAAATCCCATAAAAAACACCAAAGTTATGGTATTTCCTATCGGTATATGGGAGCTATAAGATATAGTCGACCGATCCTTATGAAATTTGGTAGGTCGGATTTATTGGCCAAATATAAAACCCATAGAAAATCCCCACTTCCCGGCCGTTCCGACTTATATACTGCGTGCAAAGGAAAGAAGGGTGTGTGAAAAGTTTCATTTCGATATCTTTAAAACTGAGAGACAGTTCGCGTAGAAACAGACAGACGGAAATTCTTATATCAACTCAGGAGGTAATCCTGATCAAGAATATATATACTTTATAGGGTCGGAGATGTGTTCTTCACTGCGTTGCACACTTTTGACCAAAATTATAATATCCTCTACAAGGGTATAAAAAATGGCTAAAAATCACACCAAAAAAGTTTACGTACAATTTTCATATCTCTGTTTCTTGGGGATTCCCCTTCCAAATCTAACGGAGATCGCGAATTCATCCTTAAGTCTACTTCTGATGCTTGCATTTTTATGCATTTTACGTTAATTTCATTTGATTTTGCTAGAGTGAGAGGTCAAGATGAGTCGATGAAGCGAAATTTTACTTGAAACTCGAAAAATAATTTTAAAACATTAAAAAAAACTTACCGCTTATTCAAAAAGTTCACCTCAGGCTCCTTCTTCCACGATTCAAACTCCTCGCTTGGAAACACTGAAATGCCAATGCCAATAACAATAAGCCTAGTATCCTGATCGACGAAAACCGTACGCCAGTCATGAGAGAGAGCGAGAGGCAAACAGCTGGCGTTCACTTTTCGTCGGGCCTTTTTTTCACGTCGGTCTCCTGTTCGACGAAAAAAATACCAGAAAATTCCATAGCGTTGCCAGTCTGCGGAAATGAACTTTGGGTGAACCCTAGCGCAAAGATTAAAAAATTTAATCTTTCAGCGTGCGCTTCTCACTGAACATATTAAAAAATGTAGGGAAAAAATCAAAAAACCCGCAAAAGTCGATTGCAGGAGTTAACATGTGAGGACAAAATAACATTAATACTTCTGGGGTGCCCCTTGTCAGAGCAAAATGTTTCATATGTCAAAAATTTACGAAAAACGCAATAAAAGTGCAGCTATGAACTTTAAATTAGCAAATAATTATCAGTAAATTAAAATAAGCAACTGTTAAATTTAAATTGAATTGTTTTTTAATTTCTTTGTATAGCGGCAGACTTGTCTTGCCAAGGTATTTGATAATATCTTTTAAAGGCTCTTTCCCGCAAATACGATATTTGAATTTTAACTGCTTGTCAACAAACCCAGCTGATTGACAGTACGACCGTAGCACGCTTATATCTGATGAGCTATCAAACTTTTGGTCACACTGCAAAGATTAAAGTTTTTACGCTAGCATAATCGTTTGTCGATCAGGATACTAGGCTATATTAACAAAAACTGCCATAAAATAACTTGCTATCCAGATCGACGAAGACCGTACGCCAGTCATGGGAGAGAGCGAGAGGCAAACAGCTGGCGTTCACTTTTCGTCGTGCCTTTTTTTCACGTTGGTCTCCTGTTCGACGAAAAAAATACCAGAAAATTCCATAGCGTTGCCAGTCTGCGGAAATGAACTTTGGGTGAACCCTAGCGCAAAGATTAAAAAATTTAATCTTTCGGCGTGCGCTTCTCACTGAACATATTAAAAAATGGAGGGAAAAAATCAAAAAACCCTCAAAAAGTGCAGCTATGAACATTAAATTAGCAAATAATTATCAGTAAATTAAAATAAGCAACTGTTTAATTGCAAGCAATTGTTTTTTTTATTTCTTTGTATAGCGGCAGACTTGTCTTGCCAAGGTATTTGATAATATCTTTTAAAGGCTCTTTCCCGCAAATACGATATTTAAATTTTAACTGCTTGTCAACAAACCCAGCTGATTGACAGTACGACCGTAGCACGCTTAAATCTGATGAACTCTCAAACTTTTGGTCACACTGCAAAGATTAAAGTTTTTACGCTAGCGTAATTGTTTGTTGATCTGGATACTAGGCTTTCCTCAGTAACGTTGAAATATAAATAACGTTGCCATACTCATTTACAATTCTCGCAAAGTCAAACGAGGTCTGGGAGCCACAAAGACTTGAATTTGTGTAATTAAGTGTAAAAGCCTAGTATCCTGATCGGCAAACGATTACGCTAGCGTAAAAACCTTAATCTTTGCAGTGTGACCAAAAGTTTGAGAGTTCGTCAGATTTAAGCGTGCTACGGTCGTACTGTCAATCAGCTGGGTTTGTTGACAAGCAGTTAAAATTCAAATATCGTATTTGCGGGTAGAGCCTTTAAAAGGTATTATCGAATACCTTGGCAAGACAAGTCTGCCGCTGTACAAAGAAATTAAAAAACAATTCAATTTAAATTTAACAGTTGCTTATATTAATTTACTAATAATTATTTGCTAATTTAAAGTTCATAGCTGCACTTTTATTGTGTTTTTCGTAAATTTTTGACATATGAAACATTTTGCTCTGACAAGAGGCACCCCAGAAGTATTAATGTTATTTTGTCCTCACATGTTAACTCCTGCAATCGACTTTTGCAGGTTTTTTGATTTTTTCCCTACATTTTTTAATATGTTCAGTGAGAAGCGCACGCTGAAAGATTAAATTTTTTAATCTTTGCGCTAGGGTTCACCCAAAGTTCATTTCCGCAGACTGGCAACGCTATGGAATTTTCTGGTATTTTTTTCGTCGAACAGGAGACCGACGTGAAAAAAAGGCCCGACGAAAAGTGAACGCCAGCTGTTTGCCTCTCGCTCTCTCTCATGACTGGCGTACGGTTTTCGTCGATCAGGATACTAGGCTAAAATAAAGAATATCTCGGGAACGGCTGAACGGATTTTGATAAAACGTACACTAAAATGATCAGCAAGGGAAGGGTGATAGTGGTATAAATATTAGGAAGATTGTATATTAGGAACAATTTAAAACTATATTGCGGCAATTGTCTAAATATCGAATAACTATCGATTATTCACAGTGGTGTAAGTGTCTTGGAAATGCTGCCGTATGGCCATTCACTTAACAAATTTTAATTCCAAGGAAACTGTGGGTTCAAAATGATTGAAACTTTCCTCGAAGTTAGTTCGATTGCATATCAATTTAAAAAAATTTTTTTTTTTTTTTTTTATATAATTAATCTTTATTTACATCTGCCCATGGGGCATTTAATTAATTTAATTTAATAAACAATTATGTTAATAGTGTGAAATTGGTTTGTTGTGATATGAAGTTTAGTATCTGTGGTGTGTAGATTGTGAATTTGTTGAAGAACTGAAAATTATGGGACCCTGAATGGTAAGTCCAGTGGATGGCATCTGCGTAGTCGTCTAGGTTGATCATTGATGATTATCAAGCTGGAAGCTAGAGGGTTTTCATGTTCTTGCATTTTATCAATATGTTTTCTGCTGTTCCTTGAAATTTCTTCTACTACGGGACGGAAATCCAGGTCTCTTTTTATAGTAGTGTTGCGCACGTAAAATGGCGCATTAATTATTTGTCTTAGTATTTTGTTTTCTGTTCTTTCTAGTCTTTTTATGTTAGTGGATGCAGCTGTGCCCCATAGTTCGATTCCATGTAGTCCATGCAGCTTTGATGATAGATTTATAAATAAGGAGTTTGTTTTTTATTGATAGTTTGCTTTTTCTGTTTATCAGCCAGTACAATTGCCTTTTTTTGTTATTTATTACTTTAATTTTTCCTGAGATGTGTTCTCTCCAAGTTAATTTTGTATCAAGTGTCATTCCTAGGTATTTAGCAGATGTCCTTTGTGGAATGATTGCGTTATTTATGAGGACTGGTGGAGAAATACCTTGTCTAAGACTAAATGTGGTATGCATCGATTTGTCTGCGTTTATTACAATGTTCCATCTCTTTAGCCAAGGTTCTATGTTGTTGATCGCTTGCTGTAAGCCTTGAGCTGCTGTTATGAGAGAGTCTGCTGAGACTAAGAATGCCGTGTCGTCAGCGTATGTGCACGTCATGTGTTGATTATCCAAAGATATGGGCATGTCGGCTGTATATATAGAATATAAGATTGGGCTCAAAACACTGCCTTGAGGAACTCCGGCGCATACTTCTTGTATCGATGATTCTTCCTGGTTGTATCTTATATAAAATCGTCTGTTTTGTAGATATGCTTTGAGAACCAGGTAGTATGGCGTAAGCAGGATCCTCTTGGTTTTGTATAGTTGTCCTTGGTGCCATACTCTGTCAAACGCTTGCTTAACATCTAAGAAGGCTGCAGCGCAGTATTTTTTGTTTTCGAACGAGTCTGTGATATGGTTCACGAATCTGTGACACTGTTGAATTGTCCCATGACCTCTGCGAAAACCAAACTGGTGATCTGGGATGATGTGTTTCTCTTCTAATATAGGCATCAGTCTTTTAAGGAATAATTTTTCTAGAATTTTGGAAAGAATAGCTAGCAGACTAATCGGTCTATACGGGGCTAGTTCTGTTTCTGGTTTGCCAGACCCTTCTTAATCTGAGTTTTTCCCTTACCAAGGGTGCTAGCTCAGTTGTCCACTAGCTCAGTTGGTACTGGTCTCTTCTGGTTCTTTGGTTTGTCGACTGAATGGCTTCTACTGTCGGAGTTGCGATATTTTCTGCTAGGTGTATTTTCCTGACAAAATTTTCCACTTCTTCGTCAATGTCAATAGGTGATTGTAATTCCGGGTGTGGATTCACATTTACTTCTAGTCAATTTGTATATGTGTAGATATTCGTATTGCGTCTTATAAGTTTAACTGCTGCTGTGTTCCTTAGATATGAGTTGTTATATAATATTTTTACCATGCTATGGTCAGAACAGAGTTTGTAGCACGCAGTAGTATGTATCATATTGGGGTCAATACCATTGCTAATAGCGAAGTCCAAGTGAGACGTGATCATGGGAAAGTATTGATTCCAAAAAAAACTGTGGGTCAAAATGATTGAAACTTTCCTCGAAGTTAGTTCGATTGCATATCAATTTTTTGAAATATCTCCCGATTTGGTACACGCTCTGTGAGGGGCGTAAGAATTTTTCAAAAGTTAGCGTCGAATTGGTATTTTTTAATGGTTGCTGTCTGAAACGGCTCAAGTGTGGCCATCCACGTGTTTATGAGAAAGTTTCCATTCCAAAAAAAACTGTGGGTTCAAATTGATTAAAACTTTCCTCGAAGTTAGTTCGATTGCATATCAATTTTTTGAAATGTCTCCCGAATTGGCACACGCTCTGTGAGGGGCGTAGGAATTTTTTAAAAGTTTGCGTCGAATTGGTATTTTTTGACGGTTGCTGTCATGAACGGGACAATTTTGTGATGGTTGCTGTCTGAGACGGCTCAAGTTTGACGTGATCATGAGAAAGTATTGATTTCAAGAAAACTGTGGGTTCAAATTGATTGAAACTTTCCTCAAAGTTAATTCGATTGCCTATCAATTTTTAAAATATCTCCTGACTCGGCACACGCTCTGTAAGGGGCGTAGGAATTTTTCAAAGGTTAGCGTCGATTGGTATTTTAAACGACAGAAAATAAGTTGGTTCATGCAATGGCTAACGATTGGTTCAAGTAATAGAGTGGGCGGCACTTTTATATCCCTTTAAACTACGCAAACTGTAATGCGATTTTCTCAAAAACTGTGGGAAATTTGTTTATCAAATTTTCCAGAAACATAACTAAAACATCCCTACATACGCCTATATACACGGCATTTTGGCACACGCTCTGTGAAGGACTTTATTTCCAATTCAATTTTGTAGTCCTCTTTTTGTATGGGCTGATTCAGACGCTTGCCCACTGTAAAGCAATTTTCTCAAAAACTGTGGGTTTAATTTTTATAAAATTTTAAGTTTATATCCTTGAAGTAACGTCACTTAAGCTGATGCGGCGAGCAACTTGGCACACGCTCTGTGAATTGAGATATTCTCCAAAGTATGGGGAGTCGATTTTTCAAATGCATTTTTGAAATACTTCCAGACCTCCACATTCCACCGTTCTGCCATCGACGCTAAGTCACCGACGCTTATTTGACGCACATTATTGTGGTATATTTCTGCAAGCTTGCTAGAATTTTCCACTTTAAGGTCACACTGCAATTCCACTAAATTAAACAAGAGAGAACGCTATAGTCGAGTGCCTCGACTATTAGATACCCGTTACTCAGCCAATCAACTTAATATCAATATGTCTTCTTGTATGTTTTTCGCCGCTCGAATTAGCTCCCGATTTTTATGTTAAAAATCTTCTAGCTTTTATAGTTTCCGAGATCTCAGCGTTCATACGGAAATTGCGATGGTTTTCATTTCTCAATACCGAACTATATCCCAAGAACTATGCAAATCAAATCAAATTAGAGGTCTTAGTTAAACAATGGCGTATGTGTGTATGTATATAAGCATATACATATGTATTTATTTACATTGTACACAGTTGCAATTGCCCTGCAAAGAAGGCATATTTATATTAAGTTGTTTAGCTGAGTAACGGGTATCTAATAGTCGAGGCCCTCGACTATAGCGTTCTCTCTTGTTTTTTATGCGGGTTTAAGGTCAAGATCATCGTTCCTGTATATGCGTTTAAGGTGGTCAAATAGATTTGAAGTATTTCCGCTTGTCACATAAATTTTACCGCATTTGTTGCACTTAGCAAAATACTTGTCGACTCTGGAGAAATGATTCCACACCGTTGACATACCCTTCTTTTTTTGGTTTAGATGTCTCGGGTTCTTCCTGAACTTCCTGGCCGTCATCTAAATCTGTTTGTAAAATAATCTTACTTATTTAATTTTCATAATTGGTGTATTTTGAATACACGTGCGCATATAATAAGTAGTTCTTAAATGCCTTTAAACAACCAAGTTAAAAGCTACTTCTCATTACTTTAAAAATAACTTACCATTCTTGCGCTTTAAGAACTTGTCCATGTCTTCAAACCACTGAAAAACAACACTGAACTAATAATATAATGTAAATATAGTCAAAAGTTTATAATATACTCGCTTACATTGATATTTCTTTAATTTAGTGGAATTGCAGTGTGACCTTAAAGTGGAAAATTCTAGCAAGCTTGCAGAAATATACCACAATATACTAATTTTTTTGTTCAAATATACCAGAAATACTTAAAAAAAATATTCTTTTTCTGAAACGATAGTATCGATGGTGGCCCAGAACCATCGATGTTTGCTAAATTTTTCGACCATCGATACTATCGATAGTACCATCGATTTTTTTACCAACCATACCTTCCAAAACTTCAACGGCTCGCACACTTCGACCTCATTCGTAGTCTCTATATGCTGCCTGAGCATAACTATTGCTTCGGAGCGCGCCGTGGTATTTTTTGCTTGCAATTTTGCTTGCAAGCAAGTGAAATAGTCCGAAGATTCAGTCTGGCTTGGTGGTGTAGGCTTTTCCGACGAAGACGACTTCCTTATTGCAAAGACGAGTTCCTCCTCCAACCCATGGCATGCCTGGTCAGCATTGATCCGGGTGCAGAAACCCAGTTTTTATACCCGTTACTCGTAGGGTAAAAGGGTATATTGTATTCGTGCAAAAGTATGTAACAGGTAGAAGGAAGCGTTTCCGACCCTATAAAGTATATATATTCTTGATCAGGGTCACTAGCCGAGTCGATATAGCCATGTCCGTCTGTCCGTCTGTCTGTCCGTCTGTCTGTCTGTCTGTCCGTATGAACGCTGGGATCTCGGAAACTATAAAAGCTAAAAGATTGGCATTTTGCATGCAAATTCTAGGAGTTCCTACGCAGCGCAAGTTTGTTTCAAAAAGGTGCCACGCCCCCTTTAACGCCCACAATCGCTTATATACGATTTTAAAAATTTAAATATTTCGGAAAAGTAAAAATGCAGTTTTATTGTGTTTATCAATACCTATCGAAATGTAGAATAAATTTTTCAAATCGGACCATTCGTTAAAAAGTTATGCGTGATCAAAGTTTCTATCTCCATCTCCCTCGCACTCCCTTTACCTGAGTAACGGGTATCTGATAGTCGGGGCACCCGACTATAGCGTTCTCTCTTGTTTGAACCTGGGGTCAATAATCGAGGCAATCCGTGAGACGGTACGGGATTCGTAATGTGCGAAACGTTCACCAAAGCGTCCATTTATAGCATCAAAGGCTAGTATTACTTCAGGTATTTTAAAACATTCCTTTAAGTTTGAAATTTAAATTAGCTATTCGCAAATAATGGGAATTACTAATGATATTGTTGGGTACTTTCCACCCGAAATCTTTTTAGTCGCTTTCTCGAAAGGACGCAGTAATGTGCATAGTTCTCCTAAAATTTCGAGGTCCTCTGACACAAAGGGCAAAGGGGCCTTTGCAGTGCTCAGCAAAGCAATGGTCAGTGCATCTTTGGTGGCCAAAACTCGCTCCACCATATGGTACGCACTGTTCGTCGGTACCTCTTGAATTAGAGTTAGAGGGTCTGTGCAATTTTGAGCCACCATAAACTTGGCCATGGACGTGGAACCTCGTTTAATAACCGCCACTATCGTTTTGCATTTGGCGAGTACAGGGAGAAGAATATCCATTTTTAGGATTTCTTGCACAAGCAAATTAATGGTGTGTCCAAAGCACGGAAGGTGCTTCAGAGCCATATTGTCGCACGCCTTCTTCATTGTCGCATCGTTATCAGTAACAATACTTACGATGCCCCCACTCAGATAAAACTAGCAAGAGAGTTTCAGCTACGTTCGCTGCTGAGTGATTAGAGGGCGTTGCAAGTGTTGCTGTTGACAAAACTGCTGGAAATAGCTCAAAGTTTTTGTTCACGAAATGGCAAGATACGGTTAGATATGCTTCATTCGCCCGGGAAGTTCATCCGTCTGTTGTGATTGCTACGTAATTGACCACGCTGAGTTCGCTTTCAAGATGTACTTTTATTTCGTCGTACAACTTGGGAAGCATTATATGGCTGAAGTATGTGCGGCTCGGCAATTTGTATTTTGGGTCCATCTTTTTCATAACGTCCCCAAAGCCTTCGTCAGCAACCATGCTAAAAGGCTGTACGTCTTTGGCTATCATAAGCATGACGTACTTATCCATCATTCTCTTTTGTATCGAATCTGGCCCATAGTCCGCATTACGTTGCAGGAACACGTCCAACTTTGATGAATCCAAATTACTCTCCTCTTCTTTGTAATTTGGATGAATATGTTTGAGGTGTTTTATCAAGTTAGTGGTGTTGCCTGCTGTTTTTAACATTTTTCCGCTGTGGTTACAAATTGCCTTTCCCTTGTCCGCTGTCTTTTTAAAGTCGGAGGCGGAGCGTCACAGTTTTCCTTTGTTGTTTCTAAAATATAAATATTGCAGTTAAGTAACATAAATATACACATACATATATACATAGAACACTTCGGTTCAGTTCTTAACTAAACCTAACAAAGTGCAGTCACATGTAGCATAATATGTAGATATGTATATGCATACGGCGCAGTTGCCACATACATAAATCCTACATGTGTCTGCATTTACACTAATTGTAAGTCGCTTTTAAAAATACTTACGCATCAAGAATTTGTCCATCTTAACAGGTGACGACCTGCACCACCAATCGAATGTTCTATTACTGCAAAATGCAAATGAATAACTTTAATAATATAATAGAAAAATACAAAAAATCTGCCGTTTTACGTACCTTTCCTTTGCCCATTTCTCTTGATAATGACGGCACAGAAACAAGGATGGTTGAAAAAAAACATCGTTGATTTAGACAATTTCAAAAACATCGATGCATCGATGTTTTCATCGATGTTTCGACACCCGCAGCACGCGTGTCAACGCCGCCGTAACTTTGCGAGACGAACTGTGATCCCAAGATACCGGCATTTGTCAACGTACGGCAGGCCTGCTCCAGCAAACCGAACCGTAGGACGCCTACTCCGAGATAAAACTCCTTTCAGCAACATGACTGCCGTCTTGCTGGTCGACACACTCACTCCGGCCTCCGCTCCCCAAGCTCCCACGACGTCCATCAGCTCTGCACCATTCTGCTCTGTTGCCTGCTCTCCCCTTCAACAAGGTGTAGCAAGTCGTCCGCATATGCACTCAGACCACAGAGTGGCTCCAAACGCTAAAGCAGCATATCCATCAATAGGTTCCAAATAAATGGGCCACTAATGGACCCTTGCGGGCAGCCCCTTGTAACCGGGACTGTGGCTACTTCATACCTGCTGACGATGCTTGCCTTCCGGCCGGAGAAAAAGCTTTTCCACAAGCGGATTTCTCGACAGCCTACGCCGACAAGCCGATCAAGCACTGCGCTCCACTCCATATGGTGCAAGGCTCCCTTGATGTCCACGAAGATCCCGATAACATATTTCGCACGGCTATCTGCCATTCTTCTCTTGACGTCCCTCCAGCCATGATTCCCTCGAGCACCTTTCTGAACATCGGTAGAAAGCCACGATAGGAAGCAGGGTCGCCCATGTCCTTATCGGGCGCCTTCACCAGCGGTATCACTCTCGGATGCTTCCACTCGGTAGGAAAGTGTCCTTCCGAAAGGCAGCGAGAGTACAGCTTGGATACGGATACGGTAGACGTGCCCCCACGGATCATTATTGTGCTGCCCCACGAAGTCTCGCCAGTTCTTCTCCTTGACCGCCAAGATGAGCTTCTTGTACTGTCCTGAGAAATTCTCAGTTCAGCAGCTAGTTGCCCCGCATCGTTGTTACTCCGACGAGCCTCCTGTAGCCTAAGCCTCAGTCTCCTGAACTCTTGGCGTCCAACGGCGATTTCTCCCGCTCCGTGATCGTCCCTGTTGTTCCTCTGATCTCGTCACCGAATCTCCGCCAACAAGCATTGGAGAGCTTCCATTGCGGTACAGGAGCTGTTCTCTCAACTGCACAGCTCAGGATCGGGGTAACCACAACACTAATGATGTTATGGTCACTCAGTTCCCATGGTTCAACTCTTAAATCGTATGTAGCCCACATACATGCCGCTTCGTTGGCGAAAGTCACTTCGATCTCACTTTGGGCTCTCGGCTCGTGGTGATTATCGAACGTGAACTCCTGGGTAGCTGAGTTGAGCACGCCGGCACAGCTTCCTACAACCCACTCGGCTTGCAGCGCCCAGTGTTTTCTGGGATTTTGTTGAGCCACATAGGGAGTACTGCATTGGCGTACAGGCCCAGGATGGCGGGTTTTCTGCTGGCCAGCAGCAGCACCTCATCCAGGTATCCGATGTTCGGCTCTAGCTCCACTCCAAATTGACCGTAAACGGAGGTCAAGAAGATCGTGCCATATCTTCCGGTGACCCTCACGCTTATACCAAATGCCGTTGTCAAGGGAATGATGGGCATGCAGATGGCATCTTGGTCGTCCACAACGATGGCCGCCTTGCTCCTCGCCTCAGGGAAAACGCGCCGTTTTCTCGGACATATCCCCGAAAGCATATATTAATCCCTGAGGGCAGCCCTTTATGAGGGCAGTCCACCTGGTTGGTGTACCTCGCTGTGTTGTGGCCGGCCTGTCCGCCCGGCATTTCTCGATCTTTTGGTCGAAACCCACTCATCTGTGGCAAGCGTACGTCCGAACCTGCGACCTGCATCGGTACGAAAACCATTTTACGTAGACCCGGCCTACGTCTAGAATGGTCTGCGCGTCGTCACTCACCTCCAGAGTCACGTTGATGGTAGCTCCATTGGCGGCCGACCGGGGCTTCGTCGTCAGGTGCACCGACTTTTGAAAGTCCTTCAGGGGCATCTCCTCGAAGTTCTTTTCGTAGAGCTCCATCACAAACTCCTCTGGTCCAATAGACGTGTCCAGCTCGAACACCGTTACATTCGCCTTCTTCGCCACCTTAAGACCAACCACGACGAACTTGGCCAGCTCGACTTGCGACGGCGTGAGAATAAACGCACTTCCTCGCTTTAGTTCTTGCACAACGTGCACCCTTACACCCAGGGTTGAAGTCACCTCCTTACGGATTTTTTCCGCAATCTCCCGGAAAGCGCAGGGTCGTCGCCTGCCACGACGGCCGACCAGGTCTCTCGGACTTTCACCCGCGGTGCGACTATGGGAGTGAAGAGGGATGCTGCGGGGCAGCAGTGGCAGCGTAGGATGCAACTGGTGCGACTGGAGCCACCGAAGCGGCCGGTGGTGGCATCGTCAGACGGCCTTCCAGCTCCCCACACCTAAGCATCAACGCTACAACTAGCTCGTCGTAGCGGCTCAGCGACTCCAACAGTCAGTTTGTTGACTCACCAATGATGAGGCTCCTTCTCGACATCTTCTGCGCCGTCGACAGCTCGGCCAAGACGGCAACATGTCCGTCGGCTACCAGCCTTCCCGCGTTGGGGTAAGACGCCGTCTACCGGATATTTCTTGTACGACTCACCAGTATCCCAGACATTAAAAACAATCTTCAACTATTTGTTGTATTTACCAGTCTGCATATCGAAAAAACCGCGGGTTTTTCAACAGACAAAACACTGAAAACTTTCACACACTGATAGAAGCTTTAACGACAGAACTCCACCTATGTTAAAAACCAATGAACTTTGGCAACTCACAATTGCCAAAAAAGCTTCTCTGATCATAACATTGGGGAGTTTCTGACGATCTGCTTCCAGCCCGTAGATAGCTGATGAGTCTGAGGTGACGTGCAGACGAAACTAGCTAGTCCTATCATAGTCGGGTTCACTCCCCAGGGAGTGTAAGTGTGATGAAAGTTAAGTGGAGTAAATCGTTGTGTTATAGAAGAAATTAAAATATAACTAACGTATGACCTCGAGTAATTCAATAACACTACAATTATTGTTTAACAGGTCGATACAAAACAAACATAGACATTATAAATGTTTAAAAAACTTGACCGCTTAGATTTAAGGCTTTTTACTATTTTTAACACCCGTTCTAAAATTACAATTTAGCCAAAAATATCTTCAAACGTCGAAAAATGACACTTCTAAACTGAGTATTAAAAATTCCTCCAGTAAAGTTTTTTCTTAAGCTTTAACGATTCATTTGATGGTTTCACCAAAGCTCTAGCTATCTTCTAAACAAAGAAACTAAGCAAAAAGTCGATCTATTATCGAATTTAAGTGTCTCCACAAGCATCATACGTTTTCTGCCTGCATATTGCTTTCATACAAATTGTCAACAAATGATTCCGTCACCCTCCCTCTCCCACTGCCTTGCATTTCCCTGCGCTTTCTTAAAAATATAAAATCAGCTTTAATACGGTTTTAATTTATATATATGTATATATAGTGATGGAAGTTGATGCACTTCGAGCAGTACAAACAATTGGCCCAACGACACCAAGCACGTGCTTGTTACGCGCGGGGCCCTGTTAACAAATTGGGCAAAAAATACGAGTTCGCGAGGAAAATACATAAATTAAACAGAGACAAGACACAAGTGAACATAAAAGGCACAATTAAGAGTAAAGCAAATGAGTTAAAATATTAGTTTTTAATAACGGGATAGAAGTTGAAATGCAAATTAAATGATAAAGGTTGTTATAATTATTACATAGAACGCGAAAGGGCTCGTGCAGACAAAAATTTGATGTACATACATCGTGGCAAATTTAGAGGAATGCTCACATAGCCAAATTACGTGTTAGTCTAACAGGAACATTGAAAGTTAGGCGGTTTACAAGTTCTGCAGAATCAGTATCCCCTCTTATAAGATTTTGCATTAAAAATAATACCAAGCATTGTTCTACGATTTACAAGTGTAGGTAAATTTAGCAACAGTAATCTACTCTGGTAGGAAGGTAGCCTTACGTTTTGATCCCAGTTCAAATTACGAAGAGCAAATAGAAGAAATTTTTTTTGTACCGACTCAATACGATCAATGTGCACTTGATATTGTGGACTCCAAACCGACGAACAATATTCCATAATAGGACGTACAAGGGAGGTAAATAATAATTTGGTCGTATAAATTCTTTTGACCAACGCTTTATAAACACAAGAACACTCATGGCTTTGTTAACAGTCGACATTATGCGGCAGTCAAATTTAAGTTTAGGGTCCAGAAGAACACCTAAATCGTTAACTGAATATATGCGGTCGAGTGGCGTATTTTCAAGAAAGTAACTGATAAACGTAGGAGTACCCCTTATAAAAAGTCATAACGTTGCATTTAAGGTAGTTCAACTTTAAAAGGTTGTACTCACACCATCCATGAAAACTATCAATATCTGACTGTAAGTTAAGTCCCGACGCCATATCATTATATGATAAACAAAGCTTAACATCATCAGTAAACATTAGTACACGAGAATGTGTTATGATAGAGGGAAGATCGTTGATAAACAAAGTAAACAGCAAAGGGCCTAGATGACTTCCCTGATGCACTCCAGATGTCACGTAGATCAATTTTGAAACAGAATTCTTGAATATAACCCTCTGAGTCCTACCATTCAAGTAACTTGAAATCCAAGTTAATAGATTACCAGGAAACCCAAGCAGATCTAATTTGAATAAAAGAAAAGAGTGGTCGACGGAGTCAAAGGCCTTACTAAAATCTGTATATATAACGTCAGTCTGCATTTTTTTCTGAAATCCATTTATTACAATTAATGACAATTTAAGAAGGTTGGTGGTGGTCGATCTTCGCTTAACAAAACCATGCTGACATGGTGATATAATACGTTCAAATGCTTTAGGGATTGCCGACAATTTGGAAATACCTCTATAATTCTTTGCATCAGCCTTCGCACCCTTTTTATGAAGTGGAATAATAAAAGAGTCCCTCCAGATAGTGGGAAAAACTGATGATGAAATAGACAAATTAAAAAGTTTAAGAATCTGTTTACAAATGGTTGACGCACAAAACTTGAGCACACATCCAGGAAGTCCATCTGGGCCGGGAGAATAAGTCGGCGTTGTTGTTGCTAAATGTATTAAAAGAGAGGTTTCAGTAATTAAAGGGGAAAAAATACAATTTGCCATATTTATGGGATTAGGGTAGTTAGAATTTGACCAAGCTATCGAACTATAAGTGGTTTGGAAAAACTCAGCAAATAAATCAGCAATTTCAGAATCCGTCGATGCCTCCGTTGAGTTTAGACGTACCGATGAAGGCAATGCCGATGACTTACGCTTGGCATTAACAAAGTTGAAAAACTGTTTCGGATTATTTGAAAATTCAAATTTACATCGATTTAGATACATAGAATAGCAATGACTGTTAAGAACATTAAAATCCGATCACTACATATTTCGAAAAATCTGATGGCCTACCCGATTTTTTATACTTTTTATAAGTATTTGATTTAAGGTTTTTAAATCTTTGAAGCGCATTGGTAAACCAAGGAGGCCTGTTTAGGTTTGAAGGAAATCCCTCAGGAACGCATTCATTAAAAAAAGTATTTAACGCTGTATAGAATAGTTTAGTGGCACTTTCAATGTCTGTACAATTGTACAAGTCTGTCCAATTATAATGATAAATCATATCGTTAAGTTTATTATAGTCACATTTACGAAAACATCTCATTTTAGTTGGGGGCACTAAAGGAGAGAGGGTATCAGAGCAGGGAAGGCAAGTTGTCAATTCCATTGTTGGATGATATCGGTCTTAAGATACAACAAGAGCGTCAATTCTACATACCTTGACCTCGGACGGGTCTGAAACAAACACAAGATCTAATTGTCTATTTAAAGAATTTCGTATAAAGCTTACTTGCTGTAACGATAATTCTAAAAGGCCATCTACAAAATCATGAGCGGATAAAGGTATAGCGACAAGTGAGTCAGTGGGAGGAGACCAAGAAATATCGGGTAGATTAAAGTCACCCAAAACAATCAAAAGGTCTCTGTTAGAAAGAAGGTGCACATAAATTACTAGATCAGAGCCAGGTGGAATATAAGAACATGTAACAAAAATAGATACAGATTGCAAGGAAACTTTCTCACTTACAAATTCAATTTCGTTTGGGATATGAGTGACTATTCTTTCAGATGTTAGGCTAGAGGTAACGGCAATCAGTACACCACCCCCCCTACGTGAGGACCTATAAGTATTAAACTTATTTGACAGAACTTCAGAGTCAGATATCTCTGGTTTTCGCCAAGTTTCCGTAAAAACCAAAATATCTTTACTGAATGCAGAGGAGTCAACATAAAGCTGTTGTAGCTTCATATTTAGTCCTCTTACATTTTGATACGCCAAAGATAAACTTTTTAGTTTTTTGGCACAGTGGAAGGGCTGTTATTTGTTCTCGGTTTATTGGAAACAAATTCTTTAATTACTAAATCATCATTAAGCCAAGATCTTTCAGAATGTAACACATTAAACACATCAGGCGGAGCAAATATTTTAAAAGACGATATCCTACGAGCGAATGAAAATCGAAATTGTTCAACTGCAATATCCTCCGATGGGAATTTTTCACGTATAAATTCCAAAACATCCTCAGATGTGGTATCTGGGGTGAATCTAGAAACAAACAAGTGAGAACGCTATAGTAGCACCAGCGCTGCTTTAGCGCATGCAGCTTTTGTCCTGCACCAACATCTGTGATTACGCTTATGTTTTTGAGTGAAATGCTTACATACGTACACACATACGCCATTGTTTGACTCAGACCTCCAATTTGGCTAACTTGATTTGATTTGCATAGTTCTTGGGATATAGTTCGGTATTGACAAATGAATAACATCGCAATTTCCTTTAATAGAAATCCTTATCGAGAATTAACGTTGACTCTGTTGAGCAGCTTGGCCATCTGTTCCAAAGTTATCCATTAGATGGCGCTATTGGTACCACGGGCCATGAAAGGCGGAAATGTAGGCGCTAGCCAGGTTTAAGCGTTTAATGGGTTTTTGGGCGTTAGAGTGGGCGTGGCAAACTTTTATTAGGCCAATCGATAGGTATTGACGAAACAAATACATATCAATTAAAATTTTCATAATAGCATCAAAACTGTGGCAACAGCGGCAGAGGGGGCTTGGCACAATTTTGAAACAAACTTGCCCTGCGTAGAAACTCCTAAAATCCTCCTAAAGTAAAAGGGTATATTGTATTCGTGCAAAAGTATGTAACAGGTAGAAGGAAGCGTTTCCTACCCTATAAAGTATATATATTCTTGTTCAGGATCACTAGCCGAGTCGATCTAGCCATGTCCGTCTGTCTGTCCGTCCGTATGAAAGCTGAGATCTCGGAAACTATAAAAGCTAGAAGATTGGCATTTTGCATGTAGATTTTAGAAGTTCCTACGCAGCGCAAGTTTGTTTCTAAATGGTGCCACGCCCCCTCCGACGCCCACAAGCCACAAGCTGTGGCCACAGTTTTGATGCTATTATGAAAATTTTATTTGTTTCGTCAATACCGCCTAATAAATGTTTGCCACGCCCACTCTAACGCCCAAAAACCTATTAAACGCTTAAGAATTGCTAGCGCCTACATTTTCGCCTTTCATAGCGCCATCTAACGGATGACTTTGGAACAGCTGGCCAAGGTGCTCAACATAGTCAACGTTAATTCTCGATAAGGATTTCTATTAAAAGAAATGGTGATCGTTTTCATTTGTCAATACCGAACTATATCCCAAGAACTATGCAAATCAAATCAAGTTAGCCAAATTGGAGGTCTGAGTCAAACAATGGCGTATGTGTGTATGTATGTAAGCATTGCACTCAAAAACATAAGCATAAACACAAATGTTGGTGCCGGACAAAAGCTGCCAGCGCTAAAGCAGCGCTGGTGCTGATGCTCGTGCTGTAAAGCTGCCAGCTCTAAGAGATCGCCGAATTCAAATTGATAATTTGAACTGAGTAACGGGTATCTAATAGTCGAGGCACTCGACTACAGCGTTCTCACTTGTTTATTATTAAACTGGGCACAGACGGAATTGAACCCCTCATTGAATTGTTTAAAAGCTTCTGATATATTCAATAGGCTGTCTCGAGTCTGCTTCATAAAGCCGCTCATCTCAACTACCAATTCCTTGCACCCACATGACCACATGAGACCAGAATTAAGATCAATGAAATCTTTAACTCTGCCAGTAAATCCTGCACATTTAACGTGTATCATCGAATTGCAGAGCCAGCAAAAAATAAAAGAGTCTTTAGTTGAAGACGCAAGAGTACAATTTTTCTTTGAACAGACAAGAGCGATTGTAAGTTTAAAGCAATAAAAAAATAAGAAGAATAAGAGAATAAGAGCGCGAGATCACGAATTACATCGAATAAAGAGAGCACGAGAGAATAAGTCTTATATCGACTGAGCGTGGCTTGTGCGACACAACAACTTTAAGTATAAACAAATACAATGTAAAGCATGCAAGAGAGAGAGAGAGAGATTTAGAGAAATAAGCGAAAAAGTCTACTAGAAGTTCATAGAGAGTAAGTTACAGTTATAAAATAGAGCGGGAGAGATTGAGAGGGAGTAAAAGAGTTCCAGCAAGTATAGAGCGCGTAAATTACACTAACAAAGCTATGAAATTAAACAAATCTAATAGAAATGTTAAAATAACTATAAACACATACCCGTTTACTGGGAGATCTATTTAAAATTTCTAACACAGATATTAGGTTAAGCTTTGTAAATAAATAAACACAAAACACTCGCACAAAATCACTGAAAAATACAAAAACTCAGAGCACAAAAGTAAACGCAACTGTTCACAAGCGACGCTAAATCGGTTTCAGAAGTTTATAGTTATTGGTGACCCACTCCCCACCAAAGTGCCCCAAACTCATTCAATGAGAAAATGAAATCCTGTACGCTAAACAGTTTAAAAAATAGTTAAAAGCATAATAAATGTTTAAAAAATATGACGGCTTAAAAAGTAGCCGTCTTATCCAGCATACGCTTGCATATATATAAGTTAATTTCCAAATAATTAAAACTTCAAAAATTGGATTAAGATGTCTTATTTATTCGAGATACAAATCGGAACTGGCCCTTCTCTACATAGCGATCCCTATTTAAAGCTGTGGGTTGGGGCAACGACGTTGGCTTCGGCGGCAGTGGCGCTGGCAGCAGCGTTGGTAGCGTTGACAAAATTGCTTGGTTGCAGAATCTGCAGGGTCTGCAGAATTCGTATTCCTTACTTAGTTGCGGCTGACCGGATGCTCCTGTTTATGTTATTGAACTTTATGTTATTGAACTTTATGTTATTGAACTTTATGTTATTGAACTTAAGCTGCAACTTTGTGCTTGACAATGTTGCAATATTTTCGGAGAAAAATATGCGGAAATATTGCTGTTGTTAACTCTCCCTCCTCAAAATCCTTCTTGTCCTCAAGAGGAGTTAGAAATATGGAATGTTATTGTAATAAGTAGTATTTATTATTCTTTAATACGTCTTTTATTTATTGTAGGCTTAGTTTACTTTAGTTTAGGCTTATTTTACTTTACTTTAGGCTTATTTTAGTTTAGTTTTAGCTTTTGTTCACTTTTGTATCCTCTTCCGTTGCGCTCTCATAACCAAGTGATCTCACTGCTCGCAGGCAGCTTGCTTTCAACCCCCGTTTTCACAGAGAGGCGCTCTCTTGAGAGAGTAACATGCTCTCTCGAGAGAGCGTAACTCAAGGAATAGTGTGACCAGAGCATACTTATATTAACTGGCCTGCTACAACTCGGCCGTCCTGACCTTGAGATAGCCCTCTATCTCTGTCTTGATATTATATATTATTTTGATACATTTGTTACATTATTTACAGTATTTACAATTTTTCTTACAGTCTATTAGTTACAATTACATATTATTTTTTATAACATTTTTATAACATTCGAACTTTCATTTGATACGGGTAGAGTTATAGAAGAAAAATCAGAAAAATCCAAACGAATACATTGTTTTCGCAAGGCAGACTTTCTGAGGCTAAATAATTTTATTTCTGGCTTTAATTGGTCTGATCTTTACCTATGCATTAATATGTCCGATGCAGTTAATGTTTTTTACACTGCAATAAACTCATTTTTTAATTCCTGTGTTCCGTGGTACTATCCGTCAACTTCCAATAAATCACCTTGGTTTAGCAAAGAGTTGACACACTTAAGAAATGTAAAGTCCAGACTTTTTAGGAAATATAAAAATACCGGTTCTCAATCTGTTTTTACTAGATATTTAAGTGCTCGGTCAAGATTTACCGTGCTTAATGCTCACAGTTACTTAAACCGTTGTAAGGTCCAGTTCTCTCAGGACCCGAAACAGTTTTATAATTTTGTTAACACCAAGCGTATATCTAATTCCTTTCCTTCCTCGCTATCGTTCGAAAACATGACGGCAACCACAGATCAGGCAATAGCCGATTTATTTGCCCAATTTTTTCAAACGACTTACTCTACTTTAGATTATTCATCACAGCCTTATTCTTATAACATATCCAAGTCAAACCTCATATTCTGTCCCACTTTAACAGAAAGCTCTCTTCTTTTGGATCTTCTTCGAATTAAACCTGTTTATTCGCCAGGGCCCGATGGTATTCCTGGGTGCGTGCTTAGGTATTGCGCTAAGGCCCTGTGCAAACCTCTTCACAAGTTGTTTACCTTATCTATAGAAACCTCCCAATTCCCAAATATTTGGAAGGAATCATTTGTTATTCCTCTTTTCAAAAAAGGTAACAAGTTAGAAGCCAGTAACTACAGAGGTATTTCTAAGTTGTCAGCTATTCCTAAGCTTTTTGAAAAAATTATTACTCCTCATTTGCAGCACCTTTGCAGATCAATCATTTCTCCGTGTCAACACGGATTTATTAAACGTAGATCCACAATCACAAACCTTCTAGAGCTCACTTCATTAGTGATAAATGGCTTCAATAGTAGTTTTCAAACAGACGTCATTTACACTGACTTTAGTAAAGCATTTGACTCTGTAAATCACTTACTTCTCATTCAAAAACTTGACCTTTTAGGTTTTCCAGTTGATCTGCTTAAATGGAATTCAAGTTATCTGAATGGCAGGTCACAAAGGGTCCTTTTTAAAAATTCAATTTCTGAAATTCTCCGTGTTACCTCCGGTGTCCCACAAGGGAGCCATCTGGGTCCGTTACTTTTTACATTATTTATTAATGATCTTCCCTCAATTATAAGTCATTCTCGCGTACTTATGTACGCAGATGATGTTAAGTTGTGCCTGCAGTATAAGGACATTTCCTGCCATTTAGACTTGCAATCCGATCTAGATAATTTTCAAAACTGGTGCCGAGATAATTTACTAAATTTAAACGGTTCCACGTGCAAGCTGATGACTTTTTATCGGGCCAATCCGATATACGCGACCCACACGTTAAGTGGCAGCTCTTTGGATAGAATAACTCTTGTAAACGATCTTGGCGTTCTCTTGGACCCCAAACTAAAATTTACTAATCACATTTCGTCCATGGTTAATAAAGCCAGAGGAGTGCTTGGATTTATTAAAAGGTGGTCAAAAGAATTCGATGATCCTTATTTGACTAAAACTTTATATATTTCGCTAGTTGGTCCGATTCTGGAGTATGGGTCTCCCGTCTGGAGTCCACAATACGGAATACATATTGGATGTATTGAATCTGTACAAAAAAACTTCCTTCTTTTTGCTTTACGGCGCCTAAACTGGGATGCAAATCTTATCTTACCTTCTTATTCTAGTAGACTTCTTTTGATTAATTTACCATCCCTAGCCAACCGTAGAACGATGCTTGGTACTATCTTTATTTCTAACCTTATACATGGTGATATTGACTGCCCCGACTTGTTAAGTCGGCTAAACTTTTCTGTGCCAAGTAGATTAACCAGAAATTATATTCCCCTAACTTTAAATCATTGTAGATCTAACTATGCCTTGCATGAGCCTTTCAGAGTATTATGTTCTGACTATAATAGACTTTTTCATGTAATATCAAATCTTGACTCTCTGCCGCTCCTAAAACGATTAATACTTGCTTCATTGGCACAAGATTGATCTAACTATTGCTTTTTTCCCCGGACCTTTATTTTCCTATCTCGCGTCTATCTTATCGCGAATCGTGCCGTACGATACACGGCTGCGCCCCTCGGTCGGTTGGGCGGGTAAGTGGGCCGTGGGACTCCGCGCGAAAAAAAAAAAAAAAAAATATCTTTATCCAGTGTCTAATATTGTTTGCACTCCAAATGCCTTGATATGGATTACGAGATAACTGAAACCCGTCAATATCTTTAAGCAAATACCTGTCGTTTTTTAATATTTTTTCGATTTCATAAGGACCTTTGTTCTTCGGAATGAGTTTTCTCGAGACACCCGCCGTACTATCGAAGTTTTTAACCATAACATAATCTCCTTCTTTATATTCTGTCGCACATTTCTTTTTCGCATTGTAGTGTTCCTCATTTTTCATTTGAGCCTTTCTCTGTGTTTCTTCTGCTTCTTTTCTAATATTTTCTAAAGATTTTCTAACATTTTCTACCTCTTCTTCATCTTCTAATTTTTCCTTTAACTCATCACATACTTCTCCTCTATGTGTAATTCCGAATAATGTTTCACTCGGACGCTGTTTAATGCTACTATGAATCGTATTATTCATTGAATACTCTACTTTTTCAATAACCTTATCCCAATGTAATCCCCATTTAGGCTCTGTCAATCATTGGTCCTAAACTTCGATTAATTCGTTCAACTTGGCCATTAGCCTGCGGCGAGCCCGTCGCGATTTTTATGTGCTTAACGTTACTATTTTCCATAAACTCTGCAAAATCAGAAGAAGTAAAACAACTCCCCCGATCAGATATTATACATTTCGGTCTGCTATATGCTCGAAAGTAATCAGTCAATGCACTTATCACTTCCTTTGTATTCGTCGTTTTTGTTGTGTACAGCCTAACAAACTTTGTGAACGCATCTACAACCGCGAATATATGTTTTTTCGATCTGCTATTATTCACCGGCCCATAATGGTCTATATGAATAATCTCGAAAGGCTTATTACCTTTTGGCATACTATGTAAGTGTCCATCTCCCTTACCTACTTTCGGAGAATAAGCAATGCATTTTAAACAATTTTGAATGTGCTCTAAGACCTTATCCTTCATGTGTGGAAACCAGTAGCTTTTGTTAATTACATCTAACATTTTGTCCCTTCCAATATGGCCCATTTCGTCATGGTACTTGTATAACGCATGTTCTTCCATTCTATTCGGTACATAAAATAATAATCGGTTATCATTACTTTTTCTATAAATCACCCCATTTCTCATTTCGTATAACTTATGCTCACTCTTTTCTAATATTTTTCTAATCTCTTGAACCTTAACATTTTTTGACTGACAAATTACTAAATTTGAATGTATTCGCCTTTACTATCATTATGTTGTTGCACCTGCTTAATGCGTCTACATGCTGCATTTGACTGCCTGACCTGTGCTTTAATTCATAATCAAACTCCTGCAGCTCTAGAGCCCATCTTGCTATTCTTGGATTCAACTCAATCTTATTGAGGGTTAAGGTTAAGGAATTGCAGTCTGTCACAATTTTGAATCGTTTGCCAAGTAAATATATTCTAAATCTTCATAACGCGTAAATAATGGCTAAAGTCTCTAACTCAAAACTGTGGTATTTTGCTTCCGTTGCTGTCGACCTCTTTGAAAAATAGAAAGTAGGATGCAACTTGTCGTCATCTTTTTTCTGAAGAAGCACAGCCCCAAATCCTGAAGCACTTGCATCACACTGAAGCTCGACATCATCCCTGTAATCGTATATCGCCAGAACTGGCGATTCCAATTTTGCTTTTAAAAGTGAAAAACAACTTAGTTCTTCTTCCTCGAACTTAAACTGCCTATCTTTTCTCAATAAGTCATACAAAGGTTTCGCTAAAATTGAAAAATCCTTAATGAATCGTCGAAAATACGAGCAAAGCCCCAAAAAACTCTGTACTGCTTGCACCCTGCCTGGAATCGGAAAATTTTGTATAGCTTCTAAACCTTTACTGTCAGCTTTAATTCCATTATTCGAAATCAGAAAACCTAAATATTTAACCTTGTCTTGCAAAAATTTACATTTGTCCATTCTCAATTCTAACTTGTTTTCTACTAGTCTCCTAAATACTTCTACTAATATTTCCAAATGCTCATCCAAACTTCTGCTAGCAACTAAAATGTCGTCCATATATATAATGACCTTGTTTTGTCTTATCATGTCCGAAAATATGTCATTAACGAATCTTTGGAAAACCTGTGGAGCTGTTTTTAGACCCATAGGCATCCGTAAAAACTCAAATTGCCCCAAAGGGGTAGTAAATGATGTGTATTTTACCGATTCTTTGTTAACAAATACATGAAAGTATCCGTTCCTAAGATCCAATTTCGTAAACACTGACTTTCCAACTAAATTATCTAAATGATCGTCTATTAATGGTATCGGATAATTATCCTTTGCCATAATTTTGTTCAATCTTCTAAAATCTATACAAAGTCTAAGTTCTCCCGACTTCTTCTTCACTAATAAAATAGGAGAAGCGTACTCCGAACTACTAGGTTGTATAATTCCATCTCTAACGTATTCCTCTAACATTTTTTGTAATGCCTCCTTTTCACAATATGACAGTCTCCTTGGTGCACAACTAAATGGTTTTGAGTTTTCTAATATTATGTTCATTTCACATTTTATTTTCGGATTTTCCGGTCGCTCGACCTGAACATAACTTGTTTCTAACAACTTTATAAACTTCTCTCGATCACAATAATTTACTTGTTCACCAATATTATAAAGTCTTACATTTTCAAAATCTTCTAAAATATTTATTTTCATAATTTCCTTTTCAAAGTTATCATAACAGACATCCATATTTAAATTTCGATCTTCTAATACTGCTAAAGATTTACTGCTTAAACATTCCTTTTCCAAAAAGTTTTCTCCGAACGTTTTGCCTCCCAAAGTTATATTCCTTAAGTTCTCGCTTTCCACAATGCTACACTTTAAACTCTCTTTTCCCAATATTTCACTTCTAAATCTTTCTTTTTCTAAGTTTTCATTTCCTAAACTCTCTTCTTCTAAACTTTCATTTCCTAAACTCTCTTCTTCTAAACTTTAATTTCCTAAACTCTCAGTTCCTAAACTCTTACTAACTAAACTTTCACTTTCTAACCTTTTACTTTCGGACTGAAAATTTAACTCATTAGGTTTCTCAGTATTATTATCCAATAAACTAATATTTGCGCTCTTATCGACTTGGGTTTCAATATTCTCCACAGTAATCACATTTAAAGTTTCTAAATTCATTTTCAAATTGCATGCTTCCATAAAGTCTCTGCCCAGCACAATATTACAGCTCATAGATTCATTTGCCACCACAATTAAATTAAAAAAAATCTTTATTTCTTCTTTTATAATGAAACATAATATTTTTCCATAACTATTCAATCGACTCTTGTTTAATCCATAAAAGTCAGCTTCTTGTCTAATTTAATATTTTTGGGTACATAAGCAAATTTTATGATCGATACTGGGCTTCCTGAATCTATTAAGCACTCTGTAATAATTGGCTGGTTAGGGTTTTCATAAACAAATATTTTAAACAATCTTACATAATCATTAGCTCCATCCTTCTTGTTTTTGGGACATCCACTGATGACATGATCCACTGCCCCACATCCATAGCAGGACCCTGGAGTTCTCTTCGGTTTGATGCAAGCTCTTGCCCAGTGCCCTTTTCCATTGCAGTTATAGCAACGCGATTCTTTGCTTGCCGGATCACTTCTCAACGTTTGCACCTTTTGCCCTCCAGGAGCCCTTGCCGGCAGCATTATGTCAGCAAACGCTCTCAGCATCCTTCCAGGGTTGTCGAAACACTGCAGCTTCGCCTGCAAATTCGCTGCTGGAATGCCGACAATAAGGCCATCCAACAGCTCGTCATCTTCCATGTTGACATCTCGGGCCAACCTGCGTTTCTCTTCGAAATATACTGCAAACTTCTCGGTCGGCTTCCATAGACGAGCCTCAAACTTGCGCCTCAAATCTGCTTTCGACTCGTTGCCACCAAAAGCAAGCTGTAACTGGTCCACCAGCTCACTCGTCGGTCTTAAGAAACGGGTTGCATCTGCGTGCAGCCACTGCAACGCGCTGCCTTTTAATTTGCCAATAAGTAGAATTCTGCTCTGGGTGTCCGACAGCTTATATAACTTGGCTATATTGTCCCACTGGGAGACCCATGAGCGAACGGACATATTATCCGAAAATTCCAATAGGACTTCCTTGGCTAAACCAAATCCTACTGAAGAAAACTCATCTCGCCTGCCTTTGCCAACACTCGTGCCGTTTTCGCCATTAGCGTCGTTTCCCGGAATCTCGAAACTTCCAGAAATCTCGTCGGCGTCTCCTCCGTTTCTGTTTGCATCATTCGCCGAACCGTTGCTACATTCGACGTCTCCCTCTAACAAGTGGCCGCCGCCATTCTCAGAAATGTAGCTTACGGCGCCACAGTGTCGCGTGCCGCCAATTCTCGAACCGACGCTGTCGATTTGCTGCTGAAGATTTTCGAGAACATTCTTGGCGTTTTCGATTCCCCGATGCAGCTCCTCCATGGTTTTCAGGCCACTATCCAGTTCAATGCGGTTTTGCTGCATACGCCTTTCCAGCTCTGCACATTCCGCCTCCGTGTCCATTATTTCTTGCACCTCCTGGCTAATCATTGGTGCACTGCCTCGGCTTTCAGGTGGAACTGCACATAATCGGCCGTATAGATCGGCTTTTGAACCTTTGGTTGACAAATTCAAGCACTCCAGCCACTTTTTTAATTCGTTACTTCGTTAATCGCCAAATCCATTTTATATTAGTTTCGCAAAATTTTTTACTCGATCCCACTTCTGAGATTGTAATAGTAGTAGTAGTAGTATTATTATTCTTTATTACATCTTTTATTTATTGTAGGCTTAGTTTACTTTAGTTTAGGCTTATTATACCCGTTACTCGTAGAGTAAAAGGGTATATTGTATTCGTGCAAAAGTATGTAACAGCTAGAAGGAAGCGTTTCCGACTCTATAAAGTATATATAATCTTGTTCAGGATCACTAGCCGAGTTGATCTAGCCATGTCGGTCTGTCCGTCTGTCTGTCTGTCCGTCTGTGCGTCCGTATGAACGCTGAGATCTCGGAAACTATAAAAGCTAGAAGATTGGCATTTTGCATGCGGATTCTAGGAGTTCCTACGCAGCGCAAGTTTGTTTCAAAAAGGTGCCACGCCCCCTTTAACGCCCACAATCGCTTATATACGATTTTAAAAATTTAAATATTTCGGAAAAGTAAAAATGCAGTTTTATTGTGTTTATCAATACCTATCGAAATGTAGAAGAAATTTTTCAAATCGGACCATTCGTTAAAAAGTTATGCGTGATCAAAGTTTCTATTTCCATCTCCCTCGCACTCCTTTTACCTGAGTAACGGGTATCTGATAGTCGGGGCACCCGACTATAGCGTTCTCTCTTGTTTTACATTACTTTAGGCTTATTTCCGTTGCGCTCTCATAACCAAGTGATCTCACTGCTCGCAGGCAGCTTGCTTTCAACCCCCGGTTTCACAGAGAGGCGCTCTCTTGAGAGAGTAACATGCTCTCTCGAGAGAGCGTAACTCAAGGAATAGTGTGACCAGAGCATACTTATATTAACTGGCCTGCTACATTATTGAATTCAGGTATTATCGTTTTAGTGGTTGATATGGTGTTGGTCTTTGAAGTGTTTCCTGAACTTGACAAATTACTTTTTCTTTTCTTTGGAAACAGGTTCTAAATGTGATTAAAACAAGAACAATGACACATGCTAAAGTGATAATTGTGATTCGGTTTAGGGTCGTATCGCTTTCTAATATTTGTAGGTGTCTCTTATTTTTTATGTGTAGGGTTTTTAAGGCTTCTAAGGACAGAATTTGTAGACGCTCTGCTTCTATCGGTGTTATCTGGATTCGTGGTATTTCAGATCTTGTTATTGTTTTTTATCTTATTTGTGTAGTTCTTTCCGTTTATATTTATCGTATCGTTGAAAAAATGAATTATGACGGTGCCTTTTAGGTTGCGAGTAGTGTTGTCTGCTATTACATTTCCGTCAAAGTCGTTGAGAAGTATTACGCCATCGTCTAGTTCCTCTATTGGCTCTATGTGGTCAGAGTTACTATAGTCACACAGCGATTCCTTTCCCTGAACTAATTTAGAAATACATATCGATTCTCTTAAGTCTATTGTGTTTTCTTGCTAAATATTTTAATATTTATTGTTTAATACAAAAATTTTGTTAATATCCAAATGTACTACTGATTGGTTTTTAATAACAGGTTTAATTACAAGATTTTCGTAGTTGCATGGTTCAAGTTTGGGAATTTTGATCATGTAAATAATAGTTGTTTTATTTTGTAAGACAGACACATCAACATATTATTTCTTTGGAATATCTTGTTTATTTCAATTAACTCGAATTCGTTTAATAATAGGGTATTTATTACGTTAATTTTGGCCCATTGTATTGCGAATTTAATGTTTCCTATTTCCTCTTTTATTAGTCTAACTTGATTTTGTAAATTTGATGCAATTTCATTACTAAAACGATTGCCATTCTGAATAGTGTTTGCTAACATGTTCGAAATTGTGGTTAAGTTATTAATTCTGTCCTGAAGTTGGTTATTAATTATTATTTGCTCATTGTTATTTATTGCTAGGTTGTTTAAACTTTCTTCTATTATTACTAAATCTTCATGATTTGGACTACCTGCGATGTATTTCCAGGCTGAGCCGATCATATTTATTGATCTGGTTTGGCGTTTTTTTGGTTCTATTGTAAGTGTACTAAGTGCTGTGAGTGATTGTATTATTTCGTATGTTAGAGTATGGTAGTGATAGCGTTTTTTTTTAATCTGGTTTGTGTTTGTTCCCTTATTTGAAGTAATTCATTTTCGAGGTGTCTTAGATTAATTAAATGGATACGTTTTATTGATGATATTTGTAGTTTCCCTATTCCTTTGTAGACTGTTATGGTATGAGCGTCAGTATAGTTTGTTATGTCGGTGGTCGCGGTTACCAATGGTAATAATATTATTAGGAACAGCATCCTGTAATAAAAATAAATAAAAATTTCCATTAAACATCGGTTTTTTAGGGTTATGGGCCGATCCCTCACGAACGGACTGATAACCCCAAGCGGACAACATCTTTAGAGTTATGGGTAATGGGTTTTTTTTTGTGAACAATCCTTCCCGCTTCAGTAGCTACGGTTGTATTTCTATTTTCTTTGACAATTTCTTTTTTAAAGCGTGGAGATAGTTTTGATCCTAATCTTGTATTTTGTTTAACAAAAATTTCTTGCCCTGGTAAATAAGTTTTTATTTCTTTTCTTTTTTTATTTTGGTTTTCAAGGTCAATTTTTTGTTTTTGTTTGAGGTTTTCTATATTATCGCGTCTGCATTTTTATACCCGTTACTCGTAGAGTAAAAGGGTATATTGTATTCGTGCAAAAGTATGTAACAGGTAGAAGGAAGCGTTTCCGACCCTATAAAGTATATATATTCTTGTTCAGGATCACTAGCCGAGTCGATCTAGCCATGTCCGTCTGTCCGTCTGTCCGTCTGTCCGTCCGTATGAACGCTGAGATCTCGGAAACTATAAAAGCTAGAAGATTGGCATTTTGCATGCAGATTTTAGGAGTTCCTACGCAGCGCAAGTTTGTTTCAAAAAGGTGCCACGCCCCCTTTAACGCCCACAATCGCTTATATACGATTTTATTTAAATATAAATTTAAATATTTCGGAAAAGTAAAAATGCAGTTTTATTGTGTTTATCAATACCTATCGAAATGTAGAAGAATTTTTCAAATCGGACCATTCGTTTAAAAGTTATGCGCGATCAAAGTTTCTATCTCCATCTCCCTCGCACTCCTTTTACCTGAGTAACGGGTATCTGATAGTCGGGGCACCCGACTATAGCGTTCTCTCTTGTTCATATTGTTCTGGATCAGTAGTAACGTTTTTTCCAAAAAATATTTCTAAGGGTCGTTTTTTTGTAACGGAGTGGATTGTGTAATTATATTCGTAAACGGCTCTATTTAATAGTTTTTCAAAAGTATTGTAAATTTGTTTTGTCTTAATGCATCGCATTATTTCAGAAAGAGTGGAATGAAACCTTTCTATCTGACCGTTAACTGAGCTTTTATAGGGTGGGGCTCTAAAAATGGTAATATTTAATTGATCTTTTATCATAAAATTAATGGTTGCTGAGTTAAAAGATTTTTCATTATCTATTACAACGTATTTCGGTACACCGTATTTAAATAGAATATCGTGTAGCTGTTTTTTAATGTCTTCTGTTGATTTAGATTTGATAATTTTTTCCTTTGCTAATTTTGAAAATTTGTCTATTGCGGTCAAAACTGATTTTCTTTCTGTGAAAAAAAATGTCAATGTGAATTACATGTCCTGGGTATTCAGGAATTGGAGTTTCTGTAATTTCTGGGTTAGGTGGGTGTCTATCGTATTTTCCTTCTTTACACACTTTGCATTGTTTAACTAAATTTGTTACTTTTTGTTTCATTTTAGGAAAGTAATATTTTTCTGCAAGCTGAATTTTATTTTCTTCTGAATTTCTGTGGGCTCTGTTATGGGTTTCTAATATGATTTCTTCTTGGTCACTTTCGTTTGTTACGTCTTCTACTTTATTTTGTGTGAACCTGATTTTAAAAGATCTAAAATGTTCCGGATAAATTCTTTGTATTTCTCCCATTATTTCTTTCGTTGTAAATATTCCATTTATGAATGAAGGATTTAGATATTTTTTAGTAATTCTATAAGAGTGTTTTTTGGAAGGTTTGGTTGAGTGATAATGTGCCGATGAAATGTTGGGAATAGAATAGTGAATT
Organism: Drosophila fuyamai; assembly: GCA_018153365.1. Classification (NCBI taxonomy): domain Eukaryota; kingdom Metazoa; phylum Arthropoda; class Insecta; order Diptera; family Drosophilidae; genus Drosophila; species Drosophila fuyamai. Next base: position 32,699 of record JAECXW010000401.1, on the reverse strand, counting down.
TATAGTTAGGGGGATTTTCTTTATGAATGAATATTTGATTTTTAAATGCATTTATGGGTGCTTCTACATTGTAAATAAGATTGTGGCCTGACCTCTGAGCGCTATGTTGTGTTATGGCACTAACCATACAACATATAGACTGGTCATTTCATACAACGAATTTGGTCACAAAATTTTTCAATCGGGGGGCCCCAATGCTGGAATCGGCAGGCCCCGACACTTCGTGTGCCTTCGCGTTTTTTCGCTCTCGTTCTAATTCTTATTTTGACGCTCGCGCTCGAGTTCGGTCGTTCAGTCGCAGAGACAGAGTTCCCAGATCAGGGGTTTTCCCCCTAGATTTAGGGGTTTTTTGACATGCTAGGGGGAATTTTAGGGGGAGAATTTTTAGGGGAAAGCTTAGGGTTTTTTTTTTTGGAAATTGTATTACCCAAATGTTTTTCAAATGCATCTGTTGAACAAGCATTTTCGGTTTTCTAACATTGTTAAAGATAAATTGCGAAACAGAATCGCAACCAAAACCGCCGATGCTCTTCTTCGAATAAGATTAACCTTACCAAACAAATGCAATAGCTTTGAACCATCCCCTCAAATGTATAACCTATTCAATAGCGAGGAAGTGTACAAGACCAATTTCTCAAATGAAGTTCTCGAGGTGATCTCTTAAAATTCGATCTCGTTTTGTAATATATACATAATTGTAAAAATTATTCATAATAACAAATTACTATACACAGATTTTTCTAATCTTAACATTTCTACAAAGTCATATTGAGATTTTTCTTATTTTATTGAATAAGTTCGAAATTAACTTATTTTTTTGAATTTGGGGGGAAAACTGGATTTTTAGGGGGAAATATCGCCTGTTTGAGATTTTTTAGGGGGAAAGCAAAATTTTCATCTGGCAACACTGCGGCAGAGACGCGCATTTTGAAGAAGGTTGGCCTGCGCTTGAATTGGGCTTCGTATGTATGCGTGTTCATGCATTCTCATACAGGGGTGCATGTGTGCGATCATTTCATTTCGATGCAGCAAGAATATTTTGTCTTTTGCTACTTTTCAGACTTGGTACCCTAACAATATGGGCGTATTCACTATTGGGTTAATGATAAAAATAAGAATATTATATGTTACAGTATATTTTTTAATATTTCAGCATAAATTTAATTTTGGTTTGCAAATTCATATCAGTAGTAGCTGTAAAATGTTTTGCATATATATATGTATTCCAATTAATAGAAATCAATCTACTGAGATACGAACAGGGCATATCGCAGTCGGTGTCACAAAAAACACCGACTGCTTTTAAGTGGTTCAGAAAACTTTAAACCAAATCAGCTTTGGTTGTTGTTCTGCAAGCGGATGGTGCCTGCATACCGACGATTGAATTTTAGGGGTGGGGACAGAAACAAGAACGGCTGTTTGGCTTTTGTTTTGTTTACATTTTTTAGGACACTTGTTTTGAATGTTATGTTTAATGACCTTTGGTTGATTTATTTTTTTAAGGCTCGCAGGGTAATTTTGTTTAATGTTGTTATTTAATGATTTATTTTTTTGTATGTTTGATCTTAAAAGTCGCCGCTCGAATTATTTACCGATAAATATACCTGCGTTAAATAGTAGTTTTTAAACTTTTTTCGGCGGAGCCGAATTTGATATACCCTTGCAGAATATTCTGTAAATAATATTCTGCAAAATTATTCATTTAATGCATTCTAAATACTCGTAAAAATACCAACTTCCCAACTTTAAAAACACCAAAGTTATGGCATTTCCAATCGTTCAGTTATATGGCAGCTATATGATATAGTCGGCCGATCCCTATTAAATTTGGTAGGTCGGATTGATTGGTCAAATATAAAACCCATAGAAAATCCCTACTTCCTAACTTTACAAACACCAGAGTTATGGCATTTCCTATCGTTCAGTTATATGGCAGCTATGGGATATAGTCGGCCGATCCCGGCCGTTCCAACTTATATACTGCGTGCAAAGGAAAGAAGGGTGCGTGCAAAGTTTCAATTCGATAGCTTTAAAACTGAGAGACTAGTTTGCGTAGAAACAGACAGACGGACAGACGGACAGACGGACATGGCTATATCAACTCAGGAGGTGATTCTGATCAAGAATATATATACTTTATAGGGTCGGAAATGTCTCCGTTACTGCGTTGCACACTGTTGACCAAAATTATAATACCCTCTGCGAGGGTATAAAAAGAGAGAACGCCATAGTCGAGTGCCTCGACTATTAGATACCCGTTACTCAGCTAAACAACTTTATATAATTATGCCTTCTTGTATGTTTATCGCCGCTCGAATTAGCTCCCGATTTTTATGTTAAAACAGGGAACACTTCCAATTTGGCTAACTTGATTTGATTTGCATAGTTCTTGGGATATAGTTCGGTATTGTCAAATGAAAGCCATCGCAATTTCCTTTAATAGAAATCCTTATCGAGAATTAACGTTGACTCTGTTGAGCACCTTGGCCAGCTGTTCCAAAGTCATCCGTTAGATGGCGCTATTGTATACGCCATGAAAGGCGGAAATGTAGGCGCTAGCCAGGCTTAAGCGGTTAATGGGTTTTTGGGCGTTAGAGTGGGCGTGGCAAACTTTTATGTGGCCAATCCATAGGTATTGACGAAACAAATACATATCAATTAAAATTTTCATTATATAATCAAAACTGTGGCCACAGCTTGTGGCTTGTGGGCGTCAGAGGGGGCGTGGCACCATTTTGAAACAAACTTGCGCTGCGTAGGAACTCCTAAAATCCACATGCAAAATGTCAATCTTCTAGCTTTTATAGTTTCCGAGATCTCAGCATTCATACGGACAGACAGACGGACAGACGGACATGGCTAGATCGACTCGGCTAGTGATCCTGAACAAGAATATATATACTTTATAGGGTCGGAAACGCTTCCTTCTACCTGTTACATACTTTTGCACGAATATAATATACTCTTTTACTCTACTAGTAACGGGTATAATAATTCAAGTTGGTATAACTATATTTTCGCAAACCGAATAGCAAATAGTAATTTCTTGAATATGTTCAAAAACAAATACACTCCAATGAATGACATATATGTACATATGCAGAAGCTCCCACAGAAATACACACACGTATTCGATCAACCAAGGGAATTCATTCATCTCTATATATAAAGCTATCAGTAAGAAAACTGGGAATCAACGCACAGCCAAAACCACTGGTTAACAATATTAATATGCATTTTTATTACATTCTAATAACTTTAAACTGATAAAACTTTGCTAAGATTTATTGGGGCTCCCCAAGTGGCCCCAATCGCTTCCAATTGGAAAAAAGGTCAATTTTTCTTTCAAAAATTCTGGACGCTAAACCGTTTAACCAATCGAATCCGTGTTTTCGCCCAAAAATAGTTTAAGACATTATATATGTTTAAAAAATTTGACCGCTTAGACTTAAGGCTTTTTACTATTTTTAACACCCGTTCTAAAATTACAATTTAGCCAAGAATATCTTCAAACGTCGAAAAATGGCACTTCTAAACTGACTATCAAAAATTCCTTTGGTAAAGTTTTTCCTTAAGCTTTAACGATTAATTTGATGGTTTCACCAAAGCTCTAGCTATCTTCTAAACAAAGAAACTAAGCAAAAAGTCGATATATTATCGAATTTAAGTGTCTCCATAAGCATCATACGTTTTCTGCCTGCATATTGCTATCTCTCTCTGCATTTTCATACAAATTGTCAACAAATGATTCCGCAGCGCAGGGAAATGCAAGGCAGTGGGAGAGGGAGGTAGCTCTCCCACTGCCTTGCATTTCCCTGCGCTTCCTTAAAAATATAAAATGAGCTTTAATACGGTTAAAATTTCTGTAGACTATAGTATACAGTTATTGGTGACCCACCCCCCACCAAAGTGCCGGAAACTCATCAATTAGAAAATGAAATCCTTTACGCTAAACCGTTTAACCAATCCATACCGTGTTTTCGCTAAAAAATAGTTAAAATAATAATAAATGTTTAAAACCAAGAAAGGAAAGCTAACTTCGGGCGGAGCTTAAGTTGAAATACCCCTGCAGAGTATTCTGTAAATTATATTCTCCAAAATTAGTCATATGATGCATTCTTAACACTCATAAAACTCAACTTTATAACTTTAAAAACACCAAAGTTATGGCAAATTCCAATCGTTCAGTTATATGGCAGCTATATAATATAGTCGGCCGATCCTTATGAAATTTGGCAGGTCGGATTATTTACAAATATAAAACCCATAGAAAATCCCCACTTCCCAACTTTACAAACACCAAAGTTATTGCATTTCCGATCAATTAGTTATATGGCAGCAATAAGATATAGTCGGCCGATCCTTATGAAATTTGGCAGGTCGGATTATTTACAAATATAAAACCCATAGAAAATCCCAACTTCCTAACTTTACAAACACCAAAGTTATTGCATTTCCGATCAATCAGTTATATGGCAGCTATAAGATATAGTCGGCCGATCCCGGCCGTTCCGACTTATATACTGCGTGCAAAGGAAAGAAGGGTGTGTGCAAAGTTTGAATTCGATATCTTTAAAACTGAGAGACTAGTTCGCGTAGAAACAGACAGACGGACAGACGGACAGTCAGACGGACAGACGGACATGCTTATATCAACTCAGGAGGTGATCCTGATCAAGAATATATGTACTTTATAGGGTATATCATATAGCTGCCATATAACTGATTGATCGGAAATGCCATAACTTATGTGCAAAGTTTCAATTTGATATCTTTAAAACTGAGAGACAAGTTCGCGTAGAAACAGACAGACGGACATGCTTATGTCAACTCAGGAGGTGATCCTGATCAAGAATATATATACCCTATCGGGTCGGAAATGTCTCCTTCACTGCGTTGCACACTTTTGACCAAAATTATAATTCCCTCTGCAAGGGTATAATAAATAAAGTTGGTATAACTATGTTTTCGAAAACCCAATACCAAATAATAATTTTCTGAATATGTTCAAAAAGCTATCAGTAAGAAAACTGGGAATCAACGCACAGCCAAAACCACTGGTTAACAATATTAATATGCACTTTTATAACTTTCTAATAACTTTAAACTGATTTGCTAAAATTTATTGGGGCTCCCCAAGTGACCCCAATAGCTTCCAATTGGAAAAAGGTCAATTTTCCTTTCACAAATTCTGGACGCTAAACCGTTTAACTAATCGAATCCGTGTTTTCGCCAAAAATAGTTTAAGACATTATAAATGTTCAAAAAATTTGACCGCTTAGATTTAAGTTTTTATACCCTTGCAGAGGGTATTATAATTTTTGTCAGAAGCTTGTAACGCAGTGAAGGAGACGTTTCCGACCCCATAAAGTATATATATTCTTGATCAGGATCAATAGGGGAGTCGATATAGCCATGTCCGTCTGTCCGTCTGTTTCAATACCGTTTGCGAGCTCAGTTTAAATCAAGTTTGAAAATCGCCCCGATCGAACGTCTATATCCTATAGCTCCCATAGGAACAATTGGATATATCTTGCAAGAATTTATGATATTTCGCGCAGTGTAAAAGCTATTGACATTAATCTTTCCAAATCGTATTTTTTTATGCATACCTCGATCAGGGTAAAAGCGCGTGACGATCGGACGTCTATATCCTATAGCTACCATAGGAACAATAGGGTAAAATCGGTCCAAATTTGATATTTTTCAGAATATTTCGCGATGTGTAAAAGCTATTGCTATACATTTTTTCAAATCGTATTTATACCCGTTACTCGTAGAGTAAAAGTATATTGTATTCGTGCAAAAGTATGTAACAGCTAGAAGGAAGCGTTTCCGACCCTATAAAGTATATATATTCTTGTTCAGGATCACTAGCCGAGTCGATTTAGCCATGTCCGTCTGTCCGTCCGTATGAACGCTGAGATCTCGGAAACTATAAAAGCTAGAAGATTGGCATTTTGCATGCAGATTCTAGGAGTTCCTACGCAGCGCAAGTTTGTTTCAAAAAGGTGCCACGCCCCCTTTAACGCCCACAATCGCTTATATATGATTTTAAAAATTTATATATTTCGGAAAAGTAAAAATGCAGTTTTATTGTGTTTATCAATACCTATCGAAATGTAGAAGAAATTTTTCAAATCGGACCATTCGTTTAAAAGTTATGCGTGATCAAAGTTTCTATCTCCATCTCCCTCGCACTCCTTTTACCTGAGTAACGGGTATCTGATAGTCGGGGCACCCGACTATAGCGTTCTCTCTTGTTTTTTATGCATTCCTTCATCAAGGTAAAAGCGCGTGCTGATCGGACGTCTATATCCTATAGCTCCCATAGAAACAATACGGTGAAATCGGTCAAAATTTCATGTTTTTTAGAATATTTCGCGCAGTGTATAAGCTATTTACATACATTTTACACATTTCTTATTCTTTTCGCTACTTTTTCAATTTTAGCAATTTCGGCTAAGTCTGCAAAACTTCGGCTTGCCGAAGTTAGCTTCCGTCCTCGTTTTTACTATTTTTAAAACACATTCTAAAATAACAATATAGGCAAAAATCGAAAACGTCGAAGTATGGCACTTCTAAACTGAGTATCAACAAGAAAGAAAAGCTAACTTCGGGCGGAGCCGAAGTTGATATACCCTTGCACAATATTCTGTAAATAAGATTCTTCAAAACTATTCATATGATGCGTTCTTAATACTCATAAAAATCCCAACTTCCTAAATTTAAAAACATCAATGTTATGGCATTTTCAATCGTTCAGTTATATGGCAGCTATAGGATATAGTCGGCCGATCCCTATAAAATTTGGTAAGTCGAATTGATTGGCCAAATAAAAAACCCATATAAATTCCCAACTTCCTAACTTTAAAAACACCAAAGTTATGGTATTTCCTATAGTTATATGGGAGCTATAGGATATAGTCGGCAGATCCTTATAAAATTTGATAGGTCGAATTAATTAGCCTAATAAAAAAGCCACAGAAAATCCAAACTTTACAAACACCAAAGTTATGGCATTTCCTATCATTCAGTTATATGGCAGCTATAGGATATAGCCGGCCGATCCCGGCCGATCCCGGCCGTTCCGACTTATATACTGCGTGCAAAGAAAAGAAGGGTGTGTGCAAAGGTTTAATTCGATATCTTTAAAACTGAGACACTAGTTCGCGTAGAAACAGACAGACGGACATGCTTGTATCAACTCAGAAGGTGATCCTGATCAAGAATATATATACTTTATAGGGTCGGAGATGTCTCCTTCACTGCGTTGCACCTTTGTGACCAAAATTATAATACCCTCTGCAATTTAAGTGCTCTTTACAGTTATTGCTGCCAGAATACGCAAAAGACTTTTTTTGGCGAAAATCTATTTGGCCTGGTTTTTGATAGTGTTTTTACTACACTATCAATATATACCATTCAAATTGTTTTTTTTTACAGTGTTTTTCCACGCGCTGTTAGGAAACATAAGAGCGGGAGGTCGCAGTGGATAGAGAGAGGGGAAAGAGTGTTACAAGTGCGCAAAAGCAGAAGTTAACGGGGAAACTTTGAATTTGATCAGAGTCGTATCAAGAAAATTTTCCGCGAGTTGTGTTTTTATGTGATCATTTTCCTATTAATTGGGCAAAGAGTAGGCTTTGCCGAATTAATAGGAAAATTTCTTTGCAAAACAGAGTATTTTGGTGTATGTGAGCAATAATATTATTAATGAGGGTTAACTAAAGTTTCAGCCAAAACTAAAAATATGTTTAAAATAACATCTAAAAACCAAAATTACATAGTTCTACTGCAAACCTATTGCATAAGAAAAGTAGGATATTCGGGTTATCCACCGCAAGCGAAGCTGCGGGCACCCTGCTAGTCTCTATATATAAAGCTGTCTCTATAAGAAAACTGGGAATCAACGCTGAGAGGAGTTAAATAACTCCTCACAAATAAATGAGAGTTTGGAGAATACAGCTGGTGAGAGTTTGGAGAATACAGCTGGAGAGAATTTGGAGAGAAACAAGAACAGAGTTTGGAGAATACAGCTGGAGAGAGTTTGGAGAGAAACAAGAAGAGAATTTCGAGAATACGGCTGGAGAGAGTTTGGAGAGAAAGTGTAACGGTAGAAGGCGGCGGACTTTGGACCGAGTATGGTGCCGTGCGCACAACCAAAAAAGGAGAAGCCGAGAATTAACGGGATACGCCGGCCTATATAAGCGGGCCGAGCGCAGGAAGCAGGATCAGTCGATCACAAGGAGTCAATCCAGCAAGATCAATAGACAAGCAGTAAATCAGTGAGGAAAACAAGTCAAGTTAACATCAGGAGGAAGCAGAGCCGCGCCGAGTCAACAGGAGCAAGATCGCTACATCAAGACGTTCGGGACTTAGAGTTGAAGTCGCCGAGCTGAGAAACAGGTAGCTGAGGTCCTTAAGCATCAAGCGGGTAAGTCTAGGCGCTTTGTTCTAATTCTGGTCGCGATTTGAGCTTGGCGTATTGCTCGGCGAGTCCGACAGAAGTAAATAAAAAAGAGTCCTTCGACAAAGAACCGTGGGCTCGGAAGGGAAGTTGTCCAGAACCAACTGCTGTGCGAAAACAATTGCCTTGTCGAATTCCGGCGTACGCCTGAACCGACAGGCGAAAATTGAGCAGGCACGGGTGCGACTAGCCAAGAAGGACGCGCGTCCTAACCACGGGTGTCTCGAGAGGCGTATGCGTCGAGAGCACAGTAGTTCACCGCCAGAGTCCTAGACAGGCAGCTGACCGAATCCCGAGAGCCAAAGATCCGCTGCACCAAGTCTCACAAGAGCACACGGACAACGGAGCCAGGATTCACGCCGTGAGCAGAGCAAGGACATCGAGGACGTAAAGAACGACGAGCAGTCATCGCAGGCCCAGCAGCAAGCAAGTCATACTCCGACGTATCCAGTGCACGGCTAAGAGGCGAGGGCGGAAGCGTTCGTCTTGAACCTAGCGTCCTGCCTCAGGGACTGCGTTGGCGGCCTTCCGGCGTATGCCTGAACCGTCAGGTAGAAACTGTCTAGGCGTCTGGTGTGACCGGCCGGGACAGATCCAGGGACAGGAGGCTGTGGCTGCGAAAGGCGTACGCTTTGAGAGCCCAGTGCCTTTTCACCCTAGTCTGGGAAAGGTGACACATCCCTAGACCCTCATAGCCCCGAGGCTAAAGACAGCGGAGGCGTTCCGGACCAGAGCGAAGCGAGGCAGCGGAGAGCGACGGTGGAGCAGCCATTCCCAAGTTCATCAGGAAGGCGTTGAGACAACCATCTGTCACCATTAGTCCCAGGCCGTGGGACAAGTCGACGAATAAAGATACTAGTATAAACATCCCAACATTCTGTGCGTTCTCACTAGACAATTGGGCGGTCACGTTTATATAAATTTGGTGAGACAAACAATACACATCTGCTGAGCTAGCCGCACGTTACTCGTAGCGAGCAGACTTATAAAATCAGTTCGTTACATCTGGCGCCCAAAACGTGATTGTCCGGTCGGTAAGAATCAGCAAATAAACAGAAAATGGGGAAAGGATGGATATATCTCCTCAAGAAAGAGGATTTCGCCAAAATAGGAGCCAAGTTAGGCATAACTTTGGAGGGAAGAACGGATGACATGAGGAAAGCCCTCTCAGAGTACCTAACAAGAAAACAGGATGACCCAGGAGTAGCAGAGATCTGGGCTGGGAAAACCCTGCGACAGTCAGGCATTAGGAAAATATCAGTCAACATGAGCAGCGTGGTTACTCGAGCCGAAGCACGCAGGAGGATGGCGGCCCAGCACGGACCCAAACCGGGGCAATGATGGTCGGCAGCCCGGCCTACCCGAACTCCGTGGCGGTCCCTGAAACGAGCCCGCACCGTAGAGTCCTCACCGGAGCCCGTCATCAGCTCGGACAGCGATGTCGAGATGGTTGATGATCCCCTCGCGGAACAGAGGGAATGGCGGCTCCAAAACGCGACGAGGGATGGCCACATTCCATCCGGGACGTCGGCTATTGGAGGCCAAACCCACGAGACCCGAGACCCGGAGGCAACTCCGACAAGTGGCCACATCGAAGCGGTCGGCCGGGCCATGGCGCAGAATCAGGCGAGACCTGGGGTCCGAGACCCGACGGACCAGGAGCGGGAGCAGGAGCCCGAGAAGAGGGCCAGGCTGCGCCACCACCACGTGGAGGCGGCCATCCGATGGCACGCCACATTGAGAGAGGCGGAGGAGGAGGAGCAGCGGATGTGGGAGGTCCCGCCAACGCCCCGATATACGGCAGAGGAGCCTGTGCCGGAAGAAAAGGACGAGGAGGAAGAGTGGCCCCCATCTCCGCCAAGATGGTTGCCGGAGGTGCCGCTGACGCCCCGGTACGAACCGGAGTGGCATCGCGGCGAGGACCCGGTGAGCGAGGGAGAAGCGCAGATGGCCACGCCTCCGCTGACGCCCCGGTGCGAACCGGAGTGGCATCGCGGCGCAAACCCGGCGAGCGAGGGAGAAGTGCCGAGGGTTACGCCTCCATGGCGGCCAGCACGGACACCCACCCCGCGGTACAAGCCCGAACCGAAGACGCCGGAGACTCCGCCCTCCGCAACCGAGGGGTCGACGACGGTACGGACCGACGTACCGGCGGCCTACGTCAGCCACCCGGGCATTCATAGCCGAGGGTGTGCGGTGGCGGCAGCAGCCGGTGGTGTGGACGTGGCCGGAGGGACTGGCGACGGAGGCGGCCGGGGATAAGCCGCAGATATGGGAGGAAGAGGTTCCCCAAATGAACCCGCGAGATCCCCGAAAGAGAGGCCGGCCGGTCGCATGGGCCCCACCGACTCCGAGTACGGGGCAATCCGACGCAAAGGGGGGAACGCACCCGGAGGAGCCGTTGGAGAAAGGACCTTGGGTGTGGCCCGAGCCCAAGGCCAACCGCCGACCCCCTCTGCAGCGGCAACAGTCGGAGCCGGAGGTGGCGCACGCGCGGCTGCTATTTAAACGGCAGGTGTCGGCTCCGGAGCCAGGCGGATGGCGCGAGGTCGCACGCGACGAGTGGCCGGAAGGAGTCAACGAGGCACCGGCGGTCGCGACGGCGCGAAGGAAGGGCTGAAGGAGGTGCGTGTTGATCACCCAAGGCGGACGGAGGTTCCGGGTGAGGGTGGGGGCAGCCGGCATCAGGGTGTACGCCCAATAAATTAAAAAAAAAAACAAGAGAGAACGCTATAGTCGGGTGCCCCGACTATCAGATACCCGTTACTCAGGTAAAAGGAGTGCCAGGGAGATGGAGATAGAAACTTTGATCACGCATAACTTTTTAACGAATGGTCCGATTTGAAAATTTTCTTCTGCATTTCAATAGGTATTGATAAACACAATAAAACTGCATTTTTACTTTTCCGAAATATTTAAATGTTTAAAATCGTATATAAGCGATTGTGGGCGTTAAAGGGGGCGTGGCACCTTTTTGAAACAAACTTGCGCTGCGTAGGAACTCCTAGAATCTGCATGCAAAATGCCAATCTTCTAGCTTTTATAGTTTCCGAGATCTCAGCGTTCATACGGACAGACAGACGGACAGACAGACGGACAGACAGACGGACAGACAGACGGACAGACGGACAGACGGACATGGCTATATCGACTCGGCTAGTGACCCTGATCAAGAATATATATACTTTATAGGGTCGGAAACGCTTCCTTCTACCTGTTACATACTTTTGCACGAATACAATATACCCTTTTACTCTACGAGTAACGGGTATAAACACCAAAGTTATGGCATTTTCAATCGTTCAGTTATATGGCAGCTATAGGATATAGTCGGCTGATCCCTATAAAATTTGGTAGGTCGGATTGATTGGCCAAATATAAAACTCATAGAAAATCCCAACTTCCTAACTTTAAAAACACCAAAGTTATGGTATTTCCTATCGTTATATGGGAGATATAGGATATAGTCGGCCGATCCTTATGAAATTTGGTAGGTCGAATTGATTGGCTAAATAAAAAAGCCATAGAAAATCCGAACTTCCTAACTTTACAAACACCAGAGTTATGGCATTTCCTATCGTTCACTTATATGGCAGCTATAGGATATAGCCGGCCGATCCCGGCCGTTCCGACTTATATACTGCGTGCAAAGGAAAGAAGGGTGTGTGCAAAGTTTCAATTCGATATCTTTAAAACTGAGAGACTAGTTCGCGTAGAAACAGACAGACGGACAGACGGACATGCTTATATCAACTCAGGAGGTGATCCTGATCAAGAATATATATACTTTATAGGGTCGGAGATGTCTCCTTCACTGCGTTGCACACTTTTGACCAAAATTATAATACCCTCTGCAAGGGTATAAAAAAGGAAAACAAAAGAAAGCAAGAAATACCAACCAAGTGCATAGAATTGTGCTACATCACTTCAAACGAGGACGGAAGCTAACTTCGGCCAGCCGAAGTTTTAATACCCTTGCAGACTTTGCCAAAATTGCTAAAATTGAAAAAGTAGCGAAAAGAATAAGGTATAAATAAATTAATTAGATTTGCATAGTTTCATGTCAATAGCTTTTATACTAAAAAAAAATGTCATATACAAATAGGAAAAAGGGGATATTTTCGCAGCCTTTAACAATTTTTCCTACGGAAGCTATTAGATATAGAAGTCCGATCGGCAAGTGCTTTTACCCTGATCAAGGTATGCGTAAATAAATAAGACTTGGAAAAATGTATGGCAATAGCAGTGTATAACCAAAGACCAATATAAACTCTAAGATGAGTAACGCCATACGATTTTTTTGCACACGAATTTTTTGTGCTGGCTTTTCAACTGGCTTTTCGCTCTCTGCCCAAAAGCCAGAGAGAGGGCGCTCTAAAGCCAGCCGCGCTTTTGCACGCATACTGCGACAGCCGACGAATGTATGTGTGCACATGTATTCACAAGCGAAGAAATTCGCTGCAGCGCGCTGTCGAAATATACTCTTTATTTTAAAATTATAACACTTTTAAAAATACTTTTTTTGTATTGCCTTTCTATTTACTTTATTTACTAATTATTCGAATGTATAATATTTTTTAGTAATGACCAAATATATCTAAGTATAAAAAAAACATAATTTATTTCATACATGACTTCACATTGGAATAATTGTCATTAGGGTATTCAGCATGCGACGTGTGAACAATTTTTAGGAGCCTCAGAAATTTTGCGATTGAACAGGATGAATACATATTTTTATATTTATTGTATTTTAAAAATATGGATTTTTTTAATCTGTTGTATTTTTATATTATACTATTATAATAACATTATATAAAATTATTATCATAATATAAACTAAATTTATATCAATATTTGTAAATTAACTATTTTAATTATTTAGAAAAAAGAAAAATCGAAAGGGAAAACAAAAAGATTTGCGCGCTTTTTTTCTAAACATAGGCGCGCTTTTCAAATCAAATTTAAAAGGCACAAAATCATTAAAGCTAATTTTATTTTATTTACGAAATTCTAAAAATGGATAACTTACATAAAATGTACTTGTATTTTATTTAAATATACTCCTAAGGAAGTTAAATTTGGAAAATTAAACCTACCCTGTAAAAATAAGTAATAAATATTTATATATGTTTTTGTATATTAACTATTATACCCGTTACTCGTAAAGTAAAAGGGTATATTGTATTCGTGCAAAAGTATGTAACAGGTAGAAGGAAGCGTTTCCGACCCTATAAAGTATATATATTCTTGTTCAGGATCACTAGTCTGTCCGTCTGTCTGTCCGTATGAATGCTGAGATCTCGAAAACTATAAAAGCTAGAAGATTGGCATTTTGCATGTGGATTTTAGGAGTTCCTACGCAGCGCAAGTTTGTTTCAAAATGGTGCCACGCCCCCTCTGACGCCCACAAGCCACAAGCTGTGGCCACAGTTTTGATGCTATTATGAAATCTTTTTTTTATATGTATTTGTTTCGTCAATACCTATCGATTGGCCAAATAAAAGTTTGCCACGCCCACTCTAACGCCCAAAAACCCATTAACCGCTTAAGCCTGGCTAGCGCCTACATTTCCGCCTTTCATGGCGTATACAATAGCGCCATCTAACGGATGACTTTGGAACAGCTGGCCAAGGTGCTCGACAGAGTCAACGTAAATTCTCGATAAGGATTTCTATTAAAGGAAATTGCGATGGCTTTCATTTGTCAATACCGAACTATATCCCAAGAACTATGCAAATCAAAGCAAGTTAGCCAAATTGGAGGTGTTCCCTGGGTACCGATTTTACATACAAGAAGGCATTTTTATATTAAGTTGTTTAGCTGAGTAACGGGTATCTAATAGTCGATGCACTCGACTATATCGTTCTCTCTTGTTTTTTTATTAAATATACTAAATAATTAAAATAGTTAATGTGTTAAATATTAAATTAAATTAATTAAATAATTTAAGTATCAAATTAAATGTTTCGTTTTATATATTTAAATTAATTATAATAACATACCTTTTAACACAAAACAAATAAAACTGCTTGACTAAATAAGAATAGATTTAAGTGCAGATTGATAATATTAGATATGATGTTATTCATATTTACTTAAAATATTTTAAGTCATTAAATCAAAGTTTAATACATTTGAATAAAAATTTAATTTAATATTTCCATTTTAAAGTTAGCCATGGATTAAAAAATAAAGTGAAATATATTTAATTAAATATCATTAAAATGTATTCAATTTAAATATAGTTCGCTTTGTTTTTTTTAACAATCATATTATATTCAAATCTATTAAACTTTATTGAAAAATTTTTAAATTTAATAAAGCAATTTTATATGTTTTGATTTAAAAGTTTTGTTTTTAGCTTTAATTTAAATATGTAAAACGAAACTATGAATTAAATATGCAGATATTAATTTTTAAGTTATATAAAAAGTTTTACATCAAGCTTCATTGCCATATGTATATACATAAATGCAATTTAAATAATCATCCTGTCATAGAGTAAGAAACTATATAGTTTCTTACTCTATGATCCTGTTCAATCATAGAAGTTCTTTTGAGTTTATATTGGTCTTTGGTATAACTGCGCGAAATAATCTAAAAAACATCAAATTTGGACCGATTTCACCCTATTGTTCCTATGGGAGCTATAGGATATAGACGTCTGATCAGCACGTGCTTTAACCTTGATGACGATGGACCGATTTTACCCTATTGTTCCTATGGGAGCTATAGGATATAGACGTCCGATCGCCACGCGCTTTTACCCTGATTAAGGTATTTATAAAAAACAAGAGAGAACGCTATAGTCGGGTGCCCCGACTATCAGATACCCGTTACTCAGGTAAAAGGGAGATGGGGATTGAAACTTTGATCACGCATAACTTTTTAACGAATGGTCCGATTTGAAAAATTTCTTCTACATTTCGATAGGTATTGATAAACACAATAAAACTGCATTTTTACTTTTCCGAAATATTTAAATTTTTAAAATCGTATATAAGCGATTGTGGGCGTTAAAGGGGGCGGGGCACCTTTTTGAAACAAACTTGCGCTGCGTAGGAACTCCTAGAATCTGCATGCAAAATGCCAATCTTCTAGCTTTTATAGTTTCCGAGATCTCAGCGTTCATACGGACAGACAGACGGACAGACAGACGGACAGACGGACAGACGGACAGACGGACGGACGGACAGACGGACATGGCTAGATCGACTCGGCTAGTGATCCTGAACAAGAATATATATACTTTATAGGGTCGGAAACGCTTCCTTCTACCTGTTACATACTTTTGCACGAATACAATATACCCTTTTACTCTACGAGTAACGGGTATAAATACGATTTGGAAAGATGCATGTCAATAGCTTTTACACTGCGCGAAATATCTTCAATTCTTGCAAGATATATCCGATTGTTTCTATGGGAGCTATAGGATATAGACGTTCGATCGGGGGGATTTTCAAACTTGATCTGTGTACACATGTTTTAGGACGAGTGTGAAAGTTTCAGATCGCTAGCTTTTAAACTGAGCTCGCAAACGGTATTGAAACAGACGGACAGACGGACATGGCTATATCGACTCCTCTATTGATCCTGATCAAGAATATATCTACTTTATAGGGTCGGAAACGTCTCCTTCACTGCGTTACAAACTTCTGACCAAAATTATAATACCCTCTGCAAGGGTATAAAAAGGGATGGGGGCGCTTCGATTAATAAGCGGTCGATTGGCACTGGTCGATAGTGTCGATCGATGGACACAGAACACTGGAGATGACGGCACGGGAAGGGTCACACTAAAAAATATTGCCACCTCCGGATGGCAACGCTGCACTAATTTAAATCATCGACATCGGCTGGAAAACCGATCGAGAAAGCGGCCGTGTGACAAGACAACGAAGGAAAGGAGATGCTTAGAACGCGAAGCATATGGGGAAAACATCTTGGGCGGGACATTCAAAGAAGATACGAAGAACGCGAGAAGTCTATGGGGGAAACATCATGGGCGGGAAAAGGATTGGAGCATCCGCGCTGTGGAACTCAAGTACGAGCTGTGAGCGTCGAGGGAACCATGTTGAAGGAGCAAGAGGACTCGAAGTCTACAATGATTTACAAGGAAGACAGCCGGAGAGAAGAAAATCAAGTCTATGGGGGAAACATCTTGGGGCGGGAACTACATGGAACGAGAAGGAGCGACGTCGAGGGAAGGAGGACCAACATCAGCGATCCAGAACAGCGGATTCCAACTCCAAGATAACAGCCGGAGAAGAGGTGCAAGTCTCATTTCGTTCCTGAAGAAAGGGGAGAATGTGAGGAGTTAAATAACTCCTCACAAATAAATGAGAGTTTGGAGAATACAGCTGGTGAGAGTTTGGGGAATACAGCTGGAGAGAGTTTGGAGAGAAACAAAAAGAGAGTTTGGAGAATACGGCTGAGTTTGGAGAGAAAGTGTAACGGTAGAAGGCGGCGGACTTTGGACCGAGTATTGTGCCGTGCGCAAAACCGAAAAAGGAGAAGCCGAGAATTAACGGAATACGCCGGCCTATATAAGCGGGCCGAGCGCAGGAAGCAGGATCAGTCGATCACAAGGAGTCAATCCAGCAAGATCAATAGACAAGCAGTAAATCAGTGAGGAAAACAAGTCAAGTTAACATCAGGAGGAAGCAGAGCCGCGCCGAGTCAACAGGAGCAAGATCGCTACATCAAGACGTTCGGGACTTAGAGTTGAAGTCGCCGAGCTGAGAAACAGGTAGCTGAGGTCCTTTACCCTCAACGCACACACCTCCGTTTGTTAGCACAACGCACACACTGGGTGTTTTTCACACATTCGACTTTGCCCGTTAATAACTTTACTTGTAATTGTCCGATTTTCAAAAACTTTTTTTTGTAATATGGAAAATTTTCTCAAGAATAAATTGGTATAAGCTGTGAAGTTGTAAATTTAATTTTTCATACTTTAAACGTAAAAACTGATTGCTGTTTATGAAAAAGTCACTTTTTTTTCAATAATTGTTATTAAAATGAAAAAAGTGATCAGTCTACAAAAGAAGGCAAAAGTTCAGGGTACGAAATTTCAGATTTTAATGGCAGTTTAACCGTACTCTCCAAAAAGTATATTTTTTTAGTCATTTGGAAATTGGTCAATTTTTTCGTTGTTGCCGGCAAAGTGTGGTATAGACTAATGCATTTTGGGGCTCAAATTCAAAAATTTTATTTCACATATGAAAAGTGTAGTACAAATGAAACGTAGATAATCAAAATTACATGAGAAAAGAAAGTAACTGTCAACAGCTTTACAAATCTTGCAGCGGCAAGGCACACTGCTGGCAATCTTTCGCGACATGGTCTTTGCACATTGGACGTTCGCAACTCAAACATTTGAAAAAAGTTTTTCGATCAGTACCAGGGCCACAAAGTTGGCACCTTTTGTGTTTAGACATTTTGTTCTCAAGTGAAAAGTCTTTTGGGTCGTCCATTTCAGGCCTATCTTCGTAGTTTACGTATTGTTCAATTTGCAACCGCAATTGCATTTGCAACGATGGTAACAACAATCTCCTAACCAGAAATGGCTTCACAAGGGCCAATTCCAAGATGTAGGCAGAACGATTCATTAGTTTCAAGAAGGGAATACAAAATGAAACTGTTCACGACGATCTGATCTAACATTCCATAGAAAACACGCAAGGGCCATCGCAAGGTCCTTCTGCTTGTCGAGAAATCATGACATTTTTTGTGAAAAGAATCGGCACCACCTTTTGTTTTATTGTAAAAAACAATCATTTCTGGCTTTCCAGTTTCCTGATCGATATTCGCGTCGTAATGCAAAGATGACAAAAGTAAAACCATTTTCTTTTTATTAGGGTTGTACGAAAGAAGTGTTTTCTTTTTATCTTCTGTAAAAGCGAATCGTGCTTTGCCACTGTCGGTTTTCGGAACGCATTTGAAACTTTTTGGAATCTCACGTTTATCTTCTTCAGCGTGCCTACCAACGTGAGGTCATATTCGGTCTTCAATTTGTCGCAAATTGGAATCGATGTGAACCAATTATCACAAGTCACATTACGACCACTGTGATAAATTGGTTCACACAATTTTCTGACGTAATATGAGGGGACAGATTCTTCGGGTAATTTGTCAACTTTTCCGACGTAAGGTATGACCGTTATCATGTAATGGGTTGAAGAGTCATTCAACGATTGAATCTTCACTCCATACTTGTCGCATGTACATTTTGAAGGAGCATCGTCCTCGAAAGGAAAGGAGCTGTTCGTCTATTGTGACGTTTGGACCTGGTTCGTAATTGATGCTGCAATTGCTGATAAATAAATCCCAAATTTCACGAATGTGCGTGAATCGATCAGCTTCCTTCCTCTGAGCACGTGTGCTTTTATCGTCAAAGCGCAAACATTCAGACAGAAATTTGAATCTATTTAGAGACATAGTTGCTTTATAAAAGGGGATTGTATGAATACCCCACAGATGCTTAGCGTCCACATTACTGGATTTGTTTACACCTGCATAGTATAACAACCCTATGAAAGCTTTCAATTCGACAGGATCTATATCTTTATGATAGGATCGCGAAGTAGCGAGTCTGGCGAGTAACGCATCATTTTTCAACTTAATTTCTTTGTTCGTGTGTACAATGATGATCTCAAGAATTTCATCGGTAAACAAGGCGCTACAAGATTCGAGAACTGTTGTGACATTGAGAGCCCCGCCTTTGGGCGAACAAGTATGCGTGCGATTTGGCAAAGAGCGTGTACCTCTCATTTCGGGAACTGTGGTCGACCATTTGTATCCGCTGTTGGATCAGAGGAACGACGGGCGACCTCTCTTGGCAGCGGGCAGAGGTACGTCGGAGTTAGTCTCCGTGTCATCTTCTTCGGCATATGTTTCCGGCTCGTGTGACGAGCAAATTTGAGGTTCGGCATCCGAGTCGTCCGAGGATGCATCATTACTCGACGACAATTGCTCTTCTTCGTTAAACAGCTGTTCTACCTTGCGCACTCTCGCTCGCGTCAGCATATTGGCGCTTTTTCTATGAAAATAATGATATGTCACATGTAAAAACGCGAAAAAGGGAAAATAACACGATGTCTGTACTTACGTGAAATTTTGAACACAACGCACACACTGGGTGAAATTCACCGACGTATCCAGTGCACGGCTAAGAGGCGAGGGCGGAAGCGTTCGTCTTGAACCTAGCGTCCTGCCTCAGGGACTGCGTTGGCGGCCTTCCGGCGTATGCCTGAACCGTCAGGTAGAAACTGTCTAGGCGTCTGGTGTGACCGGCCGGGACAGATCCAGGGACAGGAGGCTGTGGCTGCGAAAGGCGTACGCTTTGAGAGCCCAGTGCCTTTTCACCCTAGTCTGGGAAAGGTGACACATCCCTAGACCCTCATAGCCCCGAGGCCAAAGACAACGGAGGCGTTCCGGACCAGAGCGAAGCGAGGCAGCGGAGAGCGACGGTGGAGCAGCCATTCCCAAGTTCATCAGGAAGGCGTTGAGACAACCATCTGTCACCATTAGTCCCAGGCCGAGGGACAAGTCGGCGAATAAAGATCCTAGTATAAACATCCCAACATTCTGTGCGTTCTCACTAGACAATCGGGCGGTCACGTTTATATAAATTTGGTGGGACGAACAACACACATCTACTGAGCTAGCCGCACTATACTCGTAGCGCGCAGACTTATAAAATCAGTTCCTTACAACGCACAGCCAAAACCACTAGCTAAAAATATTAATTTGCATTTTATTACATTCTAATAACTTTAAACTGATTTGCTAAGATTTATTGGGGCTCCCCAAGTGGCCCCAATCGCTTCGAATTGGAAAAAAGGTAAATTTTCCTTTCAAAAATTCTGGACGCTAAACCGTTTAACCAATCGAATCCGTGTTTTCGCCCAAAAATAGTTTAAGATATTATAAATGTTTAAAAAATTTGATCGCTTAGATTTAAGGCTTTTTACTATATTTAACACCCGTTCTAAAATTCCAATTTAGCCAAGAATATCTTCAAAATGGCACTTTTAAACTAAGTATCAAAAATTCCTTTGGTAAAGTTTTTCCTTAAGCTTTAACGATTCATTTGATGGTTTCACCAAAGCTCTAGCTATCTTCTAAGCAAAGAAACTAAGCAAAAAGTCGATCTATTATCGAATTTAAGTGTCTCCTTAAACATCATACGTTTTCTGCCTGCATATTGCTATCTCTCTCTGCATTTTCATACAATTTGTCTCCCTCCCTCTCCCACTGCCTTGCATTTCCCTGCGCTTCCTTAAAAATATAAAATGAGCTTTAATACGGTTCTAATTTCTGTAGACTTTAGTTTATAGTTATTGGTGACCACCCCCCACCAAAGTGCCCCATACTCATTCAATTAGAAAATTAAATCCTGTACGCTAAACCGTTTAACCATTCGATAACATGTTTTCTCTAAAAAATAGTTAAAAGCATAATATATGTTTAAAAAATATGACGGCTTCAATTCTTAACTTTTTACTTTTCGGAATACCCATCTCTTTTCCAGCCGAAGTTAAAATACCCTATTCTGTAAATTATATTCTCCAACATTATTCATATGACTCATGACTTAACAGTCATAAAAATCCCAACTTTCTAACTTAAAAAACCCCAACTAATAGCAATTTCAATCGTTCAGTTATATGGCAGCTATAGAATATAGTCGGCCGATCCTTATGAAGTTTGGTAGGTCGGATTAATTACCCAAATATAAAACCCATAGAGATACTTCCTAACTTAACAAACACCAAAGTTATGGCATTTCCGATCAATCAGTTATATGGCTGCTATAGGATATAGTAGGCCGATCCTTATGAAGTTTGGTAGGTCGGATTAATTGGCCAACAATAAAACCCATTTAAATCCCAACTTCCTAACTTTACAAACACCAAAGTTATGGCAATTCCGATCAATCAGTTATATGGCAGCTATAAGATATATTTGGCCGATCTGTGCGGACTCTGCCGAATGCAGAGTTATTAGAATAGAATAAAACGTTCGACTTGTTTCGGTCTCTAATATGCACTGATTTTTAATGTTCGATTTCGAGATTACAAAGAGAGATATGTATGTATGTACATGTGTGAGCTGCATGTATAAAAGAGCGTAAGGCGAATTCAAAACATAAGCATATAACAAGTTGGCAAAGAATTCAAATTATTAATCAGCTTGAACGAAGTTATTCATAACAATAATAATAATTAAATCAAAACAAGAGAGAACGCTATAGTCGGGTGCCCCGACTATCAGATACCCGTTACTCAGGTAAAAGGAGTGCGAGGGAGATGGAGATAGAAACTTTGATCACGCATAACTTTTTAACGAAAAATTTTCTACATTTCGATAGGTATTAATAAACACAATAAAACTGCATTTTTACTTTTCCGAAATATTTAAATTTTTAAAATCGTATATAAGCGATTGTGGGCGTTAAAGGGGGCGTGGCACCTTTTTGAAACAAACTTGCGCTGCGTAGGAATTCCTAGAATCTGCATGCAAAATGCCAATCTTCTAGCTTTTATAGTTTCCGAGATCTCAGCGTTCATACGGACAGACAGACAGACGGACAGACAGACGGACAGACGGACATGGCTAGATCGACTAGGCTAGTGATCCTGAACAAGAATATATATATCTTTATAGGGTCGGAAACGCTTCCTTCTAAATATTAAAATAACCTTTCTCACAAACGGTATAAATACTTATTAACATTCCCCCCGTTAACAAGATATAAACTCAGCCTATCTTATCTATCCATTTCCCTCCCACTACAACACAAGCACGAGTTATTCCAACTATCTCAATTAAGTACTACCAACTAAATAAACCCCAACAAACTTAAATATAACCCCCTAAAAAGCCTCTCGTCAATTGAAGGCTCCGGTACGGACATCAAAGAGGACCCATTCAGCAAGTGCGCCTCTCCACCTATTTATCTTTTATACCTTGTACCTTACCTTACGTACCGAAAAAACCTTATCTTTCGCAATACTGATAGTGAAGAATGACAACCACGCTTGTAGGAGCTTGGCTAAAATAGCATTATGACCAAATTTGACGAAAGTCTTGGCAAAGTTCAAATAATCTATAACTACTTAATAATGAATGAAACTTTAATTCATCACTTCCACACCACCCGGAGGTAGAGGATACGGCGCGTTTTTTTTAATGTGATTTCCCATCTCCTGTTATATGCTTTACTGAGTGGGGCACCAATGCACCACCTATGTTTAACAGCTCAATACTCATATCTGCATCTATATTGAGTAAAATAAAGTAGCTTTAATTATTGAGAATAACCAAATATTCATTTAAATGTAAATCATTTATGACTTTGCTAATTAAGAATGTAAAAAAGGAAACTAACTGGCATAACTCACCAAATTTTTAAGTTAACATCACAGATATCAACAAATTTGCACATTCAATAGAAAAATTCCGAGATAGGCAAACTAAAATAATAATATTTTTGCTCACATACGGTTATACACCAAAATAAACGGTTATGCAAAGAAATTGTCCTATTAATTAGGGAAAGCCCAATCTTTGCCTAATTAATAAGAAAATTGTCACATAAAAACACAACTCGCGGCAAATTTTCTTGATACGACTCTGACCAAATTGAAAGTTTTCTTTGAGAGTTCATCAGATTTAAGCGTGCTACGGTCGTACTGATAAGCTTGATAATATCTTTTAAAGGCGCTTTCCCGCAAATTCGATGGTTGAACTTTAACTGCTTGCCAACAAACCTAGCTGTTGGCAAGCAGTTAAAGTTCAACTATCGAATTTGCGGGAAAGAGCCTTTAAAAGATATTTTAAAAAAAAAGTGTTTCCGACGTCTATTTTGAGTTCATCCCAAAGATTCTCGATGGGATTGAGGTCATAGAGTAAGAAACCATATCATAGAGTAAGAAACTATATAGAGGTTTCATTTGCTCTGCCCGCGCTCTCGAGTGACTTTGCCAGTGATGCCACGTAGGGGAAAAACGGAAAAAAAGAGAGTTTTTCATTTGTTCGAATCGAGCTTGAATCCATGCCCATGGTGAATTCTTATTGCTGCACTGCTCGCTCTTATTCCTAAGGATAGGTGAGAAAACTCCCCATACTATTGCTTGTGCTCCGCACATGTTAGAAGTGGTGAGAAACCGAAGTTAGAAGAAGTTAGCTTCGAACATGGCTCTCAGCAGAGCTTTGGCAGAGGCCCGGGCAGAGCAAATGAAACCTCTATATAGTTTCTTACTCTATGGTTTCTTACTCTATGCAAGTGACCAAACTGATGAACTTGTTTTGCTTATATAGGCGCCGGCTAGTGTGACCAGCTCGAGCTACGGGATTTCGCTAAGTCGATGACCTGCTATCGAAATCTCAGGATTGCGCTGATGTGGGATTAGTGTGACCAGCTGTCCTTTGCGTAAGCCGCGCGTTTAAATTGTCTTAGTGTGGCAGGGCAGTCACAGAGTAATGGCTGATGTTGGACCGAACAATCATTTAAATGCTAAAATTGTGTTTGGAGATAGGCAAATAAGAAGGTTAGCTAAATTAGAAAGGATAATTTCTTAAGACGCAATTCGTTGTTACGATGACATAGTTTATTAATCCGCGCGATGGGCTTGATAGAATAATGGCTGATAATGCCCAGAAAATTGTTGCATTTCAAGTTGGAATCGGCTGGAAGAAATAAGAAGGAGGTATTCGTTGTTGGTATCGATAAAGTTTGGTGGGTGGCAACCCCTACTGAAGTGGCGCCCCTTCTGCTCATGCTCTTGGCTATCTAGCTATTTAAACTAGCCCGGTTCGCTCTGGGTATGGCTAGGATGGCCTTGGATTCGTCCAATGACCCACTTTTGGGAAAGGAAAAGGGAACATGGAGTGATGAGCATGACATTGCGTAGCTCAGGGATAGGGTTCAGTCGCTGCCGAAGATCGAAGCAAAGTAGACGCAGATTTTGGTCCTTTTTTTTATTTTATTAAAATACAAGAAAAAGTCCACCGGGGATTTTCTTCATTTTTCGCAAATTTTCTCTCGGAGGAAGGGCAGCAGCCCTCGTGGTACTCAGCCACCAGTAGCAGCAGCAGGCAGCAGTAGCAGCAGCAGCAGCAGAAGGCAACAGTAGCAGCAGAAACCGCCGCAGGCAGCCGCAACAGCCGCACGCAGCAGCAACCGCCGCAGGCAGCACAAAAAATTCAACATTACCTCGGTGAGTCCGTTCCGGGCACGTAGAACCCGAGCAGCACAACGTCGCGACCACGACGCGACTCCCATACCACACGGCATCTCCGACATCACGGTCTGCAGTGGCCGAGGCAGGGCGTAATACCGGTTTCCGGACCGCCATATCCCTTTATAAGGGTCCCGAGTTGTCCTTCGGCGACCCGCAACCGGCTTACTGACCGCGCCTGTGATTAGATTTTAAGATTAATTTTTGTACTTGTAAATTTGTATACTCACCCTCGTCCGTTTCTGCACGTCTTCGTGATTCCGCGAGCTTGAGTCTGGCCTTGCACAAACTCGGGGTCTGAAATTGCGAAAGCGGGCTTGGCAGAACATAATACAATTAATTTATTTATATTTACCTGTCCCTTTTGTGACCTCTTGGAGCTCCAGCAGGGTAATTAGGAGAGAAAAGAGGTGTTCAATTAATTACAGCCACTTGGCTTAAAATTTTCTACGGTGCCAAATTTCCGATTTAAAGAAGGCCTTGCAGCTGGTGCAGTCCAGGCCGGGTAGTGGTTTTGCCCTGACCTGTAAGTAATGGTATAAGGAAGAGAGGATATGCTTAACGTGTATATTTCCAAATCTTATGTATATATTAATAAACAAATGTACTTAGAATTGAAATGAAGATGATGTGGGCCTAAGGCGATTACCAGCGGGGAGATGAACCGGCCGTAGTCCGGCCTGGCAGTGGCTTCGGCCTTAGAAAATGGGTGGTGCCCCTGAAATCCATCCAAAGCCACACTTTTGGGTTTTTTTTTTATTATTATTAAGTTACTTCCTATCCCGTCAAGATGGAAGAATTATTATGATGAGTTTATCGATGTATGTGAGTTAAAATAATGTATATGAATTCGTGAATTGATTAAATGAGGTGTTAGATGATATGATGTATGAAATGAGCAGTATCGATGTGTGTGGTTTAAATATTATTTATATGATTTTGTGAATTGTTATTTGTTGTGGAATGTGTTAAATAAAATATTAATATTGGCAGCATGAATAAAATTGGTAATCGATGTCCAATTTTCAATTGCTTCATTTCCAAGTAAATGATAGATATCGCTATATTTAAGTAGTGCTGGATAATGTAGTCTTGTTTGTGTGTATTTTGAGCAATTTAGCAAAATATGTGAAATGTCTTCGTTACTGTTGCAGGAGTCTTAAGCGGGCACGCTTTTGATCGACACACACTTTCCAAAATTAAAGTATAACGCTGTCTATACTTGCATTTTGGAAAGCGTGTGTTGATCAAAAGCGGGCCAGCTTAAGACTCTGTTCAGCATCTTGATTTTTATTCGATTGAAGACGATTTCCTTGTTATTAAACCAAGGCTTGGAAGTGGTATACAGTGTGAGGAGAGAGTAACCCTTGTTACGCTCTGATGAAAACAAGCTCGTTCCGAGTCTTGTTTTATTTTTGTGAACATATGCTTGATAGCGTCGTTGAGGGTCCATGAAAGAACCGTCGAATCTCACATTTTTTGCTGCTGTATCTGCTAGATCGTTTTTACCAAATCTTAGTATGGCTTAGGATGTGATGAAACTCTACGGCGAGCAGAGTTAGATTGTTTTCTATTTTTTGAAGAATACATTGCGAAATGCAGTTTTTAGAGTTCTGGTTTTTAATTGTTTGTATAGCACTGAGACTATCTGTTAAAATGGCAATTCTTTCAAAATTCTTTGATATACCAAAGTCAATGGCTTTTTCTAGTGCTGTGAGTTCAGCCGTCAGCGACAATAGTTTTTTGTCAGTGTAAAAACTTTTTATTGTATTGGAATTCAAGTGCACAAAAGCACTTCCTGTGAAGTTTTCCGACACAGAACCATCCGTGTATATGAATTCCATATTTTCAGAGTTTAAAACTTTTGTTTTTTCTTTAAGCAACGAATGGATTATAGCTTCATTTGCCATGTTTTTATTAGTGCAAGTACCTTTAAAAAACTGTGTGTCATATGAAATTTTTGGTGAAAACAGTGAGAGAGGACAAATAGGAGCAATACAATCAAGGATATTTTTAAATTCAACATTGACTTTACTATAGCTAGTATTTTTGACAAGGAATGAATTTGATAAAAGCGATGCAGCTGGAAGTCCGTAAGCGAATGTTTTGGCCAACTCCTTAGCTGTAGCGAATTTGATTCTATAGACTGGAGGCAATTCTGCTGCGAGATTATAAATAATATTAACTGGGGTCGATCTAAGAAGTCCTAACGCTTTTCTTAGGTAAAAGTTGGCATGTTTATTGATGATACTTTGCACTGATTTTGAGACGTTGGAAAATGATGAGCAAGCGTACTCGTACCTTGTCCTTATAAAAGCTTTATAGAATAGCAGTGACTTGCCTGGATGTATTCCAAAGCGGCAGCCACTGAGCAATTGAAGAAACATATTCGTTTGGTTTGATTTCGAAATCCTTTTCTTAATATGCTGGACAGAAGAGTTGTTTGCACTTATGATTCTACCTAAATAATTAACACTATCTACGTTTCTTACAATAATATTATTGCACAATATACTTAAAGGTCTTCTTTTATAATTAAAATGAATAGTGGTCGATTTATTTGGATTAAAATTAAGATTATTTATATTGCACATTTCCATAAACCTGTTAACTTTCTGCTCTAATTTTTCTTCAGCCGACGAGAAGTTTTTGTCATAGCAGACCAGGAAAAAATCGTCAGCGTACTGAAAAATAATACTGTCTTGGTCATTGCATAAACTGTGAAGTTTAGTTGTATATAAATTAAAGAGGATTGGACTTAGACAGCTACCCTGACTAACTTCTTTGTCTACCGTTACCTCTGCTTTACCCATAGTAAGAACTCTTTTACTGAGGAAATTTATAATAAACTTTATATGAGTATGGTCAAAACCCATACTCACTAGTTTTCTACCTAAAATGGGAATGTTAACAGTGTCAAAGGCTTTACTTAAGTCTAAAACAGCTGCGGTGACGTGGAAACCACGAGTTTTTAAATTGGCTATATTATTAATCACGTCGTTAATGCATTGTGAAGTAGAATGATTTTTTCTGAATGCATAGGATCTTGTTGACAGGATTTAATTTTTATTGATGTGTTCTTCCATACGTAGTTTTATAAAACCTTCTAAGCATTTAAACACCACACTTAGAAGGCAGATAGGTCTGTTGTTAGTGATAATTGAGGGGTCGACCTTTTTTTTTAGGAACAGGTATAATCTTTATTTTCCGCCACATATCTGGAATATCACCATTGTCTATACCAGTTTTTTTATTTGTTCTAAGGGTAAAGCTAAGAGAATTCTGTATGAAATATTGTCAAGACCTTTAGCTGAGTCTGGGTTAGGGAGTTAAGAAAGTCTAGGAGTTCACGTGCTGAGAAATTTGAGTTATTATATCTATAGAGCAGATCGTCTGAGAAAGAAATCTCAGAACACATCGGAGTGTTGGGTGTTGTGGCTATTTGATTAAGAAAATCTTTATGTTCTGAGTCTGAAATTGCACTTTTGGACGGTTTAATTTGCGTATAAAGTTTTTGTGGATTTATTTTGCTCCACATGTCCTTCAGTGATGAGGGGTTAGAGATATCTTCTGCAAGCTTGTTAAATTTTTTTTTTCTCATTTTATAAAAGTAGTTGTTAAGTTTTTTATTGCTGTTAATATAGGCAATAGCATCAGAGTGTAGTTTGGATTTGAAATATTTTTGTCTGCACGCATTTCTTAGTCTAAACAATTTTTCACACACCTCGTCCCAGTATTTTTTTGGAACATATCTATTATTTGTATCTATTTTAAACGAATTATTAGAGTGTATGGCTTGGGATGAAGTGTATAAACTGTCTAACGTTGTAATTTGAAGTTTGAAAAAGTCTTGAATTATTTTTTGATGGTTAAATTTATTAATATTAGTTGAGGTAGATACTTGGTTTATTTCTATTAGAATTTTGCTGAATTTGGCATTAAAGTCACCACCTATGATTGCAAGACCACTTGATTGGGCCGCAATTGTGAAAAGGTCATCACAACCTTGTTCAAAGGAAATTATATCAGGGTTGGGAGCGGTAAAGATGCTGAATATGTTAATATTGTTTTTTAAGTTTGTTGTACGGACGCCAATGGCTTCTAAGCAAATGTTACAGTTAATTTGTTTAAAACGTAAATGTTTTTTAGATAGATTCCAACGCCTCCATAACCATCATTGCGTGGCTTTCATACAATGTTGTAATTTGCCAAGCCACATATGGAATTATTAGAAACCCATATTTCTGATAAAATTGCTATGTCTATATTGTTATTAACTAAGAATAATTCTAATAATTGTTTATTATTGTTAGCAGTTAAGCTCTGAATTTTATATTGAAGGATTCTTAAGGACATTAACTTACTATAGTTTTAAGATTTATAAGATTTAAATAGATAGACACAGAGACAAAAATAAAAAATAAAATAAGATAAATAAATAAGAAAGACAGAAAAAATAAATAAATAAATAAAATAAAATAAAACATAAAATAATCAAAAAAAATAAATAATAAATATATATAAGGTGTTTTATTTAAAATTAAACAACATGTTGGCTGAGGGAAATTTGTTATATCATTGGTGTCTACCTTATCTAAAATTTGGAAAAGTGAGGGGTATCTAAGCTTCGTCTCATTTCTTGAAAGATTTTCAAGTGTCATGCACTTCTTAATAGAGTACGCTCCCTTGCGAGCAGGGCACTCAAGAGAGGCGGCTATGTGATTTTGTTTGCAGTTGGGACATACCAGTTGATTGCATTGTTGCTCTCTTGGATGCGAAAAAGAGCATTTGCTGCATTTTTTTTCTGTTTGTTTACAATGCTGAGCGAAATGGTTAAATCTGAAGCAGCGGAAACATTGGCTAAAGGGAACACAGGGACTAACATTAATTTTGGTGTACAAGAAAACGATTTCATTAGGAATCTGAGTTCCTTTAAAAAGGATCTTAACTCTAGAAGTATTAATAAATAATTCTTTATTATCTCGGACTCTGGTTTTTACACGAATAATATCATGGATTGCTACTGGGGAGGAAATGTATTCTTTAAGTTCGGAGTCGGAAAACTTAGTTGGGATATTAAAAATAATACCCATTTTAAAAATGAATTGTTTAAGAATTTTAAGTTCGTAGCCATTATTATACCCGTTACTCGTAGAGTAAAAGGGTATATTATATTCGTGCAAAAGTATGTAACAGGTAGAAGGAAGCATTTCCGACCCTATAAAGTATATATATTCTTGTTCAGGATCACTAGCCGAGTCGATCTAACTATGTCCGTCTGTCCGTCTGTTCTGTCTGTCCGTCTGTCTGTCCGTATGAACGCTGAGATCTCGGAAACTATAAAAACATTTTGCATGTAGATCTTAGGAGTTCCTACGCAGCGCAAGTTTGCTTCAAAATGGTGCCACGCCCCCTCTGACGCCCACAAGCCACAATCTGTGGCCTCAGTTTTGATGCTATTATGAAAATTTTTATTGATATGTATTTATTTCGTCAATACCTATCGATTGGCCTAATAAAAGTTTGCCACGCCCACTCTAACGCCCAGAAACCCTTTAAACGCTTAAGCCTGGCTAGCGCCTACATTTCCGCCTTTCATGGCACAATAGCGCCATCTAACGGATGACTTTGGAACAGCTGGCCAAGGTGCTTAACAGAGTCAACGTTTATTCTCGATAAGGATTTCTATTAAAGGAAATTGCGATGGTTTTCATTTGTCAATACCGAACTATATCCCAAGAACTATGCAAATCAAATTAAGTTAACCAAATTGGAGGTCTGAGTCAAACAATGGCGTATGTGTGTATGTATGTAAGCATTGCACTCAAAAATATAAACATAAACACAGCTGTTGGTGCAGGACAAAAGCTGCCTACGCTAAAGAAGCGCTCG
Organism: Drosophila fuyamai; assembly: GCA_018153365.1. NCBI lineage: Eukaryota > Metazoa > Arthropoda > Insecta > Diptera > Drosophilidae > Drosophila > Drosophila fuyamai. The sequence continues at coordinate 2,087 of JAECXW010000401.1, read as the reverse complement.
TGCTGATGCTCGTGCTGTAAAGCTCGCAGCTCTAAGAGATCGCCGAATTCAAATTGATAATTTGAACTGAGTAACGGGTATCTAATAGTCGAGGCACTCGACTATAGCGTTCTCACTTGTTTTTTAAGTTAGATGTCAGAATGCTATTGGCTGCCGCCGCTGACTTGCACTCAGCTTTGCAACGCCCGTAACCAATCTTATTCACTGAGGTAATGTCTTCTATTTTTAATTTTAATAAAACCGCATTTAATTCCAGAGGATTTATTGGGACTCGCCAATTTTGTCTATATAGACCACAAAGGGTCCCTTGTGATCGCCATTTTCTTTCTTTTCCTCTTTGTTAGTAATGTTCGTTATTATTTTACCACTTACTTGGCTGCTTGTGGCTAGGATGACTTGCAATGTCATTGACCTCTCTCATCTCTACTTCTTCACTTTCCGAATCAGCTGCATTTTTGTCTAAAGGTTTTTTCTTTTTATTTAAGGGCGATAATTTGGGCCTTTTAAAATTGGACGACTCCGAGATAGGGCTTTTACCCTTTGGGGTAATTTTAAACGTATTTGATTTTTGTTTTGTGCCACTTACAAGTTATTAATATTAATAATTAGTAATTTAAAAAATATATTTTGTTATATTTTTGTTTTGAAAAAAACAGAAAATTTTTAAAATTATTTTTATCACACACTTGGTCAAACATATCAGTTGCATGCGCTTACACAATGCAGAATGCACACTTTTGTATTTCGTCCGATGTTTACATTTTGTTTTGCCTCTGTTTACCTGTTGTGTCGTTAGTGATGGTCCTATTGAACATAGTGTGTGAGACGTCGATTTGTACCGATGTTTATGTTGTGGAAGCTGTAGGTATATTGGGGGTACTCCGCCCTGGGGATTCCGGAGCTGGCCGGCGCCGTCCCAGAACGAAATGCAGTTCCGTAACATAAGTTTGAGCTATGAGGCCATTGAGCTTAAAATATAATAATTATTAGCAATTATAAAGTAAAACACTTTAAAACAAACTATGTAAATACAATTTGTTTAAGGGATATTTACAATACAAAAGGAGTTTGTTAAAATTAGTTTTTAATCAAATAAAAATCCTTAAGGTTATTTTGCCACTGGTAATAAATATTACCCTATGTAATAATTATTTAAATAGTTAATATAATATTTGAAAGAATAATATTTAACTGAATGCGTCGAAAATCCATCAATGAATTTTGTCCGTACCAGTTGATGTTTATTAGCTAACCCCCTTTCCTCGCAAACTCCAATTTCCAGCCCGACTTGTATTCTCCGTGTTCCCCAGACAGACTTTAACTTTAACCAAACTCTTTCCCAAAAGACTTTGTCCTGACTGTTCTGAGTTAGAGTTTTCCCAAGACATTGCCCAGAACGACTTCAATCTTTCCCAGACAGTTTCCCGCGCGTAGTTCGAACTTTCCCGCCCAGACATTTCCCCGGGTTGAAATTCGATTCCCGTTGTCGGGCCACTCTCGTAAATCGATTATCGATTGTGAGATCAAGGGTTGCCACCGTCGTTGCCATTATAGTTGTCCGAAGTTGCCAATGCTGCCACAGATGAGTCCGTCCATTGAGAAATCCACTATATCTTGTAACTATAGTACTGAGTACGCTAGCGTAAAAACTTTAATATTTCCAGTGTGACCAAAATTTCATCAGATTTAAGCGTGCTACGGTCGTACTGATAATCTAGGTTTGTTGGCAAGCAGTTAAAGTTCAATTATCGAATTTGCGGGAAAGAGCTTTGAAAAGATATGTTGCAGTTGGAGTCGATATTGGGATGGACTCTATCGATAGGGTAGGATGATAGAGCGATAGTTTTGGTGACGCCCCCTTCTGCTCATGCCCTTGGCTACCTAGCTATTTAAACTAGCCCGGTTCGCTCTGGGTATGGCTAGGATGGCCTTGGATTCGTCCATTGACCCACTTTTAAGAGAGGGAAAGGGAATATGGCGTGATGAGCATGACATTGCGTAGGTCAGGAATCGGGTTTAGTTGCTGCCGGAGATCAAAGCAATGAAGACGGAGTTCTTCGTATTTCTTTTGTTTTGTGTGTGATACA
>JAECXW010000400.1:0-20346 GCA_018153365.1 Drosophila fuyamai | reverse complement strand
AATACTTATATGATACTTCTGATGAATTTAATGATTCCATTATTCAGACACCTCATCTGTCCTGATTATGACCATTTTTACACCAAGTGGATAAGTAAGAATGATTAATGAAGAACGCTTACTTAGGTAATAACCTAAAGAAAAGACGAAATTTGACGTACTGGAGGTAGTAATATAAATAAATCATCGCTGCAAAACCCTGGTTACACCATAAACGTCCTCAAGCCGCAGCCCTGGTACAATTACAATCACATTCTTCAAGTCACGTGGACTCTACTCATTTTTAAAGAACAATAGCTTTGCTATTTTTGTCTGACGATGATGATGATGACAATAACTCGACTCATCTTAAATGATTCAATCAGCCTCCAAAATCAATGCGGATTGTCTTTTGTTGCACGGTGCCCACGCAATGCCTCTTCCCGCTAACCAAGAAACGTGATCCCTGGGTCCTCCACCCTTCGTTTTGAGAGGAATCACTGATTTTAGGCAACTATCTTCTTGCAACCAATGGTTTTCGCCTCAAGACAACTGGTAAATCTTCCTGTAGGGGTTACTATGGATGACGGCAATAACAACTGTGTAGTCCATATGATAATGGAATTCTATCAGCTTTTTAAGTTTAAAAATGAACGAGCCTTGAGTCGTCATTGGCGTGACTTCACGCTTTCCATTGAAATAGCTCAATTATTGAGAAAATTAGCCTGGGACACAACTGGAACTAGCAAGAAACAAATAAAAATATATATGATATCCAGATAATTGACTACCAGGTTAAAGTGGAACCGTAGCTTCAGAGAAGGTAAAGGACCTTCCCTGATGTCAAGAATTTGGACATTTAAAATTTTTGGTCACTTACAAGTGTGCCAGATGTGCTGCAGGACCATGAGACAAAAAGACAAGGAGAGGTGCTGGGCTACAAATGAGAACAACTCATGCATTAACCCTGGTTCTAATCATAGTGTCTTCCTGTCGATGTCCTATATATTTAGAGGCTCATGCCCCGGCTCAAAATGTCATTTACTACGCCCCTGCTCAAGATCCCTGTCAGATCTCGGCCAGCGTCTAATCTTACATCCAAGCAAAAACCACAATGGTTATCTGAAAACACCGTCCCAACTGCCTGCAGACCAAACTGAACTCGCTCCTCTAACTCCTACTTCCTACGATCAAACTCCTCGTCTCGAGCCGGAGCTTCTGCAATGAGTGCTTCTTTGCGTTTATTGAGTGACTTTCATAACTGGTACTTGGACCTTTTGTTCTCATCTTGTTTATGACTCTGTCTCGAAATCCGAGCATCCCGAGTCGGCGCTGGGCCGATTAGCGGCTCATTTGAATTGTTTAGACTATTAGTCTGGAGTTTTAGATGGCTCAGGCGCTATGGATATGTCACTCCCCAACCTTTAACTCCCATTCCGTCCTCAGACGATAAATTTGATATAATTAAATATTTTCTTCATATTTATATATGTTGATCGTTTACATTTTATATTTGTAACTTGATTCTTGTTTTATTAAGTGCCATTTATACATCTGTCAAATACTACTTTTTTCCTTCTTATTAACATTTTTCTTTTCTTCGTAATGTGGCCATTTTCAAATATGTTTTCTGTTAAAATGGTATACATTATCTGATACGGAATTATTTCAAAATTGGTACTTTAATGATATCTGTAGGAATGTGAAATTATTAAAATTTCATTTGTGTATGTTTTGGTTTTTTGTCGTGAAGTTATAATTTAACACCTCTCAGTACTTATTTTGTTAACCATCATGTTTTACACTTTGGATTAATATACCTAAGTCACCTAATATCTTCTATATATCTCTGTAAAGCACAAATTAAATATTACGACACTAGCTTGTTCTTCTTTCATCATCTTCTTTAATTTATTAATTACTTCGATACCATTATTTATTACACTAATAATCATATTTAAATCTGTATTTCTACTATTCTGATAAGTTATCTATTTTTTGTTCTAACTCTTCCTATCATCTAATCTAATGTTCCAAAACAAATATTTGTAAGTTTTTACAATAATGTTAAATAATCCTCGCCAATTTAATGCCATCGTATTTTCTTTTGAGTTTCTCAGCCAAATAACGAAATTTGTATCATGTTATTAAACGTTGGACTCTTTATAAGAATTTCAAATATTTGTTCCGTTTTGTTATTGTTTATGCTTAAATAATGATATTCGAAATTTGTTGAAATATCAATAGATATGGTTTTGAATATGTCCAATTTGGAGCCTTAATTGGATTTATTTCCTTGATGCCGGTCCCACTGCCATTTTTTAGTTGCTATTATTAGTATAATTGCGAAAATGATGATCTTAAACAGATTGTTGATCTGTTCAGCTCCCTGGAATTGTCATATTTGTTTATTATTTTTCTTCTTCTTAAATTTAGGATTTATAATGAGTTATTTTCCTGCCTCTATTTGTTTCAAAATGTTTTTCATCTAGAATGCCCCAAATTCCTGTTTAAAATGGGTTTGTAGTTTGATTTTACTAGTGGTGATTGTTTGCACTGTGTGTCTATTTCAAAATCATGTCATTTCTCATTTAGTCTGTCGATCCTCTTTCGCTTTTTCTTTTCTGTGTGTTATACTGGACTTCCTGCATACAAAATATGTCGGCTGGTGCTCTATTTGTTGTATTATGTTTAGTTTTATGGTTATAAGCATAAAAGAATTTATTCAAATTTAGTATACCTCTTTCGATGTCTGTGTCGCTTCCTATTATCTTTAATTTTTCGTTAACTGCTCAGAAACCTTCATCTGATATACCGTTTTACTTGCAGTAACTTTAATTTGACTCCTTCTGAATTAAACCAATTATGTGAGCCGTACATAAAATGCCGAATCTTTATCTGCTTTAATATCTTGTGGTTTTCCCATTTAATCTCTGAATTTCTTATTATGGTCTCTTTTCTTCTAGTCTTTGGTACATCTCACTACTTTTACAATGATTCGGACTTATTATTCTAAATGCTTGTTGAATATACAAACCTGAGTCATCATGAGTGGTTGATACTATATTTCTTTTAATACACAAATATTCTTTGATGATATCTTTCGCAAAGTATCATTGCATCTGTATACAGTAATTTTGATTTTAACCATGAGTGAGTGCTGTACGTCCTGACTTCACTTTGATAAATCTCTATATTTGTCGTGAAACACAATTGATAGGTCGTTCTGTTATTAACTGTAATCTTTAATTGTCTTCATTTGCGCTATAACTGTTTCCATCTATACTATTTTACATCTTCTCCTAATAACTTTCTTCTCTTGCATGCCCTTCTCAATGTATGCCTTTCCCTATTTTATCCTATAGTGCGTTTGGCAACATAGTTTCTTCACAAAATATTTTATTTGATTATTTAAATTCCATTTGAATTTAATTTTCCATCTGCAGCTCACATTTGTTTTGATATTTACAACCCACCAGTCGGTATCACTTCAAGATTTCAAAAGGTTTACGTAAAGATGATCCAAATATTTCATTGACATCACAAGAGTTCTTTTTCTATTGCTAACAGTTGTTCTTATATGTTCATTTGTACGTCCACGTATGGAGCATTAATATGGTTTTGTGATAGGATTGCTCCAGCTTGTGTTGTTTGTATCAAGTTAGAGAATGTTTTATCAAACTAGACAACCACATAGGTCTGGTGAAATTGGCACTTATCATTTGTAAATGCATCAATGTACTGATCTTCTTTAATAAGAACAGAACAAAATCTTTTCAATTTCCATGGTTTAGGTTTGAATTATATCTGTAAGTTTTGGTATAAACTTCATAGAATCCACATAGTCCCAAATGACTTTATTTTGGTTTGGGTAGGGAAACAGAATGGCAACTAATCTTTTAGATTTATTATGCCCTTATAGTAACCAGCACACCTGAATTCTGTTTCATAAATTCATTTATCTAGTTGTAATCATGGTCGCGTCATGTAGCTTCTACTACTTTCAATGAGAAATATGCCCTTCCTACCATGTAAATAAGAGAGAATTCGCGAGTTGAAAAATCAGACTACTGATACCCGCTACCGTGTGGTAAAGGAGCAAGCAGGGAGATGAGATAGAACTTGACTACGTATAACTTTAAACGAACAATCCGACGAAAAATTTTTCAGATTTCATATAAAAATGATAAATACAATAAATCACATTTTATTTTCCGAAATATTTAATCAGATGAATAAATCGATAAGGATTGTAAGAAGGCGGTAACTTTTTTGAAACAAACCCAGCTGCCTAGGAACTCCTAAAATCTGCAAGGTAAAATGCCAACTTCAGCTTATATATTTCCGAGATCTCTAAGGCTTACATGACGCGGTACAGACGACAGATTAATACGCTAAGGATTGACTCAATATAGATCCTGAACAAGAATATACTTCTAGGGGACAGTCGGAAAACGCCTTCTACCTGTTGTATATACTTTCTTTACGAATATAAAAAAAATATACTCACTACGAGTATCAGTAAGAAAAATATTAATATCTAAGCACAATGCAAACAATCTTTATAAATTAATTCTTCAGGATTGTCTATGGACTCTTGGTGCGCAGCAGGGGCGTTTTTAAGTCCGAATGGCATACGGCATATCTGTAATGACCATTCTTTGTAGAAATGCTATTTTGGCAATTAATTAGGGTCCATTTGATATTTTAATGGAACTTAGCTTTTCTTAATTAATTGTGTGAAACATTGACATTTTCGCAATTTGTCTAATATTTCATCCATTCTTGGGCATTAATCTATTATTGATATTTCATTCAAACTTGTAGTCCATAACCACCTGAACTTGGTTTCCTTCAAGTCATTTTTTAAATAGGTGAACAGTATGAGATTTACCTGGCCGAATTATTCTCTCTGTTCTATCATTTCGTGTTTGCTGACTTCACATCAAATGATTGAGGGTACTTTCTATAAGGCTCTTATAAATAGGTCCCTGCGTTTGGCTTGGATAGAATGCTTGATAGCACTTGTGGAAAGCTTTCAAATTTTCACCCTCAGGTTCAACATCTTTTGTTTTCAACAAAACCCTTTCGGCTATCTATGCTCTCTGTTTAAATGTTCTAATTGAATTGCTGCATTCAACGAAGGAAGTTAAAACTGAGGACAGAGGATTGAGGCATTTTATTGCGTTCCCATCCTTTATCATCTATAGCATAAATTATGTTTTATCTTCAACAGCACGTCCATCTTCTGCAAACACTTTAGTTTGTGGTACTTTTAAGATAACTTTCCTATTAGAACATCATAATTGTTCGAAACAAGTGTAAATAATTACCCATTAGCACTGTGAGAATAGGTCTGGCAGCTCCGTTCAGCCCAACCCATCTCTAATGAGGAGATATCTAAAAGTATGCAGGAAGAAAAAAGAAGTATTGAACGAGCATTAAGATCGAGAGAAGCGAATGAGCAAGGCGTGCGAAAAAACGAAGTTAAATAACGACGCGATCGAATATCCAAAAAAAAGCAGTTTAACACGATTTAAATTCATTAAAATACCTAAAATTCATATCAGAACTACTTATCGCTAATTTCATTTAAATAAAACTATCAACTTATTATAATAAAACAACAAATTGTGGGACTTCTTATTCAAATAGGAAAACCAATCCCACAAATATGGGGGCTCAACCTAAGTGAAAAGTGAAAAGTAGAACGACGAAAAGTGTGCTAAAAGCAAAGATTTACAACGACGAAGCCTGTGGAAAACGAAAAGAAAAGCTTGCAAAAACGACGTACGATTGTGTGAAAAAGACGCTACAAACACCACGGTAATCTGCACTATACATATACTTATAACGACGCGTATGTGTATTGATCGACATAATCGAAAACGGCTACCTGGTTTTGAAGGTTTTGATTTTGTGGAAAGTGGTGAACTCTTCAACCAAAAAGTGTCTTACGTAGCGCAAAATTTGTCAAACAACGACCTTGCCATAATTTGCAACATTTTGGGGTTGCAACACGACAAAAATGATCTGATGCTTCACATTTCTCGAAATTGGCGTGTTAGAAAATTACTAGAAGACGCTGATGAAGAGGACTCGGAAGATGATGAAATAGACGAACAAGAAGAGAATGACAAGGACAACGACGAGAAAAGTTCGAACGATGAAGACGACGAGTTTCGTTCTGTACGCAGCAACGCAGAAAAGCAGGCCATAGCGAACAACAAAAACGCACAGGCTGGCCCAGTAGCGTCGAAGAATAAAGATTCCGCTTCGGTACAAAGTTTCGCTGTGAATTCGCCGCGATTTTCAGTAAACTTCCGAGATGTTGAAGATTCTATTCGGCCATTCAGTGGGGATGATACCCTTGCAGTTGAGGTTTGGGTTGCCGATTTCGAAGACATGGCTTCCATTATGTACTGGGATGACCTGCAAAAAATTCATTTTCGCGAAACGTTCTTTAAAAGGTCTCGCTAAAATGTACATTATGAGTGGGCGCGGTATAAGAAGTTGGCAAATGTTGAAAAACGCATTGATCAAAGAGTTCAAGGCCGAAGTGAATGGTGCGCAATTACTTAAGTTGTAATCCGAAAGAAAAATCAAAAACAATGAAAGTGTTCAAGAATATCTTCTCAAAATGAATGAAATGGCTTCTCGTGGCAACGTAGATAACAGTGCTCTAATGCAATATGTGATTGATGGCAATAATGATTTGAGCGTCAATAAATCGATATTGTACAACGCTAAAGGCTTGAAGGAGTTCAAGGAAAAGTTAAAGTGCTACGAGAAAATTCGTGAAAAATCCGGAAAGCCAAAATATTAAGACGACAAGTTGAAATATGCGATTGGCAAAGAAAGTGCAGCCCATAAAGACGTATCCATGCAAACAAAGGTACATTGCTACAACTGTGGTGTAATTGGCCATATTTCAAATCAGTGCTTTAAGTGCAACAATTTCGGACACATATCTAAAGACTGCAGCACAGGCAAAATTGAAAAGGTTGAAACTCCGAAAAATACGCGCAAAGTATCGGATGATAAATTGTCGATGTGTAAAGAAATTCTATAAAAAACAACAAGTACACAGCTCTTATTGACACAGGTAGCAAATACAATATTATGAGTGAAAAAACATACGTTAGCTTGAATAAGCCTGAATTGAGTGCTGCTAACATTTTTCTTGTCGGTTTTGGTAACAACAACAGGGTGAAAAAATTCGGTTCTTTTAAAGAAGAATTCGAAATTGATGATCATGTGTTTGAAGAAAATTTTACAGTCGTTTTATCTGACTTTTTGGATGTACAAGTTGTGTTAGGCGCAGAATTTTGTAGCAACGCCGAAATACTTATAAATCGTGACGGAATAAAAATACAAGGCCGAGACATACATTACTCCGAAAATGAATTAAGTGCGCTAATGAAAATCAACGTCGAAAGTGCCGAAAGCGTAAACATAAACATTTACGAGAGTGCAACCACTCAAGCAAAACGCGAAGTTTACGACCTTATCAAAAACTATAAGCCGAAGAGTACAAAAACAACAAACGTCGCGATGCGTATTGTTTTAAAGGACGATACTCCGGTACAATCGCGTACGCGTAGATTCGCATTTTCCGAGCGGTGTATTATCGATGATCAAATCGAACAGTGGCTGAAGGACGGAATCATCGAGCATTCGGAGTCCGAGTACAGCAGTCCGGTCGTCCTGGTTAAGAAACGCGACAATACAACTCGACTGTGCATTGACTACAGAAGGATTAACAAGGTAATAGTACGAGATTTGTTTCCCCTTCCATTGATCGAAGACCAATTGGACCGTCTGCAAAATGCTCACGTATTCAGCACGCTGGACCTTAAAAACGGATTTTTCCACGTTAACGCCGATGCAGAAAGCCGCAAGTTCACGTCCTTTGTTACTCACAATGGCCAGTACCAGTTCTTGAAAGTCCCTTTTGGCCTTAAGAATTCTTCAGGCGTATTTCAAAGGCACGTTAACGCAATTTTCCGAGACTTGACCCGATCTGGTATAGCGATTCCCTATGTCGACGATATTATAGTCCCAGCTACAAACGAAGATGAAGCAGTAGCCAATCTCAAGACAGTCATCAAGCGTTGTGAGGATTACGGTTTGGTGATCAATCTAGAGAAATGCTGTTTCCTCAAAAAGAAAATCGAGTTTCTAGGCCATAGCATTGAAAACCAAAAGATCTGTATCTCAGATGAAAAAACAAAGGCTGTGACGAAGTTTCCTTTACCGACAAACCAGAAGCAACTACAAAGCTTTCTGGGTCTGGTTGGATATTTTCGGAAATTTATCCTAAACATCTCCATCATCGCCAAACCTTTGACCGACCTGATGAAGCACGACGCCAAGTTTTATTTTGCTGACAGAGAGATGGATGCTTTAAACATACTGAAGACTTTAATTACCCAGAAACCAATTTTAAAGATTTTTCATCCGCAGCATCAAACAGAGCTACACACAGATACATCGATTGATGGTTTTGGAGCAGTTCCACTCAAAAAGTTGCCCAACGATAACCAGATACATCCGGTGTACTACATGATTGACATCCTTGCTGAGAAATCTAGCCACAACAATTTCTTCATGAGATCGGATCTGTTGTACAAATTGGTAAACGACGATGAACTAATAGTTGTACCACCAGTCCTTCAACGCGAAATTATTCGGCAGGCACATGAAAAAGGACATTTTTCTGTGAAGAAGACCAAGGAGATCATCGGAAAGGATTATTACATCCCAAATCTCGAAAACAAAATTCAACGACAAATGAAATGCTGCATTCCATGTATTGTTTCAAAACGCAAACTTGGGAAAAAAGAAGGAGAGTTACACCCATTGCCGAAGGAAGCGGAGCCGCTTCAAACATTTCACATCGATTTTTTAGGGCCTCTCGAATCGACTCACAAGGCATACAAACACATTCTTGCTGTCATTGACGGATTCACCAAATTTTGTTGGCTGTATCCCACAAAAACAACGTCTTCCAAGGACGTCATCACCAGACTGGAGGCTCAGAGCGCAATATTTGGCAATCCTGTTCAAATAATATCCGATCGAGGAACAGCGTTCACTTCAGACGACTTCAGAAACTATTATGAGAACGAGGGTATTGCACTACATGAAGTTACTACAGGAGTTCCAAGAGCAAATGGGCAGGTTGAACGCCTCAACGCCACAATTGTTTCCGTTTTGTCCAAACTGTCCATAGATAACCCCAGCAAGTGGTACAAGTTTGTAAGCCAGGACAATCGAGACGAGATTCGTAAAGCTGCCAAGCAACAGATCCTTGTCATGCAAAACGAGAACAAACAGAAGTATAATCTCAGACGTAGACCAGCAGCAAAATACAAAGTCGGTGATATTGTCGCTATCAAACGCACTCAACTTGGTGGAGGGCTTAAGTTAAAGCCTAAGTATTTGGGTTCTTATCGAGTTACAAAAGTCAAGCCTTATGACACTTACGATGTTGTGAAAGAATCTCTATCTTCTGACGGGCCAAGATGCACTACCTCTTGCGCCGAATACATGAAGCCATGGATTTAAATATCCTCCGAGGACGACGACGATACGTTCGGGAGGAATGTTTAGGAAGAATGGCCGAGTTGTGGGAATAGGTCTGGCAGCTCCGTTCAGCCCAACCCATCTCTAATGAGGAGATATCTAAAAGTATTCAGGAAGAAAAAAGAAGTATTCAACGAGCATTAAGATCGAGAGAAGCGAATGAGCAAGGCGTGCAAAAAAACGAAGTTAAATAACGACGCGATCGAATATCCAAAAAAGCAGTTTAACACGATTTAAATTCATTAAAATACCTAAAATTCATATCAGAACTACTTATCACTAATTTCATTTAGTTTTAAATAGTCTCATGTATGCAGCTGAATAAAGCACACTGAATAATACCACGACGCACCCGACTTCTTCATTTTTTTCGTCTTCCTCTGCGTTTGCGCCGTGGGAATTATTTCTCCCGACCAACTCTTTTTTGTGGAAGGATCGCCCCCCTACAACATTTGGTCTATTCGAGCCGGATAAGAATATCCTTCTGCCATTCGACCAGCAGCTCCTGTGATTTTTCCGCAAAAAAAAAGATAAGTACCAGCATTTTCCGACTCCCTCTCGCTGCCGGTCTTTAGCAGTGGTTCGAACATTGAATTTCGTTCACACTGCAGTAAGATCAATTTTTTTCCCGACACAACGGCAGTCGAGAAATTTTACATTCCTTCAATTCCAAAAAAATTTCTATCCGTCTCCGCTTTGTGTGCGTTGCCGTTTTCCTTTTCGTTCCCCGTTGTACATCAACTTGCCAACGGTCAAGGCATATGTGCATCCAGACATACACATACACGCGCGTGACAACTTGTGTACATAGTGCAGTGCAATTCTGCCTCCAAAAAAATATATACGACAAAAAGTTAAATTGTGTGGTGGAAAATAAAAAGGCATAACTAATATCAGCCACTCGGTGTGAAGTAATTTCGGGAGTTTCCCTGTTCGCCGTACAATCCGCCGCTGTCGAGATATTTTTTTTGCCTTGTGTTTTCTTTCTCCACATAATTTCATCTGTTCCGTCACTTTAAATACAGTCCACTCTACTGTACCGATATACACTTACACATAAACGCATGCATGCCCAGGTCAACATTGAACTATTTTCTGCCTCCACATACAGGAAAATACACATATCCATAAACGCATGCAAATTAACTTTCTCACTTGTGAATTAGTTTTAAAAAAATTTATTTTTATTTTTTATTATCACTTATTCACTATTACAATTTTTCAATAGGACGAACTTATTTTATTCACTGCTCTTTTACTTTTCACTTGATTTTTTCTTTGGTGCTTGGTTCGGATCTCAAAAACGGACTGGATTCCTTGAGTTCAATGATCAATAATCAAACCTCGGCTTAAGACTCAATAGAGTCGGAAAATAGGATGATGCAATTTGCCAATTAAATTTGAAATCTAAATTTGCCTGTAAATTGGTGTTTACATTAACGGACTTTAGGGATCACTTTGGAAATCTTTTGTTTGCATTAGCGGACTCAGGGCTCGCTTGGAGACTCCGATGCTTACTGTATCGGCTGTTTACAGCATCCGTTTGATGCGGACTGCGTGAAATTGATCTGGGTGGGAGTAATTTAGAGGCGTGTTGACAGAAATAGGTGACCACGGATTTTTCTCGGGTCTTGTCAGAGTTAATTGAAAAGTAAGAGCCCCTAAGTAATGTGTCATATAACTTTGGCTCTCGGTTCAAAGTTGTTTATAAATTGGGTAAGAGCCCCTAAGTAATGTGTCATATAACTCCCCGCATTCTAAATTGAATCATCCCGATTCATTGGAACTGATGGGTATATTGAATGTATTTGGTTGGTTAATTCAACAATGATATTTTCTTCTAAGGTATTTTCATTGACGGGGATATTATTTATTTCATTATCGGAAATTTTTCTTTCAGGTTCGATTTCTATATGAATTTGCCATGGTTTGAATATTAAAAATTTTCTGTATTTGATTACAACCATAATAATTAAATATATAACTGTGAATATGATTAATATTAACGTAACTGGTATTTGAGTTTGTTTAATTTGAATAAAAGGATTTAGTATGTTAATATTATCAAATGAGAGTTCCGAATCATTGGATATAATATATTCGGATACTAAAAAGTCTGTATATTTTCGAGCGGTGATGTATTCCAATATCTTATTGTCTACATTGGTGTAAGATATATTATTAATTTGAGAGGTGCCATTAAAGGTTATTAAATATGATCCATTTAAATAAGAGTCATTAACTGTATTTTGTCCATTTACAAAAATGGCTCCATCTTGGATTACATCTATATTTTTATTTTTTTCTCGGATTTTGTTACAAATAGATTTTTCCCCATTTAGTAATCTGGTAAAACAAGAACCTTCAGGGTTAAGTGTGCAATAATAATTGAATATTTCTGTCTTAAAATTAGACATTACATAGTACTTATTTCTACATTTTGCGACGTGATTGTCTATTAATAATTTTCCATCATTATGTGAAATGGATCTTGAATTGTAAATTTCACAACGATCGGTAATAATAGGGTATTTTATGTAAATTATAATAAGATCTTGGTGCAAAGCGATTTTAAATTCAGATATATCTAATAGGTCTGTTATAATTACAGGTCTACTTTCGTGTTTATAAATTTCTTGTATATCATCATTATTTAGAATTTTAGAATTAAATACATCAATTTTTGCGAGTGTAATTGTGTCCATTAAATTCATAAGATCGTAAGTAAGTAAGCGCAGACGAAATTTCCTTTTTTTTTTTTGTAAATATATGCTTTATTTATTGAATCTTCTCTATATGAGACTAACAATAAGTATATCAAATCTTAAGAATATAACTTAACTTACAGTCATGTAGACTGAATTTAGACTAACGGGCCCTAATATTTATTGCTGGGCTGGTAGATCGTTACGATGCAGACGAGTTCTGTTCGAAACCCGTCTTAGGTTCCTTGCGTGATTATTTGGGTGCAGTGTAAGCTTGTTATGGTAGGCCGTTTTCTGCTTTGCTATTTCATCTTTGACCGGTGGTATGCCCAGATCCCTGTGGATGTTTTCGTTCCGAACATACCATGGTGCCCCAGTGATTGTTCGCAGGATTTTTGATTGTGAGCGCTGTATGATGTCAACGTTGCTGTTGCTCGCGTTCCCTCAGAGCTGGGAGCCGTAGGTCCAAATGGGCTTGAGGGTGGAGTTGTAGAGAAGAACTTTAAAGTCCAGACACAGGGGTGATCGAGAATTTATAGTCCAGTGTAGGCTGCTAGCTTTAAGTCTGAGATGTGCTTTCTTGCATTCAATGTGCCTCCGCCAGGTTAGGCGTCTGTCGAGGTGGACGCCGAGATATGTTACATCGCTGGCTTGGGGAATCTGCGTACCATTCAAAGTTAGCGGCGGGCACGATTGTCTGTTAAGGGTAAACGTTATATGTTTACACTTTGGTTCATTAATTTTGATTCGCCAGTCTGATAGCCACTTTTCAACTACCACCAAATGATCAGCCAGTTGAGCTGTTGCTCTAGTTGGGCATCTTGAGCGGCTCAGGATTGCGGTGTCGTCAGCAAATGTGGACGTAGTCAGCCTCTCGTTCGTAGGGATGTCTGATGTGTATAGGATAAACAGGGTAGGGCCCAGGGCGCTACCTTGTGGGACTCCGGCTTCAATGTTATACTCTGTGGTAGAGGTACGACTTAAGTAACTTATGAGTGTTTTCTGGCAGTAATGTTATGATTTTATGCATAAGGCCTTCAAGCCACACTCGGTCGAATGCCTGAGAGACGTCGAGGAATATCGCACTACAGTATTCCCGATGTTCGAAGGCTGTAATTTCTGAAGTTATCCGGTTGACTTGCTCGATGGTTCCGTGGCTTTCACGAAACCCGAATTGATGCGTCGGGATTAAGTTTTGTTCTCTTAAATATGTAATGCGCGTGAGCAGTCATTTTTCCAGTAATTTGGACAGGCACGATAGTAAGCTTATTGGCCTGTACGATGAGGGAATTGTGTGGTCTTTGCCAGGCTTCGGTATCATTATAACCACGGACTTTTTCCATTTTTTGGGGTAGTAGCCAAGTTTTGCGATCCCGTTAAATAGCTTGCATATAACATCCACTGCGCAGTTTGGAAGTTCAATTATCATTTTTGGGGTTATTAGGTCGGCCCCTGGAGCCTTTTTTGGTTTTATTTGCTTCCTAATGACGTTAGCAATTTCAGGTGTTTGAAACAAAATCGGGTTAATTGCAATTTCAGAGCTAAACGGCGGTAGTTGAAGAGAGTTTGTGGCGGCGTTCGGCTGAAATACATTTCGTAGGTGTAAAGCAAATGTTTCGGCTCTGTCTTCGTCACTGCGGGCCCAAGTACCCGAGGAGTTTCTAATCGGAGTGACTGATTCTATCGGAGAGCTTAAATTTGGGTGAGCTCTCCACAAAGGATGCTTTGTACTGGTCGGCGACAGTTTCTCGATGTACCGGCGCTGCGCAAGCTCCTCTTCTTGCTTGAGGGTTTTGGTGAGTCTGCGGGTGGCATCATTATAGAGTTGCTTCGAATGGGGCGATCTGCAGGATTGCCAAACGCGTCTTAGACGTCGTTTTTCCCGAACCAGTTGTTCGATTTGCAGATTAGTTTTGTATTGGTTGCTACGCACGATTGTCTCTTCTGGAGTTGAGATTTTGGCTGCTGCCACGAGTACTGACTCCAGGGCATCAGCACAGAAGTCGATGTCGTTCTCTATGTTTAACTGTGGTGTTAGTTCAATGTGGGAACTTACGTACTTTTTGTACTTTAGCCAGTTAGTTCTAGTCGAGGTCAGCCTGAAGGGGTGCTCGATTACTTTCGGGTTTTGAAGGAGAGTTATTAAAACAGGCGAGTGGTCCGATGATAAGTCCGAAAGTGATTTGGCGCTGACTATATTTCTTGGGATGTTCTTGGTCACAGCGAAGTCAATTAAGTCCGGGAATTTTCTGGGGTCAGCTGGCCAATATAGCTCTTTATAGACCGGGCAGCCTCTGTAGTTTGCAGTATGGTTATCTCCACAGTTAGCGCATTTCTTTGTCTTTGGGTCTTCTTTGCTTGCAGGGCAAGGTTCGGATTTGTGGAAGCCACCACAAGCTACGCAGACTGAACGAAGCCCGCAGTTGTTTCTGGTGTGTCCATACTCTTGGCAGTTTGTGCATTGCAGCGGGCTATTCCGCTTATGCGGTTCTTCAACAGTAATCCTTCTGTGCAACAGGTATTGCAGTTTATAGATCGGGTGCACTTCATTTTTCTTCAAGGCTCTGCTTTCAGGCTCCAGTTCGACCTTAAAGAGTGGTTATTTTTGGAGAAGAATCCTTTTTCTTTCAGTGCCTCTTTTACCTCATTGGTGGATACGTCGGGCTCTATGCCCTTTAGCACTACTTGCAAGCCCTTGCTACTCTTGAGCTGGTACGTGTAGTAGGGTTTCCTAGCCTCGTCTAGGTAATTTGTTACAGCTCTGAATTGATCTTCAGTTTTAGCTTGAAGCTTTGTTTCATGAATATTCCCTTTAACAAGGGGAGTAACATAAAAGTTGTCATTCCCGACCAGCGCAACAATTTTCTTTACTAGGGGATTTGAGTTCTGTTCCCTTATGTAAATTGGTGGGGGCTTTGGTTTCTTTTGAACAGCCTGTCCAGATTCGGATTGATTATTATCAATTTCCGACAATAGGGCGAATCTGTTTTTACTAGATGCCCCTGGTTGTTCGCTGCCTTTATTAGGGCAATTTTGTTTTGGTTTATTTCCAACCATTTTATTTTGCGGGCTTAGCTTCCGTTTGATTTGGATGTAACGGTCCATGCCAGTCTGTCTAGCCGGACCCACTTGTTGTTGTTTGATATTGCCGATATTGGCACTCGTACTTACACTTGGCTTTGTAGTTTTATTCGGCGCTGCAGAAGTTGCAAACGCATTCGAAATCGCGTTGTTGTTAACGGCGACCGTTGATGTTGTTGTTGCAGTGGCTGCGGTTGCAGAAATTAACGAGCTCGCAGTGCTCGTGGCTGGTGAGCTGTTAGTCGAAGTTGGGGGTGGGGTTCTACACTGCAAGCTCCATGAAGTGGGAGTTGGTGTGAGTAGGGCGGGAGAACAAGACCGTGCTCTCGCACTGTCAATGGTCAGTAGGGCTGAGTTGCTCTTTGAAGAAGTTCTTTCTACTTCTGTATCACGGGTTGAGAAATAAGAAATATAACTGTTTCTCTGGTCTACGGAGCTTCTACGCTCATTTTTTGAATCGCCGCTGATTGAGCTATCACTCGTGGCACTTCTTAGTTTTTATAATAACTTTGCACTAGTTTTTTACATAGCACTAATTATTATTTACTGTTTTTAGCAATAAGATTGCCTTTATTACACCACTCTAGTGTTTTTAGTTATTGTTTTTCACTTTTGAGCGGTTTTTTTTTTTCTCCGGAGCTCGCGCAAAACACGTCTGCACTCTCCGGATTATAACAATAACGATATTTCCTGAGTGGAACTTCTTGATCATTAAAAACTGTTTTGAATTCTTCAGATAAAGATTTTATTTCTTTAAATATTTTAGAATTAATAACGAATTGATCGTTATTAATTTGTATTAAATCATCGATTTTATTTTGGACTGTTAGGAAATCATCATGATCTGGTTTTCCCGCTATCCATTTCCAAATGGTGCCTAATTCATTAATGCCTCTTTTCGATCTACTGGGTATTATTTGAGAGATAAGTATTTTGATAATTTTTAAATCGTGGGATATTTCCCAAAGAAAATTCTTGCTGTTATGATTCTTTAGAAATTCTGCTTCAAGATTAATTATATCTCAATAAAAACTTATATTAGTTATATGAAATAAGTCTGCGTATGATTCATAAATTAGAACATCTTAGGTATCCTTGTAAAGAAGGAAATCGTGGTTCGTGTAATCCATTATTTCGGATTTGGTTGTACCTACCAGCAATAATAAGTACATTATTGAAAACATTATCTGGAATTTGAAACAAATTATTTTATATTATCTTTATGAATCGTACGGTTTCTGTTATTTATAATAACTTTATTAGGGAGATTTTCCTTAACTACTTGTTTTTTATATCTAGAATTAAGTTTGTTTCTTTCCCCATGTTTCTTTTCGTAAATTACCTCTCCTACATGATAATTCTTATTTTGTCTATCTTTATTGTGAAAATGCAACGATTTCTCTTGAGCTTGTTGCAGTAATTTAGTAGTTTATTATTAAATAAAATATCAAAAGGTCTTTGGTTGGTTATTGAGTGAATTGTTAAATTATATTTTTGTGCTGCTCTAATTATGGTTTCAGAATAATCAATTAAATTAAGTTAATCTTTGATGCAGCGAGCAATTTCTGTAAAGATAGATTGTGCCCTTTCTATTCGTCCGTTCGACGTACTATGTCGTGGATCTGCAAAGTATTTCTTTGTGCAAAGTAAATCCTTTGGGGATTGGGATGAAGAAAAACTTGGTTCGTTATCTATCATCAAAGTTTTGGCTAATGGAAATTGTTGTAAAATTTCTGAAACTTTATTTTCTATATTTAATTTATTAGGAATTTTTTTTACGACTAAGTATTTGGAATAAGAATCTATACAAGTAATGAATATAAGATTTTGGGCGTAATATATGTCAAGATGCAAACTTTCACCTTCTCTTTCTGGGATGGGTGCTTGACCGATAGGAATTTGTATTGGGTGTCTGTTGTATTTGTTTTGATTACAGATAGTGCAAATCTTTATAAGCTCCTTAAGTTTTTTGTATAAATTAGGCCAATAATAAAGTCTAGATATCGGTTTATAATTTTCATCAAGCCCTCTGTGAGCTCTACAATGAGTTTCTGTGATTATGGTAGATCTGTCCTCAGCGTTTTCGACATCCTGGATGTAGCGGCGACTGAAGCAACGAAAAATTTTTTTTTTTGTTCGGCCCAGAAAAATATTCGATAGGTTTTTAGTTTGAGCTTAGCTTAGTTTCAGACCATAAATATTAGTAAGCCCAGCTTACTTAGTATTTTTTTTGGGGATGCCAATTAATCAGGGCTGGCATGATCAGCTGTACCAGAGGAGCTCGGGAAAGCTTATCTACCACCATGGCGTGTTTACCGGCTGCGATGCATTTCCGCTGGCAGCCTAGGCCAACATTCCCCGGTTCCGTTCTGGTTCTTTTCAATCGAGCAGTCGCGGCGTGCACATGAACAAAAAAATTAAGTTCCCAGTCCAGAAGTTCGAAACCTTAACTCGGGTACGCGAGCATATCGCAAGTATTGCGATTCGAAAGTGAAAAGTTAAATAAAGGCATCCGCCAAAGCTTGAACCGAGTAAGTTTCCCGGCGAATTGGTTTTCTTTCCGTGTCTAACCTCCGGCCGCGTTTTAGGCAGCTGAATTGTGAAAACTTATAGTCGTCCCGGCCGCGAGAGTGTGTCCCGGCCAGCAGCAAGTGGTGTTTTTGATTGGATTGGCGAGATTTCTGCCGACCACGACCCGGAAAATCCCCAAACGTTTCGGGGCACGATCGCAAGGTAGATATGCTCGAGAACAGTGTCTTTTAGTAGGTATTTGCTGTAACCGTTCCTTAATCGTCAGGTTGTGCCCAGTTAGCAATTTGTAAAGTCGACGTGACGAGGAGCATGTAAGTCAGGTAGCGCCAACAAAAACCGACGTCGCAGGTACCGAGGAGCACTCCCATAACCACATGCGCACATAACCTGGGAGCACCGAAAACTAGCGCATGTACCGAGGAGCACCTCCATAGCCGCACGTGTATATAACCTGGTGACGCTGAAAACCAGCGCCTGTACTAAGGAGCACCTCTATAGCCGCATGCGTACACAACCTGGTAGCGCCGAAAACCAGCACCTGTACCGAGGAGCACCCTCATGAACGGCCTGTGCACCTAACCTGACAACAACGAATACATATGCGCACCTAACCTTATTGCACATACGAGCATTTAAGAGCCATTACCTATACACCTGTGTGTAATCTTTTGGCGCGCTCACCTACGCAGCTACACCTGTGTGAAATCTTTTGGCGCGCTCACCTACGCAGCTACACCTGTGTGAAATCTTTTGGCGCGTACACATACGCAGCTACACCTGCGTGAGATCTCTTGGGTGCACATACACATCAGCAGCAGCCTTACCCCAATGCACACAGGCGCAAAAAATTTTTTTTTTTGGTGTTATCTCTGGCAATCAATTGTGAGCTTATTTAAACTGCAACCACAGTGAACCCGATGGGAAAACACCCATGCAAACTTTAAAATATAATGGAGCTGATCTTAATTAGTTTATAATATATACTACCTAAATTTAAATAACAATTTTTTTTTGCGTATTAAGAATTAGAAAAAAAAAAAAATAATGGCAAGGAAGTTTCTTAAAAAATTCGTTTTCAAAACATCGAGTGTTCTTAAATTTACTTTAACCCTATGGTGAAAACGCCATAAGTTTTTTTTCCAGCACACCTGAGTCGGGAGATCGATCTTTCGTCGATGGAAAAGTTGCAGTGAGTTTGAAAATTAATTATTTATTTCATATATCCACCTTTATATTTGTTTTTAAAACTAAACATGACTTTTATTTGAATTGCCAATGTTATAAATCACGAGAAATCAATGAAGCATTAATTTAACAAAAAAAAAATATTATCTAACAAATTAATTTGAATTTAATTTTGAATTTAATCCAAATATTTTATTAATTCTAATTAGATTATAACAAACCAATCAAATTAATAGCTTACCCTAAATCAAATAGAGAGTTAACTTGAATTTAATTTTGGATTTTAAGCTAAATATTTTATTAATTCTAATTAAATTAAAACAAACAAATTACTCCAAAACAAATTGAAATTCTAACCATATCTTACAAAAACCATATATATATATTCTTATAATTAAGATTATCTACCAATGTCATTGTTTAAACATTATTACCATTCCTATATCTATTACTTTATTATGAATTACTATTACTGAACTACTATTAATTATGTTTTCTTTCCCTGAATTTATGATAAAAATGGAAGTTTAAGTCCAAAACTTACTGAACTCAGCTGATGTTTTCACAGTCGTAGGGTGCAAAAGGGGTCACCAGAGCCATGCTCTTGCGGCAGGTGATCATAGGCAGGGTGGGCAACATGCGAACACAATAACATCAGTGTCTTCGCTGTGTTAAGATTTCTCTCTTTCTATTCTTTTCTTTTCCTTCTTTTCTTTTCCGGATTCTTTACATTCTATATATTTTTTTTTTTTTGAATTTATTTATATTTCTTCCGGTTTAGTAGACTAACTTATAATTTTGTCGCAAGCACGCTCAATTCTTTGTCTGTTAATAATAATGTGTAGACTGTGTCAGGGTCTGTATAAAGCAAGAACAACACCCCCAAAGCCGACGAGTTAGTGCCGGACACTATAGCGTGCCCCGCAAGTACAGATCCCTCGATTCCAAACACTTCAGCCGAACGTTACACGCTACATGGACAAATATCTTAGTGTATAAAAATTTATTTATAAAATTGTCTTTAAGTGGTTTTTGTATTTTATAAAAATCTTCTAGAGTAAGCAATTCTAGAGTAGCAATTGTTGCTTAAACTGGTTTAAGGGTTTTCGGGTTTCTTGTATAACATTCTCAAAACTACTCTCTGCTGAATGCTGAGTATTTTGATCTGAGACCGATTCATTACTTTCCGTTAGGTTATTTATTTGGATCCTTGATAAGGCGTCCGCAACAACATTTGTTGCTCCAGGCTTATAAATAATTTTGGGTGAATAGCTTT